>OX638391.1:31436980-32040949 GCA_951813805.1 Limnephilus auricula
AGTCTAAATTGTTACCTCGTTATTTTTATTACGAAACTCAAGTATAAGTTGGTATTGTACCTTGTTTGGAATAATGTATCAAAAACAAGCACCTTTTTTATTTATTTCTAACAAAATACATAATGTAGACAATACATAGGTAGTCCCGCAAAGCTTCCACATGGCTGCTTCTATACCAATATATATAATTCTATAATAAAAATATATCTATATATAAAAAATATATAATATATCTATATATCTATACAAATGTATATAATTCTATAATAAAAATATAATTCTATAATAAAACTAATCCTAAATGAACTTTCTATAATAAAACAAATTGCTGTAAATAACGGATACGAACCAAATTTAATTGATAACATCTTAAATAAAAAACTTAACAAAATTTCAAGAAATAAATATCTATACAATTCTAATAATAATAACGATAAAGAATGGCGAAAAATTTTATATATCAATAATTTTTCAGTTCAATGTTGCAAAAATCTCCCTTCTAATATTAAACCAGCTTTTTATACATGAAATAATATCGGTAACTTTTTGAGGAACGCTAAAGATAAAGACCATAAATTAACTAATTCCGGAATATATAAACTCAAATGTAATGACTGTTCCTCATTTTATATCGGGAAAACAACGCGTAATTCGAAAGTAGAATCAAAGAACACTTAAGGTGTCTTAATAATAATAATTTCTCCGATTTCGCTAACCATATAATTGAAAATAACCATAGTTTTGAAAAAAATACAGGGATAAATATTCTTCACATTAATAATAAAGGAAAACGCTTAGATAACTTAGAAGCTCTAGAAATAAAAAATCCCTTAAAAATAATGAGTCGATTATCAATAAACAAAAAATATTAACCTGCAGCCCAATATTAAATCTCTTCCCATTCGGTGTCCATTCTGTCCCCACTTACTCTTCATCAATTCCTAGCCACGCCCCCACCCCTACCACAACACCTACTGATAAATTGTACCCACCCACTATTTTTATCATTATATGTTTGCCCTGAAGAAGGAACGGTTGTTCCGAAACCGATCGGCGTGTAACTAAATAAATCAGTGGTTGTAACTAAGATATGTTGTTTCATTTAATTATATATAATTCTATTAAGTTATTATTGTATTACCTATATTATTTTGTGTTATTTTTGTTACTTTTAATAATTGTTAACCTCAACACAGGCCTGTCCTGTTGAGGTTGAAAATTGTATTATAAACTGTAATACCTAATATGTGAAGAAACAATAAATAAATAAATAAAAATACCTAGTTATTTACATGAAATTATCAACACATAACCTTAAAAATTACAAACAAATTCGTTTACAAATTTAACAAAAATTATCAACAGATAACCTTAAAAATTACAAACAAATCCGTTTACAAATTTAACAAAAAAGGCCTAAGGGTCTAAATAACCAGATATTTCATCTTCCCCATTTCCTTCTCTTCCCTATGCAAACTACTGCAGTCGGTCATGTCATTTTCACACTGGCTCCGGATAGTTAAGACCATTGTTCAGTATCCAAATTAAAACTTAAGTAGGCACCTACAAAAATACAATGAAATAATAACAAAATGTACAACTTCGGTTCAAAATTAAAGTAGAGGTACCCATTGCATTAACGGTGGGAAGATTCGTTAATTGGAAACGTTCGGGAAATTACACACTTTTATAAGCATGCACTTAATGCTTTTCTTTATACATCCCCATCCTTTAACATAAACTACAAAGGGAATTAGACCGAATTTGCTCCAGCGTGTAATTTGCCCCCTAGCAAATTTAAACTAGATCGTCCTGTGATAATATTATCATTGTAAACTAGGCAGGACCGCGCTAATAATTAATGCAAATTCTAATAAATTCTATTCCGTGTCGGTGCATTGTAATTCATGGTGGACATTTAGTCGTCATTGTGGCAGGACGTTCAACTTTGAACGCACGGTTATCAATGATGATGCAATGATTATATCAATTTTACACATAGGTGAACAAAAATAACTAAACTTTTGTTTCCATGTCATATCAATGATTATAGCAATTTTACAAATACAAAACTAAATTTTTGTTTCCAAGATATCTTCTAAAATATCTTAATTCATTAATCATTTTTTTATTTTTTATTTCATTTTAACTTACTGATTAAAACGTCAAATTGTAAAAACACACAATATTAGGGACTCTCAATCGATAACTTGTTATAGATAAAACAGAAAAATAAAAAGCCAACTCTAGGAATAGAGCCCAGGACCTTAGCTTTGCTGGGACGTTGGTGCTGGGCTCGATTCCTCCCTATCTTTTTCAAAATTTTCTGTTTCAAATATTACAATTTGAGGTTTTTCTGATTGAGAGGATATTACCAGAGAATACCGGAAATTAGTCCTTTTTAATCAAATTCTAGACGTATTGACTCTTTTTTACAAGAAAACATAGATTGATTTTGAAAGATTGTTATTTTATCTGGCAAACGCATTTTTTAAATTTTGAAAAACTAATTTATTTTAAAGTAACTAATTTAATATACTAAGTTTATACCGTTGGTCATTGGCAGATTTGTTCAACTTTCAAACGACATATTGTATTGTACAACACAAATTTCAAATCATATAATCATATACAAAAATAAATCAATATACATAATCTGAGGTGTGTAAAAGCAAAGGCAGCAATCTCCATTTCAGCCAGATTGCAATGTTTGCTTTTGAAATGACATGGAGATTGTTAACTTTGCTTTAACGTACAATAGTACATACAGATATTGTATACACGTATGTTACATACAATATTTATATGTAATATTGTACGTAAAAGCAAAGAGAGCAATCTCCATTTCATTTCAAAAGCAAACATTGCAATCTGGCCGAAATGGAGATTGCTGCCTTTGCTTTTACACACCTCATCTAGTAAACATTTTTCAGAATTTTAATTTTAGTTAAATTAAAATCATTAAAAAATAAATTCGAGATCATGTTTTGTGACCAAAATACCTCAGTTTTTCTATTTATTTAAAGTCTTAAAATCTAAAATATTTCAAATGTTTTTACACACTTATTTTGTTTAAACATTATTAAAAATCATAAATACTTATGATTATAATATACTTACAAGAAATTACGACATTTAATAATTTATCATCGTGTGTTTTGAGCATTTTTATTGCTTACTTGAATGTAGATATATATTAAAGCAAGTTTTGAATGAAATCGGCCACCATAACACGGGCATGTGCCTAGTATAGCGGCCATAAATTCCACAAATGTTATATATTTACTATTCAAAGAATAAAGAAACATTAAAAAAAAATTAAATCAATATTAAATTTTTAATTAAAAATGTTTGATACGGGGAATAATCTACTTTTCTCAGTACAATTGCAAGCATTTTTAAACTTTTATTCTCACCCGTTGGTTAATGGCTCTTAAGTTAAAATAAAAATAAAAATTCATCGTATAGTTGCAGAAATGTCAATAGATGTCGCTTTTTAAATAAAAAGGGATAAATTTATACAACACTCTATCCAGTTAGCGTAAGTTAGTTCGAGATGAATATTGCAAAAAGATTGAAGCCAATAAAAATGAAGATGATGTTGGTTAATTCGGAAGTAATTTGGTAGTTTTTAGTCGAAGTATGATACAGTTAAATATGATTGAATCGGATAGGGTCCCAATAGAGCAGTGGTACAGCACCGCCTCGGCGAGGCGTAAGGTACTGGGATTCCTTTTTGTGACCGTGTCATTTTCTGATTTTTTGTTTCAAATTTTCGATTGAGAGTTGCTAATTCCTTAATTAAAAATACTTTATTTTGAAAACTTTTTAAAGTCTGCAAAAGTTTTGTTAAAAATGCACAATTCAGAATGAATTAACATTACAATTTATCACCATTCACTGCCATATTTAGGTTGAACTTTTGGTCCCAGGAAATCGAAAGGAAATTATGTATGTAAGCAGCCACTAGGTGAACATCGCTACAACTCTTACCGTTAGCCTTAACCGTTTTGAAGTTGTATGCACGTGCTAGAATAAAATACTTATAACAATTTAAATTCATGGTAGTAATGCGTAGTTCTTTCAATCCATTTAAATATCACTTGTTAGGTTTCTATCCAGAGCTGACCAAAATATAAATATATTAAGATATGTTTTGCAGTAGAGCTGATTAAAGTTTCGATTCTGCATTTTGACCGTTTTTTTAGACCAAAAATATTTCAACGCCCAGGTGGGTTTTTACATGATAAGTATGTAATACAGTATAATATAATACAATGTTTAAATAAGAAAGATAAACTTATAGAAATGATCATTATAAAAATGGTTGGTATAAAGTTAAGTAAAATTATATATGATAAGAAAAGAGAAAAAAAAAATTAAACTGAAACCAATTTTTAAATTGCAGATGGCATAAAAATAATAATATAGTTTCGGTTAATATGAGAAATTTACATGTGAAATACATGACAATGTTCACAACACAGATAAAAGAGAGTAACAAGTTTTAATATTATAGATAAATAGAAATAATACAAAAATATGTGAAACAGCTCTTTGATTATAAAAACATACCACTTAAAATTATAATTCAGGTTTCTCTTAACTATTGGTAAACTCATATTAAACATGCCGATTTTTGAGGTGAATTTGTTTCCGGAGTTAGTTGGTCCCGGAATTATTGTTGCAGAAATATATATTTTGGGTAGATGCTCGATTAGGTATCTTGAAGTCGATGAGATGCAAGAGTTCGGAGTTCTAATTCGGAGTGAATAATTTTAACAAAAAAGTCATTTATTTTTCTTCAGCAAAATAAAAAGGTTTAACAACCAATCTGGAGCCCAGGAATGGAAAGATCTTCTTCATTTTCAAACTGGTGTTGTCGTGGATCCCAATTTTAAGGAATATCTATTCAATGATTTTTACCAAATATTGTCTAGCACAGCTATGTATCTGAGTTAGGAGTTTAGTGATGGTCCAAAACTGCAGTGACACGAATTTAACCTTTTCATGGCAAGGGAACCGCTCATTCTCAGGTCGCACAGTGCAGAAACTTGCCGATGAGTAAACTGTGGTAATTATATGTAGGTGACGTATGTGTAGATACTATTAGGAAATCTATTTAGTTTCGCACGTGTGCTTGCTTCTGACATTTTCTTCTTCCTTGTAACTCACTTCTATTGTTTGATTTGGTCCGATTATAACATTTCAGCGCCATACATATATGATACATCTACGTTTCCTCAATAAGTTCCGTTTTACTTTATGTACTACATCTACTACACGGTTTCGCAAGAGATATATAAAGATTTTCTACACTGATACTTCAGATATTCTATATTGATTATTTTTTATGGTACATTTTCATAATCGCATAATAATTTTTTTTCTTTTATTTTATATATTTAACAATATTTATTACCGCCAGGGTCGCCATTACGACTGGCTCTGTATTCCACATGACAGAACGGACGTTCTGGCCCAGTATAGCATGACAAGAGGTATGATGTTGCTAAATGTTATCTCCAGATCCCTTGACATCTTCAACATTAGCCTTGAAGGTTTCAAGAGTAATTGTAGACAAGAACTGTAAAATATATATTATTGTAATTTTTTCATTTATTTATGTAAAGTTATGTATGTCATGATGTGTATTGTAATACGATTTGTCAATCTGTAATACACATTACAAAATTACTATTAATTTAATGAAAACAGTTTATATTTTGTTATTTATAAGCACATTCTAAGAATGCCATAACCACAATTGGATACGAGTCTTAATTTAAGTCTTCTGAAGGCGAAACAGCTGTTATTTATAAATATGATAATAATATTATTAAATATAGGTATAAAGAATAAAAAAAACAATGTAGTTCTACATAATAAACTTGTTAATAAAAAAACTCCATAACCCATATTGGAAAAATTCCGTTTTACTCTGATAATGTAGATTACAAATCCGTGTGATTTTCAGGATGCATTGTATGATTATATTTACAATTTGTGTATATAATTAAATGCAATAATACTTCTATATATAAATGCACATTTACAGTATAAAATTTTTTTGCTACCCCCCCTTCATTCCGCTTCCACCTTCTCCACCTTCCCCTCTCCCTCATCCCACCTCCCGCGAAGCCCCATACTTAATTTCTTATCCAACCCTCCCGCATACCCCTCCCTTAGCCTTTTTCCCTGCCGCTCAACTCCATAAAATACACCCATTTTTCCATGACCTATTTAATTTTTTTGCCGCTTAACTCCATAAAATACACCCATTTTCCGTGACCTATTTAATTTTTATTTCAAATTTCATGATGCCAGAGCTCACCAGTATATATAGAAACATTCACGGGCATGTTCACAACAATTCAAAAACAATTAATATCAATCGGATGAACTTTTAATGGCAATCATATGGATAGTATAGGAAATAATTTCATAACGCCAGAACCCACTATCCTATGACCATCCCGGGTATGCGCACATCATATTCCCAAAGTTTCATCGAAATCGGATGAACGGTATGGCCGCGCATAACACACGAACACACAAACAAACAAACATTATTTTTTTATATATCTATCTATTTATTAGATTTGAGTTGGAATCCAGAGAGCACTTTTTTTCTTTTCCGTAATTTATCTAAAAGTGAATTATTTGAAAATTGTTTCGATTAATTATATCGAGCAGCACTAGTTATGTTTTAAACAAGGTAATTAAAATTTATAGTATCTAATGTTATATTTAACACAACCAAAAGAATATTATAATTACTTTTAAAAAATGCACATTTTGTCCTTGTAACTCTGCAACTGAAGAATTTTGAATGATAATGAAAGGATTTAGTCGGAGCAGTATTTAATTTACCGATATTATATACGTAGTTTTAAATTTTAAGGAAGTCAAATGACGACATTGTTGTTATTGTCTTTATATTTATATAAAAAAAGGATTAAAAATTAATATAATACTTTAGTCTTAACCACTTGTATTGTTTTAAAAAACAAACATTTTCTGTAAGCAATGCTTACTTCATCAGGGTTTACTTAAACAATGAAAGTGGTAAAATCTCAGTATTCTATTAATTTTTAACTAAAGTCATCATAATTAAATGTAAATAAGATATTTTTTGCCCGATTTCTACAAAAATTATCATTAAAAACATCTTTCGTCTCTGAATTTTTCTTTATTAGGAATACGTTTTAATTATATCGCCAAAATTAAACATGTAACATTCCGTGGTCCGACAAGCACCAGATTAGATTGATAAAGACGACCACCTTTCACTTAACTTAAAATTGCTTTAAATATTTCTTACTATGTAGGGCGTTTGAAATAAATTTCAGGGTGGTTCAAAAGCTAATCAACATTCGTAAATTATTTATTTATTTATTCTACCTAATATTATATATGTATACAGACGTATAAATATTTATTATAATTAGCCTAAATAGTGCATGGTGGCAATTTGTAAAATATTAAGCACTAAAATAAATTTGTATTCAAATGGTACATACAATGAATTTTTAAAAAATACAAAAAGGGTTTAAACATTCATTATTTCCCCAAATTTAGTAACTTAAAAAACATATTTTTTAATATCACCTTATTTGTGAGAGTTAAGTAGACATTTTGGTAAATACCCAAAACATTCGGTTGATAACATTTTTTAAAACATTTTTACAAGTTAAAGGAATGATCCCAAAGGAATATCGCAAGGAAATTCCAATTTAGTGTCCGCCGTGCAACCAATTTCAATTTTATTTCTTTTCTTCGTGTTTTCTAATTAATAATATTATTTGCACATTTTTCAAATTGTTTTAATTTACAAATATTGTTGACTATAATAAATTTAGAAAAAGTGTTTTAAAATTTGAATCTCCCACATTTGAAACTCGTTTATCAAATATTATATGAGTTTCACGCAACCATGCAAATGAGAGTTGACGTTAGATCTCAAAATAACTAGAATAGAAACCCATTTCCATTTAAATATAATATTAAAATATACTAACTTCTCTTACTTGCAAATCATGCTATAAAATGTGTCAAAATATTTTTGTCTGTCAATTAATATAATATTACTGTTAGTGCTTAAGCAAAATATAATGTCCTGTTAAAACAGTAGTTTATATCAAAGTGTTCAAATGCGAATGAATTGAATGGCGTTCTGCTCTCTTCATAGCGAGTAGACTTGTTTACATAACAATGCGGAGAAGCGTTGATCGTGTGCAGATATGCATGTAAGTTGTAGTCACTGTAATATTATGTTTGTACCTGGTGTCTAGGAACTAGGAACCAGATGGCAGGCACCTACGCGGAAATCAAACCTATGATCTTAAAGATCTTCTCTTACAATAATGATGGCATATTAGTTGCATGTTTCAGTGTGAGATATTCGCTGGATACCGAAATGCTGTTTTACACAGCGTGCACGGAGAAAAATGTTATTCTAAAATATGATCATTTTATTCGTAAAAACAGTTAAAAACGGGACTGAAGTTCTTACGAACAAATTAACAGGGTTTCAATGTTCATTGGCGGGAACATGTAAGAATAATTTGTTGGTATACGTAATTTCACACGTATACAAACAATTGTTCTTACATTTTCCCGCCAATAAACATTGAAACACTGTTAATTTGTTCGTAAGAATTTCAGTCCCGTTTTTAACCGTTTTTACGAATAAAATTATCGTATTTTAGAATAACATTTTTCTCCGTGTGGTTTTAGCCGGATTGACGATGAATAATCTTGTTATTTACAACTTCCCTCTTTCCTGCCTCAATATATCCCAATAGTTCTGTAGTTGCCGTAGTTCTCACTGGCAAGAAGCAGCCGGGACTCATGTGTAGCATTCACATTTTATAAAGACATGTATGCGAAAATTGAACTTAAGTGGTTCTACATCGACTACATTTCTTCTCGATCATTGATCGAATCTTACAATGTAGCATCACATATAAACGGTGTGTGTGTGTCGTTTCCGTAAGCTTCCTGGTAGAAGATGAACAATCATGACCACGGCACGACGCGACACGACACGGCACGGAAGAGTGCGCGGATGGTTCCATCATATCCGGCGTGTTGTCGGACGCCGCACGTGGACTTAACGAGCAACTCGTCTAATCTAGACAATGCCCCGCGAGATAAGAGGCCCGATTGACCGCGTTGTGCAATATAAAGAAAGTTACGTTGCGCCTTCGTGAAACAACAGCATTTTGGCCAAGTTCCAACGTTAGGTCATCTTCGTTCTTTGGTTGCTAAAAAAAAAATTTTTGGCGCCACATTTCGCCATCGCACTTCTCTGAAAGTAGACACCGCACAGTGCTCTATCGAAAGCTTTATGACACCAATTTGAATCCATAAATTATCATTAATCGCCAATTCGGTATCGCGCTGTACATATCTTATGCCCGTGTGGTTTATTGAAATTAAAAAAAGCCTAGAAAGTCTTACCCGAGGCCTTTCTCTTACCTGTTTATCTCTTCAGTGTTGATTTATTAACTTTAGATAAATAAATGATGTCTTAAGTGTAGAAAAATCATCAATAAATACGCCGATTTTGGGTTAATAAGTCCTTTACGAACTTTATTTATATGTTTTTTTTTTCAATTAGTCTAACAACCAAAAACAATTATATTAAGTATATACAAATATATTTACACATTTCCTACTTTATACACTTTTTCATTCAATGATATAAAATCATTATTTATTTACTCATATTTCATTCATGATATAAACTCATTGTCAGTTCTGGTAACTTTAAAACAATATATTTTTAAACAAATATAATATGGCCTGGTGTTTTTTATACCCAAACTAACAAAAAAACACTTAGGTATTGCTTCTAACACCAACTGACGAAGTTGATATTTTGGTAGGCGACTGTGGCATTGTTGTCAGCAGAAAGTATTGAAAACTGCCGACACATCTTCTTTGTGAGCTTCGGGTCCTTACACATGATTATTCCACCGAATTTGTTGTTGGACCTGTTTAAGAAAATACTTGTTTAATTTGGTGTAAAATAATATTAAACACGGCCAAATAAACTCCCAGGTGAAAATACTAAGATTCTAGTTCAAGTCTGATTATGAACCATAAAATATTAAACAATTATTTAAAGATGCATATCATATGAAACTTGTACATTTTTTACTGCTTTTATAATATATGTATTAGAGAAAGGTTTTTTTTAATTAGTGTTGAATTAGTGTACATCTGTGTTTTTTATTCTATTTACTGTCAATGAGGACAGATTTATTTTTTGATTGATATTGTGTAAGGATATTGAGATATTTGAGTGAAAATTGCACAATTTTATAATATTTCTTTTATTTCTTATAAAATTAACAAAAAAAAACAGAACACAACAATTATAAAAATACAATGCGAATATACAAGCAAAACATGGTGGTAAAATATACATCGCTATTATTAGACTAATGTAATTAATGGTAACATTTGACTACTTTACTATGCAAATAATCATCTATATAAATCTTAAACATGTTTAAGAGTTTGCTCACAGAGCACACCCAAAAAGAAGAAATTTTCGCACAAGGCATTCAATTTACATAAATACATTATTTATGAGAGTTTAAAAAATCTCGGCTAATATTATATATTATGGAAATGAAATGTTAAATGGGCCTCATATGCTTTGAGAGCCATAGTTAATTATAAATAAACTTGGTCATTAAATTATCATTTAAAGATGATTAAAGCATTGTAAAGAAGTCTTTTATATTTTATTGACGCGGGTAAAGATTCGCTGTGATGGGAATTCAGTGTGTTTTATGAGGATTTAAACTCAAATGACAGCCAAATAATTAACCAAACACTTTCTACGGAGAGTGTTTGGTAATTATAGCATCTTGATTTACTTATTACAGTAAATTATTTATTTAATTATCAGTCGCATGTATTCGTCCTTATAATAGATTACCCTTCTGAGATTTCCATAATATATGTATCCCTCAAGAAGGAGAAGTCAACGTTTTGTACTAGCATACAAAACACACCATTATTAACTAACAATATTTTATATACAGAAAATGGCAAAATAATACGAGTACGTTTTTATAAACAAAACGGTACTCCAGTGGAATGCCACGTCGTGAGTCAATTTTTATTCAGATCACGTTGTGGATAGGTATTACGAAAATATGTTAAAAGCGAAGAGTTGCTGGAAAGTAGATAAAGTTCGCACAATTAATTTAAGTAAGGTTTTTCACCCACCTAGTCCCAGCCATGGTGGTCATGGTGCTCGTGGTGCTCGTGGTGGATCTGCACCCACACCTTCTCCCAGACGGGCTTCCACACCTTCTTCCATGCAGGGACTTGAATCTCCTTCCAGATCGGCACGGAGATCTGCTTCCACTCATCCTTCCATATCAGTTTCTTCTCCGAAGCCCATTCTTGCTTCTTCTCTGTCTTCCAGATCTGGACCTTCTCCTCAACCCATTCCTGCTTCTTCTCAGTCAGCCAAATTTGTTTCTTCTCTGTCCTCCAGACCTGCTTCCATTCCTCCTTCCATTCAAGCTTCTTTTCGGTGTTCCAAATTTGCTTCTTTTCAGTTTTCCATATCTTTTTCCAATGTGCCTTCCATACCATCTTTTTCCTCCAGAGGTCGTGAGATGTGTATTCCCAACCGTGAGGATCCTTTCCTAGATACTTTTCTCCGGGAACACCTTCTTTAACCCATTCTGGGACCCAAATTTGTTTCCAGTCTGCGACTTGAACTTCTTTCCATGCGGGAACTTGAATTTCTTTCCACACGGGTTTGGAAACCTTTTTCCAATCGGGTACTTGGATTTCCTTCCAGCTTGGAACTTGAACTTCTTTCCAGATGGGTTTTTGTACGACCTTCCAGGCTGGAACTTGAATTTCCTTCCAAACGGGGACTTGAATTTCTTTCCAGATTGGAACTTGAGTTTTTTTCCATTCAGATTTCCATATTAATTTCTTGTCGGTTTTCCAGATTTGCTTCCAGTCCTCTTTCCAGACAAGTTTCTTCTTCCAGACACCTTCAGGCTCGTGCCAGCCGTGCGAGCGCTTCTCCCTGTTAGCATCCTCCGCGGTGACCAGATCCTGCGGTTCCTGCTTCACTAGCTCCTGCGCCTGCACCTCCTGCTTGGCCACCTCAACGGGCCCAGCGAACGTTGCGACGAGGACGCATCCCAGAGTTACCTGAAAACAAATTAATTTATTATTATTATTTATTAACTGGCGAAAACTTATTTATGTTTACTACTTGTATTATATTTATAATCCATGTTTGAGGCGGGTGCGCGTAGCATGCATTAATAAATTCACTGATGGCACTTTTAAATTCACTGGACAAATATCACATTACACGAAACATGCGCACTGCTCACTGCCCTGATATTAATGACAAAAATAAAAACATCGAGAACTAACCAGAAGCGTAAGCGACTTCATCTTAACTCCGGTGTCGGGTCTAGGACTGATAGTAGTGGTTGTGTTTGGACCGTGCAGGTCTCACTGCCGACTGGTGACCAAGAAGAAGGTTATATAGGCGGGCTGCAGCTAAGGGTACGCGCCCCACCACCACCCGGTGGTGGCTGGAGGGAGCCCGCACCGCACCGCAACCCACCGCGCTATCTGCCCGGCGCTCGGCGCTCTGCGCTCGGCCTGTACATTCACACTCACTGCGCAGTGTGCACTCGCTCGATTCGTCCGCACATGCAAACAAACAAACAAACAAATAAATAAACAAACTAACCAGCCTACATAATACAAATTAGAGGTGAACATTTTATTTCCCTCAATTAACTATGTTTGCGGAAATGATACATCATTAGCAATATTACTTACTTCGATTGTTATTTATACCTGCTTTCCTTGGTTTATAATTAACACTTGCACTTAATAATATTTACATCATATTTAACCATCACTCTATCATTTAGCAATCATTAGACATCATTTAAATTAATTATATAATGATCTTTACCAAAATTCGACATTGCGACAATTTAATGTTAACAGCATTATTGAAGCTATCATATCAACTGCATCATAATTGATTAATTATTAACCGCTTGGACACATAAGCTTGTTTTCACGATAATTTAACGTAGGTAGACATAGGAATGACGTATAGGAATGACGTACCTGAGTTACTAATAATAATAATAATTTTTCTTCTTTTTTTTATTTCTTTTTTTATTACAGAATACATTACATAATTTTTACAGTAATTTACATATACATGGTTGTAATGATGTTTCTAATTATAGGTGAGCACAACATTCATCTCAATATTCTTTGTGTATTAGTTACAATAGTGATACATTTAATTTCAAATATGTATATATTTTTTTTTTTTTTTAAAGAAAGATAAACATTCCCGGGTGACGAATAACCCAACAACATTTGAAAATCTCCTACTACCACCACACTAAGCGGAAGATGTTGCTTGTGTTGTGATGGAGGACTTAGCCAGCCGAGGAATCGAACACGGAACGCCTGGGTGGGACCCAAGCGCGAATAATGAGGATCGAAATCAGTTATTAGGAAGAAAAATGCATACATACTTATAAATATAATATACCCTTATATATACACACACAAATATACATGAAGATGATACTTTATGATGTGACATCATAATTTAAAATGAAACACTAGAGTCTGCCCAGAAGAAGCTACGGTTGTAGGTTGTACGGTAGAAACCCGGTCGGCATAAAGTATAAAAAATAAAAGTGGTGTTTACTAATTTACCGATATATTAAAAAAAAACAATAATAATGTAGAGAAACTAATAATAATAACTTTATTCTATTTTGACTTGGAATATTTTCTTTATTCGTAGGTATGGGTAAACTTGACTTTATCACAGCATGTTGCATGAACAGCGCGATAGGAAAAACATTTCAGCTATATAACATAACACATAACACTATACAACTTACAACTTCATCCGCCATAACACAGGGACATCCCTAGCATGGCGGATGAAATAACACATATAATAATACCAATATAATGTACAAAGCTCTTATAATAAATAAATAAATAATAAAACTCAATTTTTTATTAAAAAAAAACTCTCTTTTTAACTTTTGAAGGTTATTCTATTTTTATTCTTCAATAAAATAATAAGATATTGATTAAATTATTATTTTATGTATAGCTATTGATTATCTTATTCTTTTAATATTAAGAATATGCATTTATTCCAGCTGTGAAGCTGTAGGTAGTGGGGAGGGAAAAGAAAATGGGAATAGAAAGGTGGGGAACTACCTGGCTATTTAGACCTGGTCACCAACTGCGGCTTTTCAAGCTACGTTTCAAGCAACCGTTTCAAGCAACGTTTCAATTCTGAATGGTGGTTTTAAACCAGAGCGATACTGAGAGTATCTTCCACCCCGGAACTTGACTCAAATACTAATAATTTTATTGAATAAGTTGCGAAAAAAACTAAATTAATTTAATAAAATTTGCTTCCGGGATTTGAAACTACGAACTCCGGATTGCTAGTCGAGTGCCTTACCACTCAAAAAATAGGCCGTGGCTGATCTGATATAAAATAAATAAAAAAGGCTTTTATTTCTTGCAATTAGATATGTTACATATGAGTTGTGAAAAGTAAGACAAAGTGTAATTAATGCTATTTGCGAAAAATGTAATATAGATATCTTAAGTTTTTCATAAGCAAGAACCCTTCTCTCAGCCGAAGGTGAGGGCCTCCTCTAATTTTTTTTATTTATCTCTTGTTTTGTTCGTAGGATTAAGCATTTTTGTGTTTGTGTCACTTCTTGTATTTTTGACGAAGTTTAGAATTTCTTCTTCAGATGGTTTTGGTCTTGATCTTCCACGGTGACCAGCCGGGTTGGAAGATGTGATCTGATATACGTGATTTATATTTCATGTTTTACCTGACATAGCGGATCTATTTCATGAATCGAAACAAAGAGGCAGATAAACCAAATACCTATTTTACACAATCATAATATTATAAATTCCGTAACAATGGGTAGCCGAAGACGTAGGCAGAGAGCCATAGATGACCAAAAATTGTGATTATAATATATCCTTACTCATGAAATGTTGTATAATTTGACGATTTGATCATACCACACAGAAAACATTTAATGCATAATATGTAGGTGCATACACAACTATATTTAGAAATGTTGACATAACCGTCAAAGAGATTCTCGAAGGTCAAAGATGAATAGAATTCTTTCCAAATTAATATGATTATACCAATAGGTGAATTGAGGATGCAAATGCAAAAAAATGATAAGATCTTCAGGTGATTTTTACATTTTCTATTCCGAAAACAACTTTTTAGTGGTATAAGTGGTTTAAGTATAGTAGAATATTTGGGTAAGTGAGTAATTTTAAGTGGGTACAAATAAAGCAAGTAATTATTGCGAAACAAATTAATAATTCGGACATTTACTCATTAATTTGGTATTTATTTGGTATTTGGTGCGTTGACGTTTACGCTCCTTGTGTTGAAATAAGATTCGCAGTATTGGCTTGTAGTATTGTTGAAAAAGTATTTGTGTTCTATTACATTCGTTTTTAGTGTTTTACTCGTCTGGGTATCTATCACGGTCGATTGATGAAGGTTTTACCGATAAAGTCGGTGACTTGTCGTCGTTCTTGAGATTTTCATTAAATTTCCGTAAATTTCGGGGTGTACCTAAAAATGCGTGTAAAAAAGACCCTCCCCACAGTAACCCCAAATATGAATGGTAATTATTTTCCTCAGTGCAGGCCGTGTGGAGCTAATGTAAAAAAAATGAGTGTGCTTTAGACCAAACGACTGAAGTAAAACTTTGAGAGAAAGAAAATGTGCGCGCGTACTGCTCTCTCTTGCTCCTACAGTATTTATAAAATTGTTCAAGAACGAAATGAAATTACGAATAATCTTCATGCACTGGCTATGAGAGGAAGAGAAAAGGAAAATGTGCGCAAGCACTGCTATCTCTTGCTCCTACAGTGTGATATAACCCGTTCGCCTCGCCCGACTACACTTTTCGTAACGCTCTCGTCACATATTTGCCAGCTTACCACTTAAGTCAAGCGTGCGTAAAGAAGATTTACTTCAAAATTTTAATTTTAATTATTGTTGCTCTTATTACATTATTTCTATTTTTATTGTGTTATCAATATTTGGATCGCTATTTTAATCCAATGTAGCAATACTTATTCGCGGAGACAACACACGAAAAAAATACGCAGTGTTCCACGAAAGGTGTCTACCTAACCTAACTGCAAATCTGTTATTTTTTTACATTAACCCCCACAGAAGGCCGTGAGAAAAATAATTTCCCTTAAAGCCTTTGACATATAAACGATTTAAAGGTTATTTAAAAAAGATTTTATAAGTAGGTTATGAAATTATAAACTAGGAAGAAAAATGATAATCATAGTTCTCTTACGTGTTATCAAATTTCGTGGGGATGTCAAGTGGTCAACAAAACTGCAACAAATATATTACATTCTTTATCAGATTAATACCCGTTTAATCACAGAGGAGGCCATTTTTGTCCCGGCTCATATAGGTCTCATATAAAACGTTGCATCTCCCTTACTATCATAGTGTAAAATATGATCTTAATGGTAACAGAAAGAGAAAAATAAACAAATTATATTCAAATCTAGAATCATAGAAACCGTAAAAATGTGCACCTCTAAGAAACCAAAGTTTCCTATAACAAATGAGATTTTTTTTTTTAAATTTCAAGGATTTTTTTAAGAAACGACAAGAACATGAGGTGATAATAACATTTATAATACTTGCTGCATCTTTTTTTTCTAAAAAAACTCTAAATAATCAATTTTAAAAAAAAATTATGTTTTAAAAAAAAAATATCATTTAAAAGTTATATTTTTATTTCTAATAATAAAGTTTGTAAAAGTATTTCATCACCTTCCAACAATAGTTATAGTTTTAGGATATGTCAGAAATATTCCATTTATTTGGATTGTATTGCAAAGAGGAAATATTTTTACCTTCTGACAAAATACGTTCAATTTTTGAGGGGTTAAAAGCAGATAGGTTGTGTTAAACATAAGTACAATTAATAGAAGCATTCTAGGAAGGAATACGAATTGTACTTTAAACGGTTGTGTAAAAAAAAAGAGGTTATATTAGATATAATTACAACAAAGATATAATTGCAACAAAGTATGTTGTGGTTATGTACATAATATGTAATAATTTATTGTTTATTAAATTCAACTCCTTGATTGGCTTTTACATGACGAGTGTGATACAGTGGTAAAATCTAATTTTAAGTAAAAATTATAAACTAATAGAAATGAACATTATATAAATGTTAGGTATAAAAGTATGTTTAAGTGAAAATAATAGACTTAAAAAAATAGAAAAAATAAAAAATATTAATCAAAAAAAAAAATTTAAATTGCAGATTGCATAAATATATTAATGAAGTGTTGGTTTATATGAGAAATTTACAGGTAAGTAATACATGACAAAGTTCGTGATATAGAAAAAGAAAAGAGAGGAACTAGTTTTTACATTGTAGATAAATCGAAATAATTAAAAAAAATATGCATTAGCTCCTTAATTATAAAAATATGCTACATAAAAATATCATTCAGGTTATCTCTTAATAATGGTTAACTTGTATACTGACGGCCGGCGAAGTCCAGCGGTAGGGCGTTAGACTCCCATTCCGAAGGCTGCGTTTTCGAATCCGGCGTACGCAAATAAATTTTATTTAATTGATTTGTGTTATTTCACAATTAATTATTGAAAATAATATATAGTATATTTGCGGCACGTTCCAGAGTAGAAGATACTCTTAGTATCGCCCTGGTGTAAGACCACCATTCAGAATTGAAACGTTGCTTGAAATGGCTTTAGCCGTGTTTAGTGACTAGATCTGAATAGCCAGGTACTTCCCCACCTTCCTCTTCCTTGTCTCCTTCCCTTCCCCACTTACCCTCAGCCTCATAACATACCCCAATTGGGGATGCCATAGTCTCACTGGCTCAAGACGGGAGCTGTTGGGACTCTTGTGTGGTATTCACTATATAAAAAAAAAGTATGTCGATATTTGAGGTGAATTTGTTTCAAAGTGTGTGAAAGCAAGGAATATGTGCATGTATATGGTATTAAGTCCCGGAATTATTGTTGTAGAATAATGTTGCTCGATTAGATATCTTCAAGTCGATGAGATGCAGGAGTTCACAACAGTCTAATTCGGAGTGAATAATTTTAAACAAAAAAAAATTACATGCAATTATACATATTCCGATGCGTGGTATTTTTCGAAGGTAAGGAAATAGTTGCTGTCATAAAATCAAAAAAAAAAGATTCGGAAATAAGTTTGTAAACCTCGCATAAGCCTACCAATACACAAATAAATAAAATAGTAGTCAGATAGGTTAAACGTTTATGATATAGTTGAAATTTGATGTGAATTTAAATATATATATAATTTATATATAATTTATATATATTTATATATATATATATAATTTATATTTAACAATTTAACTATTTAAGTGTCCTGCCCCGTCGGAAGTTGGATTGGTTTAAGTTAGCTGTCAACCGGGTCTATTCAATCTACCAATCTTAAGCCTTCAACTTTCTGCCCAGAACAACTCTGCTGAACTGCACTGCAATCAGTCATGAAGTATTGAGGGCTGTCGGGCCTCTGCTACGCTGTGAATTAAAATTATTGATTTACGCACTGGATTAAGCATGGAAATGAGATTTGAAATCTGAAAAATAAATTATAATAATTTCTCTCTAGAATCTAATAGAGTACTTACAGGTTCTATAAGAACGAAGAAAAAAAGAAGCCTTCGTATGGAAAATTCACGGAAGTTGAATGATGGGGCAGTGTGAATTTTGCAGGTAAATTCAATCTGCAGTCACCGCAAGCTCAATTTAAAATCAATAAGTCAGCCATGGCATGGAATCGAATTAGAGTCTGTCGGTAGCCACGAAACCTTTGAGCTTTGCTTCGACTTACCATAGAAAGTTTACTTTAGCGGTTTGTGCAAAATGTCGGTCAAAGGAGCAAGCACGGAACGTCTAAGATGCAATGGGTAAACTAGGGTTATTATGTTTAGATATACTAAATTCAGTAGGAGTTTGCATGTTACGTCATCGTTCTAATAAAGTCTTATATAAAGGAAGAGAGCGAATGACGATGACGTCCGTGCGAGCTGTCGCTGGGACTAGTTTACACAGCAGTTGGGGAAAATATATATTTTTAAATACATCTATTTGCATTTCAATTTTGCTTTCGTGAATGAATAAATGCAAATCTTGGAAGTGAAAATTTACCCCCTTTTCGTCATCCAATCGAGCTGAAACTCGGCAGATAGACTCGATGTCGATATCAATGCATTCTATCAAATTCTGGCGGCACTCACGCATACACACGTATTTCTCTGAAATTGGAAACACATCATATTAAACACCGACAACTCTTTGACATCTTAAAAATTTACACCAGTACCTAATCATTATCGATACCATTCGAATGCTCACCATAAAACAAATATTATTTAAGCATGTCCGTAATTGTACTTAATACGCTATAAAATAACCCCGGGAGGCATAGGAGCGATTGAGCAGCGGCTGAGAATAAAAGTTTAAAAATGCTTGCAACTTGAAAGATCTATTATTCCAAGTATCCATTTTTTTTTTAATAAAAAATTTAATATCGATGTATTTCATTCAAAACCTGCTTTAATATATACCTACATCCAAGTAAGCAATGTGAACAATCAACCCTCTTAACGGTCAGGTACTTTAGTGTGACATTTTGAAATATCCTAATAGTGACCCAGACATCGACATTTTGTTTAATTTACTAGAAGTTTTTCTGTATTATAATTGATTTGGTGGTGCTTATGAATAATCTGAGTATTGTACCAGATATAAGGTACACTTTTACATACAACTACGTACTCAACTCAAATTTCGATTTTTTTCAATCCGGACGATCGATATATTGATGACTGGACAACTCACAATCATGCAACTTCAAGTTAGTTAAATAGGTTACATTAGGTTAGGTTGTGGGCTATTTTCCTCTCATAGCCAGTGCGTGAAATATCACAGTCAGTATTTTAAAATGCCAGTGACGCGCCAAACGCGGGGGAGAACGGACGTCGATAATAAATTGAAATAAATATTTGTAGAAAAATAATACATGTATAATAAAAACAATATTTGGATGACTTGTAAACCGCCGTTTTTGTGAAAAATCACCTCAAGGGCGCTGTACAAATTTCAATACATTTCTAGAATCTTACTTCTAACTACAGAATACATGTATATATTTTATACATATAAACATACATATATATATATATATACATACATATAGATGGAGCTAAATAAGTTTTACTTCAGTCGTGCGGTCTAAAGCACACTCGTTTTCATATTTCGCATTTCATTAAAAATCGCCAAAATACAGACTTTTAATTAACCAAAATAAGCCAACAAATACGTACGCCAACGAAACCATTTTTAGCAGATCGATATTGACCGTCGAAATCTTAAATTATTTTGCGTTCGATGCCCAAAAATAGTGTGCACATTTCCTTATATTAGGACCAAAGGAATCCACCTGCATTTCTAATTTCTATTACCTCGTCGCTGACAATCTTTCATCATCCGGCGATTTAGTCTCGTTTGCATCAGAGACGATGTGTCTAGTTCTTGTCATCATCATCATTTCATCAGTGAGGGCGGGCTGCAACGAACAATGGGCCTCGGTTTTGTGCGGCGAATCAAACGGAACTCGGTTAAGGCAGTTTCACAAGCTCGGCATGATAACGGTGGGCACTCTTTGTTACACGTTAACTAATTGCGACCTGCGCTTTTTATCACTAGAAAAAGGCATCACGTTCCTGCGCTAAATATGTTATTATATAATAATTGTACGCTTTTGTATGTATGTCCTAATACAGTTATTTTTTTGGAGTAAGTCTTCTTTTGGGGCATTATCAAGAGTAACCCAGAGATTTGTTGGACGGAAATAACATTTTAAATCGGAAATGACGTTCGATTTGTATTTCATCATATTAACGTCGTAGTTATGGCAACAATGAGTGTGACGCCTATCAACGAATAACAAAACGTCAAATCTAACTCAAACGTCAGACATCATCCGGTTGTCTTATTTACTGATGTTTATGGTAAGTGCAACAGGTTTTTATTATGTTTTGTTGATTATTATATGATTTAAATAAGATTTTAGATAGAGAAATTGGTTTGTCTTATTTATCTCTCTGATTCTTGTGAATTCTAGCTATTTAAGTAAAAAGTGACAGAAGTGTTACAATAAAAATAGGGTTGTTTAAAATTCAAATGGCTGAATCACAGAAAAATTTTAGAATTAAATAATTAAATAAACAACCTAAACTTTTTAAGATTTTGGAAAAATAATAATGTACAGCTAATACATGTATACGTTAATATATAGGAATGCAAATTAATAATGTATAAAGTTTAATAATGTAGAAAAATTTCAATATTTTATCTTGCAGGATTAAAATTTTGGTATACAAGTCATATTTTAAAGAAAAAAACCTTTTGACTGTACAGGTTAAAGCTGAAAAAATTAAAAAAATTACAGCAACCTTACCTTCGTAATCATAGCGTGCCTCCCTTGCATACCCCAATATCTTTGTCCAATATAAAAATACAAGATTTTCCTAGATATTGCCTAATAATTTTGTTTTTTTTTTAAATACTTATTTTGAGCACTACGTTGATCTTCTTTAACTAGAGTAATATTCTTGAAGGCATAATGATATTAAAACCAGAATTTTTTTAGGCATTAAAACCGTGTGATTTGAAGAGTTACATTTTAGATTACTGCACACAAGCAGCTTTACTCATAAAAAAAACACAGATTGTATCTAGTATCAAAAATTGTATTTGTTTTTTCGAAATCTTCAAAAAAAATTACAATATGTATAATGCATTAATACATTGAAAAAATTACGAAATTCGTTAAAAAATATTATTAAAAACAGCTATATACAACAGATAAACTACCCTCTTTGGCTGGATAAGCAAAGAATATCTCTTTCCATGAACAATTTTTGACCGTCCATTAGTATGGTTTTCACATACACGGTCGTTTATCAGTTGAATAAATTTTTCACAACGTTTTTTAGTAAGGCTGTAGGTATTTAGCTGTTAGGTAACGCTTTAAGTGGCCATTTAAATTTATTGGTTGATAATATTAATTAATCAATCTAGCCGATAAGAAAAATAGATTCCCATTCTAGATGTTCTTCGTGGCTTAGGCTTATCGAAAAATCACGTCGGCTTAAGTAAAAGATGTATGGGGGACATCCATCAAGCACGCGGAATTGGTTGCGTGGCCATCGAAGCCTATTGAATATTATATCTCGATTAAAGTATTTCCAAGATGTGTTCTTCATCATAACACTCACAGAGCCAGTGTAGATCCTTAGGTGTGGACCTGTGGACAGTGTGGACCTCATTCATTCTGCATCATACTGCATTCACAGAAATGAATGTAATACCGTGAGGTAATTATCACAAGTAGGTTACTCCGAAATCAGCGTTTTTGATTTACACACTAAAGGCTCCGTCAAACAGAAGGCGTACTTACGCGCGTCAAGGCGTTAAAACGTCCCGGACGTATAACGCTGCGTTGTGTTGTACTGAACACGTCGAAGCCGTTCAAACAGAAAGTACGCGACGTTACGGCGTTTTGGTGCCTGTTTGAAGGAGCCTTTACGCTGACGCCTTGACGCGCGGTAAGTACGCCTTCTGTTTGACGGAGCCTTAAAAGCGTAACTATATTTCCTTGCCTAGGAATGCTACAAACGGAAGATTCATGACGCATTGGAATCATCACGTTATTTGAATATGTTTTTGTGGGTAACTCCAAAAAACGGTATCGTTTAATTCTACAATTAGGTAACTATACACTTAGGTAACACGGTATTCTTATATTTTTTAATCGCAATTAGGCAACTATACTTAGCTAGTTGTAGCACTAATATTTATGGAATTGTTTATGTTGCTTTCTTTGCATTTGTACGTATAATAACTAGGAAAGTCATTCCATTTATGTTAAAAACTATTTAAAAAAATAATCAGCCATTTTTTATATAAAAAATATAAACATAATGGTTCCCAACACACCAATCTATGATTTAGCAAATTTTATATTTATAATATTCAACAACCGATTTATCAGATTGATTACTTAAAATGAAATTTCTCAACAAAGCTGATTCCATAGTTACCTAGGTGTAGTAATTACCCCACGTTATGTATTCTGGTATATGATATATACCCTTTTCTACATGAAATACTAAAATTTATATAATTTTAGGTACTGGGTACTAGCTTGCTACAAATAGAAGATACTGTAATATCTTTATTATAATATTATGAGGAACGATACGTACAATATTGCCCATTTGATAAACGAGGAGAATATGTTTTTTTTTTTTTTTTACCTCCTTCTTTAGCCGACGTTTCGGACAGCAACGCTGTCCGAAACGTCGGCTAAAGAAGGAGGTAGCACAACACGGCATAACACCCCAAAAACAAACAACGAAAATGCTTTTGGCCGTGAAAATCTAAAAACGTATCTGAGGAGAATATGGTCAGAAAACGAATCACAGCTTCGTAATCTACATGAGTATTCCTCAGAGTTGTAGTTGCAGAGTGAAGACAAGTAACCCTGATTGTAATAAATAAATTACCCTGATTATAAGTAACCTTCTTAATGAGAGACAACAAATGACTAAATTAAAATAGATACTTTGTAAATCGAATAACTCACTTACGGACGTACGAGTATGTACGACACGAATTGTATTTTGCCTAAAACAACGAGGTCGAAATCATCGACCTTCCTTTGAACGCACTGTGTCCCAACATCGCGTATCACGTGCCAGGCAGATTATTTCGATTATAATCAATTTAAAGAAAGAATTTTAATCGATTGTTTCGTCATAGATATTATCCTTATGACCATGACTAATTGTTTAGAGATGTGCGTAAATATTACTTGCCGCTGAGAGCTGCGTTGTTACTTCTCTTTCTGATATTAATGAAACAGAGGTAGGTACCTAACAAATGAGCTTTCATTCCTTTTCGCTTACATACATGTATTTTTTAATTTAAATTTTTGAAGTGACATTTGTCCTTCTTAATAAAATATCTACCTTAAAATAGTCGAGAGTCGGAAAAAGATATAATTAGCTATGCTCAAAATTATTTTCTGTAGGTAAAATTGTAATTTAAAAGCAGTTCTACGCACGTCATTTGAAAATTTATATATAGATATTACATAAAATAGCACTATCACCATACTTATATTCCATCACAAAGATCTCGAAAATTCCGTAAATGTTTTTTATACGGACTGGAATTTTGAAGATAAAAAATTTGTTTTTAAAATTAAAAATCATTTAAAAACACGCGTAAGATTAAACAGCTATAACTAATTTTTCTATGTATACTTAAATTCGAATCGTTGTTTGGATAATATTGTTTAATTTTTAATATAAAATTTATGATTTTAATATACTTTATGTGAATTTGTAACATTAATAGTGTAAAATGTAAATTTCTTCCAACCGGCACGTTTTTTAAATCTAACACATTTTTTCGAAGTTGCTTTTCTATGCCCACTTTTGGAAGTTTTCTCTGTGAAATTACGATCGATCAAAATAATAATTTAATTGATGTCGTCAACGTAGGGAATGATTGTGGAAGGACCAGAAGGATGTTCACTATTGCGGGCGGGTTGGCATGGCAGGTGGATTGGATTTGTATACAAATCTACAGTTTCATCCGAAATTGATGAAATTTTGCACACTTTTTTTTTTTTAAATTTTCACCTTTAAATCATTGTCTGTATGAGATCGAAAAATTACCCCCATTTCTCCATTTCCTGCCACTTGAGGGAGTTTTTGATTATTTTTTACGAAGTTTTGGACACGTGAGAAAGGAAAATTACTGTCTACATCAGATTTCAAAATATGTAACCAAGGCACATTAACTGTATATTTCCTATTGATGTCTATGATGAAAATGTCTTTATATAAACATATATAATATTCTTATATTATATTTTATGTACATATACAAAGAAGTATTATTTTTTTTTTATTGTCATTAGACTTTATGTCCGGGTTAAATTTTCCCCACAGCAAAAACTAAACTCTTTCACACACTTTTTTACAAATGCCCATCTAGTAAATCTACCCTATGCAAGTGTATTATATAAGTAGAAATAATTAATACAAAACAACACAAGAACAACATGTTAACCTACCAGACTATTAAATGGGAAAATAATTCACCGACTCCAGATATTTTCATATCAGAGGGTTGGCTCGGTGGAACTCCTAATTGGACCGATAAATCCTACTAATCCCTTAATATAAATATTTAAAAAATCTTTCGTAATCCTACATGTATTTAAAATGACTGGTTTTTGCATTTTTATATATAAATTCGTTGACAGATCTAATACGCTTAATTTTTTAATGAAATAGCTAGGTATAATGCCAGTAGCCGAAATACTAAATGGTAATATTTTTAGAGTCTGAGAGTGCCCAATTCTTTTAATATTATTTCCCAAATCTGTACATTTTCTTATTTTTTCAGAAACAGATTTTTCAACATTACAGGAATTTGGAATAGCTATATCAATCATAGGTATATAAAAAAAAATGTCATGTAAAACTATCGCGGGTCTATTATGACTAATCGATCTGTCTGTTAGTATAGTTTATATTAAATTATTATTATTGGTAATAGAAAAATAAGTCATTACGTTCGCATGATGGTACATTTGTGTTTTTTTTTATATACGTTGTTATGTTTCTCACCCATTGATTAGGTACCTCTCCAAAAGATGTTCAGATCATTGTAATAAGAGCTTAACGTCTCTGCAAAAGAAAGTTAACAATTCAGATAATCTTATAATACAGTCATGTATCCAAAACGAGATTCAAAGCTTACACTAATGCCAAGGTGTCGTTCTAGAGACTTGTAATCCCATTGTTAAATTGGCATTAAAAAGAATCGTATTAAAAATTACAAGAAGGCTTAAATTTTATTAGCAACTCATTCTGTCTGAACAAAATGAACAAAAAAATAAAATAATATTCACTCCCGGCTGTACCCGCGTTTTGCTCCCAGACGAAACGTAATAATAAATATGATATTTTTTATTAATTTTGACTTGACAGTGTGACTACGGTTCCATGTCTAATCGGACTATGAGATCTCAGAGTCTGAATTCCCATAGTAAATTTATTCAGACACGATACTTCCTCACATGATAATTCATCACATCATAACTCACATTAACCTAACCTAACCTGATCTAACCTTACATAACCTAACCTAACATAACCTAACCTAACCTAACCTAACCTGTTCTAACCTTACATAACCAAACCTAACCTAAGGTTAAAAACCCCAATTATCAGTTTTCGACGCTTCGAGACATGATGAATTATCATGTGAGGAATTAACATCCGATGAAAAGTTTGTACTGAACATTCTGGTCACTGTAACTACATACCAAACGAGGAGAGCTCAATAAATTCACGGAATCAGAGGGAAAGAGGTCAGAAATACGATTGGTTTAAAATAAAATCGTATTTATTAATAGTTTTATACTCCGCCTACTGGTTAATACGGAATATTTTTTATTCAAATTGAGTATTTATGACGGGGGAGACGAAAAAACATGCATTTTATATTTCAATTTTATAAGATTATTTAATTTTTTTAATTTTTTTTATTTATTTATTTACATTTGATACATTTAAAGCCAAAATAACAGAAATAATATTACATAATAAGAGAATATATTTAAAATGAACGTATAATATAATAAAATGTGGCTGTCAAATACTTACGCGAAGTATTCGACAGCCACGTTTGGCCAAGTGAAACGGGACTTATACAACTTCAATTATTACAATATACAACTATTTACGTGCACAAAATACGCTGGGTAACCTAAATAATTCGTGCGTATTTGGATTGAAAAAAATCGCAAATATCAAATCCAAAGAAATGGCCGCAAAGGAAATGTTCCGCTCCATATTATCCGTGCGTATCCGTGTATCGAAATTCGAATTCCGTATTATCCGGTAAGCGGAGTAGTAAACATTTACCTCGTATTTAATATCAACACCCGCAGTCAACAAATAAAAAGGTGATAAAATAAAAAAACACGAATATGAAGAAGTAATGTTATGGTAATTTCCATATACATTGTGTTAAGGGACATTCTTGATTTACTTTAACTACTGATTCCTGACATTATTTGGAGTAAAAAGCAAATGAAATTTTAGTCTACGGTGATATTTTTGACGTTTTTTTGGTTGTCTGCATTTTTACGCCATTGTATGGATTTATTTATTTTTATTTATTTATTGACGCCGATTGAAGCATTTTCATGGGAATTACAATAATTTGACATATAGAAACAAAATATACATAGTTATAAGTATAAAAAATATAAATGAGAAACATGCAAGCGGGAAATTGAATGAGAGTTAAAAAAATTCATATCTCAAAAAATTTAAGAAGTAAGTATTGTAGTAACAACACAAAAGTGCGAAGAGTAAGTTATAAGTTATAAGTATGAAGAAAAAGAAAAGACAAATACACCACAGGTATTTTAATTCGGAATTACATAAATAGACCCATCTTCATCTCCAACCACGATTTTATTAATTAAGATGTCACTACACATCTCCAAAAACTGCTGGTGTCATAACGAATTTTATTTGAAGTGCTTTGAGCATCTCGGCTCCCATCTAGCACTCGTTTTTGACATAGCAAGATGAACTAGGCTGCAAGTAAAACTATCAAAACTGTTCCATCTGATATATACATAATTTTTGCTACTCGTATTAATTTTTATAAGTTACGTACATTCTGATACGATTTTTTTCCGATTTTTTAATGTTTACAGAAATTGACGCTTCTGGCATTTTTAAGCGATAACATCGCTAAAAAAGTCTTTTAAGAGGCTAGACTTTGAACCACACTCGGAACACCCGCGTCTGTCACTCTGTCCCGCTCACAATAAGCTCGCGCACTCTTACAATACATTCGAATGCGAAATGTGCGAATGAGACAACGCTCTAATTTACCTACAGAAATCGCTCGAAAAGGGGTTTATGGAGAATACACTTTTCTACACCGAAACTTTCACGAAATTGAATTTTAAAAAAATATATATTTTTTAGAAAGAAGAAGCTACGTAGGTAGTTTTTTTATAATTTTATAATTATTTATGAGAGTTGAGTTAGCAGCCTTTTTTCTTTAAATAATATTTTTTGATAAATCGTACATGTTTGACAATAAATGTTTACGTTAATACGAAACGCATCGAAAATTCGAAAACATACCGACATAGTTTTCACCCTCTAGAAGGCAGTATAAAAAGAATATATTCATTTTGTGCAATTTTCGATGTAGAAAAGTGTTTTTTCCCGGGCGTCCTTTTTGTATGGGCCGAAAAGCGAAGTCTATCATCTTTAGGTCTCTCGAACAAGTTTGAATAACCCATCACGCCACACACAGTAAGTAGATGTAGAAACAAACATGATTTACAAACACAGACGTAATTTTTTGTAAGATCTTTTATTATTATTTCAGTTGTTTACTGACATGTTATAAACGTTATCTGCATAATTTTAATAATTTTTGTTTGTTCACTCTGACCGAATGATTTTTAAATTTTAGTGTAGAAGGTCTTTTAGAAAAGGAGACCTCCATAAGGGTAAGGATAAGGAATCGATAAGGATAGAATTGATTACTTTCGGTAATTTATAATGGTACAGATGCATGAGTGCAGATCGCCAACAAATAAATAACCGTTCTTAATGACTAAGTAATTTTAATATATTTTACGTCAACTGTTATTTGTACGTTAACTGTCTGCAGTTATCCTAGGGAACGATGAGAATTTACCGAAAGTTATTGATACAATCTTATGAATGACAGAATATTGCCGATAATTTACGTGCGGCTCTCTGAAAAGGTCATACAATGATATGTTTTGGTCGGCCATCCCGACCACTTCCTTCTACCAAATTTCGCGAATTTATTGACTCCCCCTTGTAGATGTTGCAAATATGTAAATGGTACCTTCGTGGCATAAAATTGACCGCGAGATGAGCAATTTCTGTTACATGAGCGACTGTCCCTATCATGACTTTCTATTATAATTTAAGAATCTTCACTCAAACCTAATTAATACAAGTACGTACCTAGTATACATATATACTACTTTCTCTATTTCTGATTAAATAAATTATAATACGATTAATTATTTTTACTGAAAGCAGGTAATTTATTTTCATGCAATTCATGTAAGTCATTTTTTGAGTGGTTTTCATAAAACTTCCGTAATAAGTTTTCTTATGTTTTTTTATAATTACCTATGTACTTTAATTTACCTACATCTTCATAATAATAATATGTTTTTTTAACAAATCTTTAATAAGTAATTTTATTATATTTATTGCATTACTTTCTCGGTCACGATGCGTATTTTTTCCATGTGTATTTACATGCGTATTAACATTTGTTAAAGTCTCCGATGGATTCGATTCGATTTGATCGTAATTTTTGTGAGATCATAATTGTTTTTATGTTGAAGTAGAAATTTAGAGCACTACATTATGTAAAGAAAAGTATAATATAATAAAATGTCACTAATCCAAGAATATCCGCTATACAGTTATGGTGGTACAGTGGTAATAGTGATACAATGTAAAACACAAATTAATGTAAAATAAATGATTGTATAATTTACCTATCCATTTAATCATAACCAATTTTATTTTATCTTTGGCGGATGATTGATACAGGTTTTTTTTTGATTTATTAAATAGATATTTATTTTTCACTTACATGTTAAACAATTAATTCAACATTTTTTAACTATATTTATTTTCGTCCATCACTCTATTTATTACGTTTATTTTATTATTTCTTTGGAAATTCTCTTTACAGAAATAAATTCAATAAGGAACAGATACATGTCATAATAGTAGATTCCAGTCTCACTGTGGTGAAGAACACCAAATTATTTTCTTTCGTTTTCCTTGAATAGTTCTCTTATATTTCATACTGCTAGCAGTTTTACCATCTCACTTGTAGACCCTTTTTGTCGTATTCTACCAAATTTTTAATTTTTAGTCTACCAAATTCTCGTTTTAATGTTTCTCATAATGTTATAAATATATAAAACATTTTTAAAATCAATGTTCAGATTATTAACTTTCTAGGAAGTTCTGTTATTTTATAATTACTTTTTAAGATTCACACATTGTGAAATGATGATGGTCAATTAAAAAATAAATTGCAATTTTAAAAAACCATTAAAATTGAATAAATAACGTGTTGCTACTTAGGAATAAACCAATTTACATGTAACGAAAGAAATGTGTTCTTTTTTAAGTTTATTTTTTATTTTTTTAAGTAATCATTAACTATCGGTAGGTTATTATTCTGAAATGTTCAGGTAAGTAAGGTTTAAAAAAATTGTGATAATTCAAATAAATATTAGTTTTCTACTAAACGCATAATAAGATTAACTGTATGTATATTTTTTTTTATTTCGATTCGCGATGGTCCAAAAACGTAAGTGTATCGTACTGGACTTCATTCTTTTGTGCGAGTAGGTACATAATAATTCCATTAGGTCAATTTTGTCCAAAGAAGTATAAAATATCTAATCCAAGTGATCCTAAAACCAATATTCCATAGAATAATATTTTTAGAAAAAAATAATTGTCAACTATTTGGTTAATTATATAATTCGTGTCTTTTAAAGTAACCATATTTTACACTCTTTGTAGTTATTAACAAATTGCGTAATCATCCAAGCTGAACGAGTATATTATAATCTAACAAGTTGGTACAATTCCGAGCGAAAACTCGTATTTACTTACGAATTATAAATTAGCTTTAAAAAAATAATAAGCTAGCCCCGAGCCATCACAAAAAATGTAGTTAAAATGAAGTATAAAATGAAGATAAAAAACGTACAAGAAATCTTATATAATACTAATTACTTTACACAAAAGCACCCCCTTTTGAATAGTGGGACTAAGACAAAAGACAGGGAAACTGTGTCGGCAGACGGGCAGCGTTGTGAGGCGGGTTAAGGTAAGGGTTGTAGAAAAGGATTCATTAATGTTCCGAAAATTCCGATTCGTTAAAGTGTATATTTTCCGCAACGATGCTCGCATTTAAAAAAAACTTCAGTTTGTCTAAATTCAGTAATTTATGCACATTTTTCTTACTATTTAAAATTAAAGTTTGTTTTATGTTAAAACACAAAAAGAGTGGGTAGGTACCTAGGTAATAAATAAACATAACATAAATGGAAAGTTATGGTGAAAAACGTTAATAAATTAGGATTTATAATTTCGCTGCTCACTTGAAAGATAATTTAGTAAGATTGTTTATTAAAGAAGATAAGTCGTTACTAGAACTGACACCTACATGTTATCTGAAAGTGTTCTGGTGACTGGATCTGAAAACGAAAATGTTCTTTACGCTTAAACTGATTATTTTGAGTCGTAGAATTACGATTCAAAGTAATCAGTTTCTCCTTCTTTAGCCAAAGTTTCAGGGTCCATCATCAAGGAATAAGTGTAACACATGCTCTGGTGACGGACACTGTAATGCTGTCCGAAACGATAGCTAAAGAAGGAATGAAGAATAGCTAAATAACTCAAAAATAAATCACGTAATACTTTTGGAAGTGAAAATCTTTGATCACATCTGATTTGAAACTATTCAAAGATAGAAATTAAAATAAGCCTTATTTCAGCTGGGAGATATTTTTATCACTTTGCTTTTATTTTCCAAGCAAACAAAATAAAGGGTAATAAAAAAGATTTTTTTAATTGAATAAAACAATAATTTATTATTTATTCTTTCACATATTTTTTTTTTACCTCCCACAGTGGATTACCATTAGTTAAAAAAAAAAATTTTTTAAAGAACTTTAAGTAAAAAAATTATGAATTTTAAAAATATATCTACTCCTTTTTTTATTAAATTTAAAAGCACCATTACTCAAGCTATGAAAATGAAAATCATTTTGCAGGTTGAAAATAGTTTTTTAATGGACAGACAATGCAATAATTTCATAACGCCCGAACTAACTATTTATGTTACTTTCAGCGTAATCAGTATTGTAATGAGACACACTTTAAAAAGACTATGATTGAGACCATGGCATCCCCGATTGGGATATATTATGAGGCTGAAATTAGTGAAGAGGGGAAGGAATGGGGACGGCTAAAGCCATTTCAAGCAACGTTTCAATTCTGAATTGTGGTCTTACACCAGGGCGATACTGAGAGTATCTTTAACTCTGGAACGTGCCGCAAATATACCATAAATTATTTTTAATTAATTAATTGTGAAATAACACAAATCAATCAAATAAAATTTATTGCGCTTATTAAGTAATCAAATAAACGCTGGGTTCGAACCCGCGACCTTTGGATTGCTAGTCGAGAGCCTTACCACTCGACCACGGAGGCCGTCACAGATAAATAATTAATTTTAGCGTAGCGTATATTGTTAGCGTAGGTACTTTTAAATAATACCCAAATTACTGAGACCTGTGTTCAAGCCTATCTATACAAATTTGTACAAAATATATTAAAATAAATATAAATATTTAAAAAAAATTAAATACCGCACAAGAGTCCTAACCGATCCCGGCTAACAGGTAGTCATTGAGACTATGGCATCCTCAATTAGAGTATGTTCTGGGGTTATCAAATATCTAAAGGGAGGGGATTGAGTTGGAAAAGAGAAAGACGGTAACCGCTAATTATTCTTATCTGGTCACCAAACATGGCTAAAGCAATTTCAAGCAGAGTGAATTTTCAAATCTGGAACAGGTCGAATGTATACGATATTTATAATTTTACATAAATTAAATGTGATATCACCCAATTTAATTAATAAAAATTTACGGCCTTTAAACTTTAAATATACTATATATATATTTATATATCGATATAAGATTGTCCCAACCAGTGAAAATAATAAAATATTTATACAAAAAGGCATTAGCGTAATACTTCTCGAATAAAATAAAATGTTTTTTTATAATTCATTACCTACTCTAACATCTTGACAGTAAAAGTTTTGTTAATTACATTTTTTGTTATTTCCGCGCTATTGTTACGGGTAACACAGTCCGAGAAGGCATGTAACATAGCCACTGATCAATGATCAGCCAAGGAAAATAAAACAATTAAATTTATCTAAAAATTATGTTAAACGCGATATTGTTTGGGAGACGTTTTACGTTACACTCATAAAATTGTTTTAATCGCCGGTTTTGAAACGGAAAGCTTTGTTCGAGAGAAGTGCGTTCTTTTGTATTAAATATGCTGCTCGAGAGTCAAATAACCATTGCACAATAGTGAGACCATTGTGACCAGGTATAAGAATTTCTTTTGAATCAAAAAAATATTTCTGGTACACAAGGGTGTCCGGGGGTAAAGTGCATTAACTTCGGGAGGTGATTCTACATAATGAAATAACTTTTTTCGAAATTCCAACTTTTAGGGGGACTTTTTCCGTAAAAAGACATAATTATTTTGCGTTATTACCAAATCTATCACTTCGTGCCTCCATTCTATTCGATTTCATCAAGCTAGTGTTGATTTTGAATAGAATTTTCATTTTACTGTTTACTTGCAAAGTAGGTAATTTAATGTACCTACCTTTTTTTTTAGACATTAACTCCACACAGAAGGCTTTGAGGAAAATAATTTCCCACAGGGCCTATGTCATCTTCGAAGATGCTGTGAGGAGAGTCTTTTTGAGGAGAGGAAGGAGTGAACGTGGGTCTTGAAGAGACCCATGTTATAGGAAGGAGGAAACACAGAGGCCGGCAAATCGTTCCACAGCTGAGCTGTTGACACAAGAACGAGTCATAGAAGCGTCCCGTTCTCATGTGACAAATGTTAACTGTGTACATATGTTGGGCGCGGGTTTGGCGTGTTTCCCGACTATGCACCGGTGCCGAGGGGATCAATGACGCCAGCTCATCGGAGCATCTTCCATTGAAATACCGGTAGAACAAGGATAGCATTCCCACCCGACGCCTGTGCTCTAAAGATTGCAATCCGTTTGTTAAGACGGGAGAATCTATCAAGCGGACCGCCCGTTTCTGCACAGAGTCGAGGGTGTTTTTCTAGTAGTATTTGAATTCTTTTGAACTTTTTTACCTAGTATTTGAATTTGAAAACTTTATTATTACCATCAAACCTTGTTAATTTTGTGTTTTTTTAAACTAGTGTGTATTTATTAAGACTTACGAGAACTTAAAAGAAAATGTTTGTTCAGTGTGTGTTTAGTTTGTTGTTGTCAATGATGTTAGAATACATCGTCATTGATTCTTGTATTTAGTAAACTAAGCTTACTGTTAAAATAGTGTGATATTTTATGCGATTTTGTTAAACCCACGCTCTATAAGGCATCAACCAAATAATATAATCACATTACCTGCATTTCCTGATGAACGACCTTCCTGTGGTAATTACTAATTACATCCTGTACTAATAATATCAGATTTCGTTTTTACGCTTGACTACAAGCAGAAGGTGGACATTTTGAAAATTTCTTAAATTAGTCAAAAGCAATGACATTTGTTAAAAGTCTTGTATTTTATTGTTATAATTGTAATTTGTTATTTAGTTCAGTTAACTTCGTGAATTTTATTTAAAACAAAATATTTGGTAGCGTAAGCGCCCCCGCCCACTCAGGCAACTGAAAACTCTCAACTGCCAACTGTCTTTGTATGACAATGTGATGGCCCGCACACTTCACAATCACACAAAACCCCGTTGTCAATGGTAACGCAAGCGGTGACTTGCGACTTGCTCTGCTGGTTGCCCTGGCCGGCCATTGATGGTTGCCAGCTGTCAGCTGATTGTTCTTCGTCTATGGTTAACCAAGCTTTTTGACCAATCAAGACAGAGAAAAAGCCGGTTTTAGTTGGTTTTCAGTTGCCTCAGTGGGCGGAGGCGCTAATTGTAAACGTCAAACGCTCGGCCTGATATTGTTTACTCGCAGTTTCCATGGATACGTGCCAATCACAAATGTGCAACGTTGCCACACTTGCTCGACTCGGTAAGTGTGTACCTCACGCTAAGGATTTTTAGTAAGTACGTCTTTTTGTGTGAGAAAAAAAATGTTGGAATTTCGGAAAAGGGTATTTATCTTTTTTACTCCTACCATCATGTAGAATCACCTCTCGAAGTTAATGCACTTTACCCCCAGACAACCTGTATATATAATTATACATTTTATTAAATTTCGTTATACTATTATTACAAATTTTGAAGTTAAATATTTTTAAAACATTGAATTATCGCAAAGTCGAAAATATTTTTATTTTGAGTGTTTCGTTTTAGTGCCTATTTTTTCAACATTCTTTAAATTTATTTTGTATACTTTTAAATGGTCTGGCACCTTTGTAACTTTGAAATGATTGAAACTGATCATTTAATGTTCGCGTAATAAATCATCGCAATTGATTTTGTTTTTTATATATAACAATGTTTCTATTGTGCTATATCAATAGAAAATTTCGCGTTGTTGTAATTTAATGACGCTACCTAAAGGCATTATAAAACGGTGACCGAATAACTCAGAATGAATTCATTCATTGTTACAACACTATTACATTCATAAAATACAAATAAAAATACAAGATTTGAGTAAATACTGATCGGTGTTTAAAGATTTCATCTTCACAATGTAAATTTGTTTAAATTAATGACTTAAAAAAAAAACAAATTAAAGTACGACTACCTAGTTTATTTAAACTCCTCCTCACTAAGGATTACAGATCTGACGCGAACTGTAATTTGTTGTACAGATGTTACACCATGATTTCCTCACTTGATGATGTTCATAATGTTGATTTCTACAAAAAAAAATCTTCATGTTTGTTGACCGTAGGTTGTGTTGGTATAACTTCATAAATGTAATGATTTCCTCATATTCGTGTTTAGTTACCCATATTTTACCCATATATATTATCTCCGTGGTATTTTTAATTTCAGTTGGAAGGTCTTTTTATAATTTTGTAGCATGTAATTTATGGATTTTCTCGCCAAAAGATGAATTTAATTTCGGGGTGTTCTAGAACTAAAACCTTACTGAGATTTCGAAATAAAGTTATTAATTTAGAAATACATCATTATTTGATTTTGAGTACCTATTTTTTTTTAAATAAGGTGTCAATAATTTTGATGTCAAGTACAATAAATACTATCTTTTATCATTAATCGTGTATCTCCATATAATTACAGAACCATTACAACATTATCTTTTACAGAGCCTTGTCGTTTTTACTCACCTTTGTTTTTAACGCAACACTCAAAAATTTCCTCCATCTCACATATTTGACTTGTTTTGGTAAGTCTTATATCTATACATTTTTCACAAATTTAATATAATTTTGTTTATTTGTAGTATTACAATAATAGAAACCCTTTATCTCTTATTATTATGGAAAATCTTTTTGTATTTTCCTATAGGTTATTCAGGCATAAAACCCAGAATTTTATAGTTAAAAAGGAGTGAAATGCTAAATATTATGTCTGTACCATGGTTTACAAAAAAAATAAATAAATTAGCAACCCACTAACGCTGCGGCCGTTAACTTCTTGTGTCCCATGTCATTAAAGTTGAAAAAAAAAACTTTTTATTTGTGTCAGACAAAACTCGTAAGCAAAATAAGAAGCGCCAAATATTATGCATATTTCAGTGCGTAGATCGACAACATAGAGCCATTATAGCGATTATTGGTAATATTGCAACACGAAATACAAATAGTTAACTCATAATTAATTGATACTGATATTAGCTATTATACCCAAACAGAAAATAATTATAATAAATTACTATTTTAGTATTTTGTAATTTTTCTTTATTAAGTACCTGTTATATTTTTAAATGGCCTTGGCTTCTCAATTCAGGGTAACGTTCCGAAAATGGAGAATGTAGTAGAGGGAAAGGAAAAGAGAAATAGGAGGTTTTTTTTTTTATAGAGAAACCTCACGAGAGTCCCAATTGCTCCGCCAGTGAGGCTATGGCATCCCAAATTGTGGAGTATGTTGTGAGGCTGAAGGTAAGTGGGGAAGGGAAGGAGATGGGGAAGAGGAAGGTGGGAAAGTACCTGGCTATTCAGATCTAGTCACTAAACACGGCCAAAGCCATTATTAAGCAACGTTTCAATTCTGAATGGTGGTCTTACACCAGGGCAATACTGAGAGTATCTTCCACTCTGGAACGTGCCGCAAATATAACATATATTATTTTTATTAATTAATTGTGAAATAACACAAACTAATCAAATAAAATTTATTTGCGCACGCCGGGTTCGAACCCGCGACCTTCCGAATGGGAGTCAAGTGTCCTACCACTCGACCACGGACGTTCGTCGAAGGAATATTCAGATCTAGTCACAAAACATAGATAAACATTTCAGGAAGGAATGGTAGTTTGTCAGATTCAGCCACGTTAGAACGTAGATGATATAGAGTGCATAAATAAATTATTTAATTTATATTATGTGCATTCATCAGAGCCTTACTAATAAAAATGTTTTAAATTTTATTCAACTGATAAACAACCATTGAGGTAGGGTAAATGGTTTATTATTTGTGTAAAATTTAATTAACAAGGAGGAATAAGCTTATTAAAATATTTTTTACCCACGACGGGTTTCGAACCAGTGAGCTCTGAGTTCAGAAACAAAGAACTTTCATAAGACATTAGAATACATACACTCAAATTCAAAATGATGTAACTATTTTTTCACTCTTCAACCTAATAATGTTATATTATTAATTCAAAAAAGTTTTAATTACCATAACTGATGTATTTAGAAGGCATTTGATTACAAGAAGTTAATACTTTACAAATTGTTTATTACGCACTGAAATGATGCAATTGAAATACACAAATTAGGTACATGGTTTCATCGTCTTACTATGTTAACTTTCTTACATAAAATCAGTGTGAATTTCGACATAATTTACGTACATGACTTTGGCCAAGTGACTGTGTGATTACGATTTAAATATTTAAAAAAGTCATTGCGTAATGATAAACAATCAGCTGGGTGATTAGTTAATTAACAATGAAATAATCCCGACAGGCAAATATTTCAATAAAGGGAAGAGTAGAAAATTGATTTGTTGATCTACGAAATATTTGGGTTGATTGATGAAATATTACGAAAATACTACGAAATATTTGGGTTGATTGATGAAATATTACGAAAATACTACGAAATATTTGGGTTGATTGATAAAATATTACGAAAATACTTCGAAATATTTGGGTTGATTGATGAAATATTACGAAAATACTACGAAATATTTGGATTGATTGATGAAATATTACGAAAATACTACGAAATATTTGGGTTGATTGATGAAATATTACGAAAATACTTCGAAATATTTGGGTTGATTGATGAAATATTACGAAAATACCACGAAATATTTGGATTGATTGATGATATATTACGAAAATACTACGAAATATTTGGGTTGATTGATGAAATATTATTATCAAAAGGAATGAAATTCAACATTTGTTTAAATATAAAAAATGTATATGCAGCTAAAACCACACTCAAGGAAATAAGCATTTAATTATGTTCTTAGCCCTTCGTCGTCTCACTGGCTCGTTAAGAGCGATTGACCAGCAGCTGAGAATAAAAGTTTAAAAATGCTTGCAACTGTACAGGGAGGTTCCAATGAGAAAGATCGATTATTCCCCGTATCAAATTTTTAAAATTATAAATTTAATATCGATTTATTTCATTAAAAACTTGCTTTTATATACACCTACATTCAAGTAAGCAATAAAAATGCTCAAAGCGCACATCGATATATTATTAAATAAATTGTACTTCTTGTAAGTATTTTTTTATCATAAACATTTATGATTTTTCAATAATGTCTAAACAAAATTAGTGTGTAAAAAAAAATTAAATATTTTAATTTGTAAGACCTCAAATAAATAGAAAAACTGATGTATTTTTGTCACAAAATACGTTCTCGGATTTATTTTTTAATGATTTTAATTGAACAAAAATTTTAATTTTGAAATCTGTGTTGATGATTGATTGAATATTGTATGATTATATGATTTGAAATTCGTGTTGTTTAATAGAATCTATCGTTTGAAAATTGAACAAATCTGCCAACGACCAACGGAATAACCTTAGGACCAGTTGTTTCGGAAAATTTCACGTTTTAATTTCCTTCAAATCGACATTCACCGAAAAATTGGGTTGTTTCAACCTCCGTCAGAAGAAATTTCATCGAAAATTCCATAGGACCAGTTGTTTCGGAATTCCCTTCAAATTTGAATTTCCTTCAAATTTGAATTTCCTTCAAATCGTCATTCATCGAAAAATTGGGTTGTTTCAACTTCCGTCATCAGTAAATAGCAACAAATATCGTTCGATAAATTTGAAAATTTTATTCAAGTGTTCCACGCCGAATCACAATTTTGACGTCTGCGCATGCGCCTCCCATTATTTCGCTAACCGTCCGGACTCGGCTGATCACATTCACATCAAATTTCTATAGTATTTTCACTGCTGACGGAAGTTGAAACAACCCAATTTTTCGGTGAATGACGAGTTGAAGGAAATTCAAATTTGAAGGGAATTCCGAAACAACTGGTCCTATGGAATTTTCGATGAAAGTTCTTCTGACGGAGGTTGAAACAACCCAATTTTTCGGTGAATGTCGATTTGAGGGAAATTCAAACGTGAATTTTTCCGAAACAACCGGTCCTAAGTGTATTTTAATATACTAAGGACCAGTTGTTTCGGAAAATTTCACGTTTGAATTTCCCTCAAATCGACATTCACCGAAAAATTGGGTTGTTTCAACCTCCGTCAGAAGAAATTTCATCGAAAATTCCATAGGACCAGTTGTTTTGGAATTCCCTTCAAATTTGAATTTCCTTCAAATTTGAATTTCCTTCAAATCGTCATTCACCGAAAAATTGGGTTGTTTCAACTTCCGTCAGCAGTAAATAGCAACAAATAACGTTCGATAAATTTGAAAATTTTATTCAAGTGTTCCCCGCCGAATCATAATTTTGACGTCTGCGCATGCGCCTCCCATTATTTTGCTAACCGTCCGGACTCGGCTGATCACATTCACATCACATTTCTATAGTATTTTCACTGCTGACGGAAGTTGAAACAACCCAATTTTTCGGTGAATGACGAGTTGAAGGAAATTCAAATTTGAAGGAAATTCAAATTTGAAGGGAATTCCGAAACAACTGGTCCTATGGAATTTTCGAAGAAAGTTCTTCTGACGGAGGTTGAAACAACCCAATTTTTCGGTGAATGTCGATTTGAGGGAAATTCAAACGTGAAATTTTCCGAAACAACTGGTCCTTAGTTATTCAAAATTTTAAAACTGCGTGTACCAGATAAAATAACAATCTTTCAAAATAAAATTATGTTTTTTTGTAAAAAATAGTCAATACGTCTGGAATTTCATTTAAAAAGGACTAATTTCCGGTATTCTCTGGTAATACCCTCTTAACGGTAAGAATCGACAAAATCCGAAGACCCTGTGCAGAAAAGTAAAGTCCACTACGGTTTACAGCGCAGCCATCGTGGATGAGTTTCTGTTTTTTTTTTAACGGTACAAAACCTAACATAATAAAATAGTAGGTTAGACTAGGTTAGGTTAGATTGGTTTAGTTTAGGTAAGGTCAGGTTAGGGTAGGTTCGATTAGGTTATATTATGTTAGGTTAAGTTAGTTTAGACTTTCATCACTTTTCTGAACTTTATATCACTTTTCAATAGTTTTCTTTTTTCGATTTTCTCTTTTTGTCAAGGAACCATGTTATGGTGTCTACAGTTTTTGTTATATAATTGGTAGATACTGCGAGTGAACTGCGAGGTCGGGAATCATAGTCAGATATCAACACTAACACTAATAGGGGCTATACGGATGCGCAGCCTCCAGAGGTCACTTCTCGGACTCTCTGAGAAGAATTTTTAATGAAGTCGTCTCAATATTTGCAGATCCGGGCAATTGAATACAAAAATCCGCTGTGTTGCGATCGTTCCGCAGTTATGACGCTCAAGTATCTGCGTAATAATACAAATCAATTTCAAAAACGCTTCTGTAAAATCGTTTTAAAAAGGTTTTTCTTACCACTTAAACACATAACTTCAAAAAAAGGAAAACATTTCTTAATAAAATCTTAAGGAAAGGTTATTAACAGTAGACAGGTACTAATAAAGAAAAAATGTTATAATAAAGGGAAATGGTGGTCATTTTTAGTGATACAATTACCTCAAGGACTTCTTACATTGCTTTTTGTATGAAGCCTATTCTAAAAAAATGTGTTTTGAAATTATTCTTAGCTGTACTGGGTTTGTAATAAGTAAGTGGGTATGTAAGTATAATAATAAAAAAAAAATATCGTGGTCAACTTTTAGTGATACTATTACCTTAATGACTCTTTACTTTGCTTTTGTATTTTCTAAAAAAGTGTGTTTTTAAATTACTCTAAGTTGTTGTGAAAGTATTTAAAAAAAAAACTTTTTATAATTGAAATTATATAGCAAATTAATTAATAACTAATTTAATTACCCGGTTCGTAGATAAATATATTATCGGGTCTATCTGGGAAGCTATGCTGTTTGTTATTGGTTAAAAATAATATGGGTTAAAGGTTCAAATGTTTAGAAAATAATACTAAACAATAATTAATATGTGAATATATAAAGAAAACAGCAATAGAATATATTACATTATGTATTATTTTAGAATAAAATACGAATATATATTCTAATTAATATATAATTTTTTAATGTAAAACTTTTCATCAGAATGTCGTTTTAATTTTGATGGGATAATTAATTATTATGTTTTATGGCATGTTATAGGATTTAAAAGATTTGTTTATTTTTAAGGCCAAAAGCGATATCGTGATTTTTTTTTTAACAATGCCATTTGCACTTCCTCCGTTTTTAACCAGCGTTTCCGACAGCCTTATGGTAGATACATATTGGGTCGACGTACGTACGCATCGCTGCGCCTAACAATATCTGGACTACTTAGCAACCATATATATGATTATATATATATATATACAACCAAATTTATGTTTTAGAATCACATTGGCCAAACCGGCGATATCTGTGGTCATTTTCATAGAAAATGTATGGTTGCTAAGCATTGTTAGGCGTAGCAATGCGTACGTAAGTCAACCCGGTATCTTTAAAGTCCACATGATGGACACTACAACGCTATTCAAATCATTGGCTGGAGGAGAAAGCGCAACACGGCATAATTACCCAAAAACAAAACACGGTGATGACAATTTCCTTATAAGTTAACTGCAAAATGGAATCGAACACAAAATTTCAGAACTGGAAACAAAATAATACCCAAAACATTTGGTTTAAATGAGTAGCTTTTTTTATGACATTTGAAATTTTGTAAGGGTCATCAGGTACTGGTCCTGCTCGTAAAAATATATTGGAGTGTTATTTTGTAGGAAGAACACTGAGTAACAGAATCTGTAATGTATTATTCTAGTTCGTCTCTGGATAACGTTAGTTAGTTCTTTTTTGTTGAGAGCAAGCCCGATTGCGCCGTAACACTCACCACGCTGCATTCTGCATAACTCACAGTTAACCGGATGTTTGAACTTTGATTCAGTGTTCGCCAACAATGCCTTTTTCGAAATAGACCGAAGATTTGCATCTATAAATGTGTTCAGACGATTTTCTTTGTAACCAAACTACCTGGTGCACGTAGACTAAACAGGTGGAGCGAAATTTGTAAACTTCTAACCGTCCATTAATTAAAAAATAATCTATTCTATAAATAAACGACAATAGAGTCCACCTAGTACTTTTTTAACGTTAATTCCACACAGGAGGCTCCGAGGAAAACATCCTTCAGGGCTTGTGTCATCTTCGAGGATGCTGTGTGGAATGTCTTTTTAGATGAAGGTAGGAGAGGAATTTCATGGAAGGAAAAAGTAGGTAGGAATCTGGGGATCAAAGTTTACAGAAGTGGCAAACGTATGGATCCATCCCTCCCGCTGCGGTGCAAGCCGATTGGTCGAGAGAGACGGCTGGAGAAGTCGAGGTTATGTCTCCCTCAACCAGTCTCTTCCGAATCGGGCCCCACCAGTATGTGGGCAAACGCACTCGCCGCCAAGACCTGGACAAACCTCACTCCAAGAACCCGAGCACCCCTGCTAAATCACCAAACGTAGCCAATCAATAGGCGTGACCTGTGGCAGGGGTGTTGGTTTTCCAAAAAATGCGGTACCCATCCTCGCCATCCAAATTGAAAACAAGAATTGTCATAATAGTTTCATTTGTTGCGTTTTTTTTTACATTAGGTTCACAAAGGAGGCCGTGAGAAAAATAATTTCCCTCAGGGCCTATGTCATCTTTGGGGATGCTGTGTGGAGGGTATTTTTTAAGTAAAGGAAGGAGAGGAACTTCTGGGAAGGAAAAAGGTATGAGTGTTGGGTAGGAATCTGGGGTTCAGTGTGTCTAGATCATCCGCCGCCAAGACCTAGATAAACCTTACCCCATGAACCCGGGTACCCTTGCTAAGTCACCAAACGTAGCGAACCACTTGGGGTGACCTATGGCGGAGGTGTTGGTTATCCAATAAATGGTTCCCGGGGCGGCGGTACTCATTCCCGCCTCCCAAAGTTGTTGAAAACACGAAATTTATGAACGTGGATTTTCTTTATTTACTTTCGTACAACAGCACAACTTCCGATCAAAAGAAAACAATAAAATATTGTATTCATGTACATATTTTGATAAAATTTATGAATATGGATGTTATTTTTTTCATTGGTGTATTATTCGCATTACATAATTTAACGACTTAATTCCTTAACCTGTCTGATCAAAAATAGACATCCTGTGATTATCATCAAATGCCAATAAGTATATTAATTCTATCACCAATAATGAGTTCCAAAAATAGAGTTGAGAATTGAATAAATTCCATTGCCGTGTCGTGTATTTATCAAATATTTATTCTGCCAGAAAGATGTTTAAAAAATCACATCACCAGCAGATAATATCGTATCAACGTCATAACAACATATAATATTTATATGAACAATTATATTGCCCATTGCACAATCCGTCGTTGATAAATAAGATAATTTTTCCTTACCTACAATACAATCGGTTAATTTATGGTAATTTTAGTAAGAGATCATTATCGATTATGTCTGGTCATTCTTGACCACCGAAAATGGGCGAATAATCAGATAGATTCCATACAAAAGATAACCTTATAGAAATTTTTGTGACACTAGTATTTTTTTTAAACTCCTCGCGAGTTTTGGGTCATGGCTTAAGAGCACACTTGTCAAGTGTGATTATTAACGACCTTTTATTAGCCAATAATAACGTAATAAGCTTTTGTAAAGTAAAATAATTCTTAATAATATGTGTTCATGGTTAATGCGTCGGCGCCGGTCAGTTACTAAATGATATACAATTCTATGTCGAGTGTTTCCCTAATTTATTAGTCAGTCCGTCTGAACTGTGATCTTCTGGTAATCATTTTCATGTCCGTTATCCAGAAATCTTTGTAGGTGATGAAATGTAGATTTCCTAAACTTTTTTATTATTAACTTCACGCAGGAGTTATATGTTACTGTAGGTGCAGTGTGGGAATCTATAATGTCTTCTTAGAATGATATCATTCTTCTCTTCTCATCTTCTTCTATTCTTAAAACGATTGAAGAATGTAGGTTTTGATTACCTAGGCAAAGTGGCGGGAAGGACAATTTGGCCATGATATCGCTGTGATTCTCTTTTAACAACATTAACACACAGATAGTCCATTCGATCTAATATTTACTTCCAGGAACTAGAAAAATAAAATCATTTATATAAATGATTTCATAATTTACAAAACAAACAAAGAAATAAAAGGTCATGAGGTAAAGCATGGACGGCAAATTCCGGGAATCGCGTTGCATCGGTTTTAACCACAGAACTATCGCACCAATGCTTAGACCTGAGGCCCTAGCTCGATAGGATAACTATCGGTAACTTCTCATCGTTCCCTAGCATGACTACAGATCGGTAACGAATAAGTGACAGTTCACAATGACTAAGTGTCCTTAACATATTCGACATCAACTGTCCGATTGTCGGTAATTTCTCATCATTCCCTAGGACAAATGCAGATCGCTAACTTACAAACGACAGTTGATATCGAATATATTAAGGACACTTAGTCATTGTGAACTGTCACCTATTCGTTTGCGATCTGCAGTTGTCCTAGCGAACGATGAGAAGTTACCGACAATTGGTCGGTAACAATCGGTAACTTCATATCGATCGACCATGCGACCGTGCATAAAATATGCACCCCTGCTCTATATTTTCATTGAATAAATCGGGTATGTGTGTTTTTTTTATTTTTTTTATAAAGTTTCATTTTACTTTTTTGATCTGATTGGTAAGCAATGCAGCCCAATTCAATAGGAAGTAAGTTTTTATGGCGTGACATAATAACGTAATTTTGCTTTTGGGTTGAATTAAAATTAGGTATTATAAATTGTTTCCATATCCTAAAAGATTGCAAACTTCCTGGATTTCTTCGAGATTTTTTTCTGTATAGGTACGTTTTACTTATCGTCAACAATGATGCTGGAGGTGATTTATTAAGAAGGAAGAATTAAAAAAAGAAAAAAAGCGAGTGTGCTTTAGACCACACGACCAAAGTAAAACTTCTTTAGCTCCATCTATATGTATATAAACGTAGAATATTTAATATATTGAACCAAATATTAATTTATAAAATTGTTCAAGAACGAAATAAAATTACGAATAATATTCATGCACTGGCTATGAGAGGAAGAGTGAAAGAAAATGTGCGTGCGCACATCTTGCTCATACAGTGTGATACAGCCCGTTTGCCTCACCCGACTACAATTTTCGTAACGCTCTCGTCACGTATTCGCCAGCTTAACCCCCAAGTCAAGCGTGCGTAAAGAAGTTTTACTTAAAAAACTTTTAAGATAAATTCTGTGTGAAACATTTACTGTAGATACTTTTCCTTATTCCCATTATTATATTTTGGTCAATAATGACATCAAGGTATTTAATTTCGGAAGAAGATTCGAATATAGGAGGTAAATTTTCATCTCGCTTGCAGTTTGCACTCTCATTTTTTTACAGTGGATTAATTTTGACGTTTTGTTTATCTGTTTCGGTATTTTTGTTTCTGTAATGATAATATGACATATATATTTATGTTGCTTTTTTTTAATAAATGTTAGTAGGTCTTTATAAAAATATGATTTTACAGTATAAACATATATGTTTTTTCAAATTTGTTAATGTTGGATCTTTTATTAGTAATACCAAATTACAATTACAGAGGAATTCCAAATTTAGTTCTAATAAGTGATTTTTTTATTATGATTTTGTCATTTACGATCTGACTGTTAATTAAAAGGGGTATACGGTCAATTCCAAATTCAGTTAATTTTAAAACAAGTTATTCATGGGAAATGCAAGCAAGCATAAAAGCTAAAATTTCTAGAAATTTTTTTAAATGACGAGAGTACAAAACGAAATTTTTGCAATAAAGAATTGATTATTTTTTCCTAGGAGATTCCAAACTTTTTTCTTTTAATGAATTTAATTGAAATGAATTTAAAGCTTTTCTAATGAATGAAGTTTATAATATAATTTATCTTTTTTTCGATGTATTTAATGAGAAACGCCCTCCGGCTATAAGTTTCTCCCGGAGAGTTGTAGAAAATTCAACTGTATTTTCTACATTTGGGGTTGTTTCTTAACAATGTGTATTTTATTCAACTAGTAGTAGTTTACAAATTCAAACCAAACTAAATTTTATATGTCTACATATTTATATATCTATCGTCTTTTTAACTCTTTATATGATGTAAAAAAGAGTTCTAGCGGATAAAGAAAACTTTAAATTATTATAAAAAATGCAAATGCTTTTGACTTTGTCTACGGGACGCAAAGATATTACGTAACAAGTCAATCATTTATTTTTTATAATTTTTTTTAAACTCCGGTCATGGTGGATATCATATCACACACCGCATTAAAACTAGTTGAAATACTAATAAGTAATCAGTTAATATGCAAATTATAAATTTAATATTTTGAATTCGTGGATGTTAATGTGAATCAAATAAAATGTATCATACGGATGAAATCACTACTAAAATAGGCCGTGATTATGACGTTCATCGGACTTATCAACATTAAATTAATATCGAACAGTCCAAAGTCATGTATTGGAAATTAGAGTAATCTAACTGTCTATTATGCAATAATCGTTTTGGCACTAGATATACACAGAGGTTTTCTTTAAAATATTTGTACTGGTTTTTTATGCTTTGTAAATTTCTTATACCAAATGAAAATGATATCAGTTAAAGATGCTCCCAGTATCGTTTTGTGGAAAGACCATCAAGATTTGAAACGATGTTGAATCGGCATTATACTTTTTTTACCTTCACAGAGGAGGCTCCGAGAAATACAATTATTTAGGGAAAGCCAGGAGAGGAAGTTTATGGAAAGGATAAAGGTATAAAATGTGGGTAGGATTCTGGGGGTCAGTGTGTCGAGAAGTGATGGACTGAACGAATCCATTCCATTCACTGAGGTGCAAGGCGATGGGTCGAGAGAATCTAGCTAGAGAAATCAAAAGGTCTCCCTTAACTAGTCTCACCTGATCCGGACTGCCAAGCAGCAGTTTGGCAAACGCATCCACTGCCAAGACCTAGACAAACCTCAACTTATGAACACGAGCACCCCTGCTAAGTCACCAAATCGAGTGAACCACTTGTTGTGACCTATGGCGTAGGAATGATGTATTGGATAATATACCATTCCTGGGGTGGCGGTACCCTTACTTGCCTCCCAAATTGTAATCTAACCTAAACCTGTAACCAAAAATTCTGGTGCATATTTTGCTTTTTCTCCTTCGTGTTAATCTAGTGGTTGTGGGAAACATATCCCTAATGAAATACCACCAATGTTACACGGAGAAAAATGTTATTCTAAAATACGATCATTTTATTCGTAAAAACGGTTAAGAACGGGATTGAAGTTCTGATTAACAAATTAACAGGGTTTCAATGTTTACTGGCGGGAAAATGTAAGAATAATTTGTTGGTATACGTACGAAATTACGTACACCAACAAATTATTCTTACATGTTCCCGCCAATAAACATTGAAACCCTGTTAATTTGTTAATAAGAAATTCAATCCCGTTTTTAACCGTTTTTACGAATTAAATGATTGTATTTTAGAATAACATTTTTCTCCGTGTAGAAAGAATGTCGTTTCAAGGTAGGTTCATATTCAAATACTTGAAATCTCCAATTAAAACGTATGTTGTTAAAACATAAAACCGCTGCTTAACTATCCGGAAAAATACTAAAATAATGATTAGGTACGTTGATGGTTTTAGTGGGTATTTGAATGATGAATGTTTTGAAAATAAATTTGGATATAAAATATATATTTAATTTAGCGATAAATCTTTGTTTGACATTTTATGCATATTATTAGAGCCATGTTTTTCCAGTCAATAATAATTAAAAGGGGCATTAATAGAAAACCTGATTTTAAAAGAAAACAGAAATAACCTCGCGGAGAGGTCAAACACACGTTTAAAATAAATGATTAAGATGAATAGCAATACGTTTTACATTGCGATATTTCTTAAATTACATTAACCTGTTATAGCTTCTCTCCCATATAATTTTAATTAATTTTTACTTTGTCGTTCGTGATTTCGCCTCAGTGGCGTGTAATTTTTTTTTTAAGTAAAACTTCTTAACGCACGCTTGATGTGGGGAGTAAGCTGGCGAATGCGTGACGAGAGCGTTACGAAAAGTGTGATCGGGTAAAGCGAACGATAATAAATTTAAATTAAATATTTGTAGAAACTTAATATATGTATATACATGTGTATATAATATATGTACATGTATATATATAATAATATATATTTTATACATGTAAACATATATATATACATACATATAGATGCTAAAGAAGTTTTACTTCAGTCGTGTGGTCATACCAAACATACCGACATAGCTTTCACCTTTTAGAAGGCAATTAAAAAAATATATATTCATTTCGTGCATTTTTCGAGGTAGAAAAGTGTCCTTTTTCTATGGGCCGAAAAGCGAAGTCTATCGTTAGGACACTATTCAGATTTGAAACGTTGCTTTGGTTCGTAGAAATACGTTAAAAAATATTATAATACCCATGCACTTTGTCGATTTGGATGGAAAGTAATTTATATTCACATATAATGTGACTTATCCCCTCCTTTACTAAATATATAAAAAAATAAAAATGATATAATGGAATTTGTAATGACATAACAAATACATAAATTAATATTTCTACTAAAATCAAGTCAATTTTCGGCTTTCTCCTACCTAATCTGGCCTTGAACTTGGTAGCCACCAATCTATCGCAACCATACTATTATTTCACACGTGATTAATAAAATGTCTGCGACATTTCCTCTGACAGTGACAGTGAAATTTCAATGTCGTGCCTTTAACTTAAATACGGCAAATTAGTAAATAGGCAATATGCTAATGACGTGAAGAAATTTCATCTGTCACCTTGGCAGCCATTACGAACGTTATGCAACCATTTATGAATTCACACAAATTTAGCATAAAATAATTTTCGTCGAAATTTTGATTTCATAAGGAAATAATAATAAGGTGTTGCGGCAACTTGATTGCATTCTGCCAATTAATGGCGTATTCGAGATGCAATGCTAATTATTAGCACAATATATTGAAATTTTGGGTATTTTTCATTGCACGAATCGTGGAAAATCAATATTGTTAAGAACGAGATAACAAACAGTGATTATTATGCGCATTCCATACAAACTTATGTGCAAACATTTAGCTCTCTAAGTTAAGGGACGTACTTGACTTATTATGAACAGTGATTCTTGACTACTAGATATACAGGATGTCCTTGGGTAAAGTGCATTAACAAAAATTAAAAAAGATTAACATTTTTTTCCGAAATTCCATTTTTTTTCCCATACAAAAAGTCGTACATATTAAAAGTCCTTAGTGTAAGGTAAAAACTTACTCGATAAATTTGCTGTGAGCCTGCCGAAGTTAATGCACTTAACCCCCGGATACCCTGTAATATATATATTTGGATTTAAAAAATGCGTGTGAAATTTATGCCTCCGGTGAGATTACTTGTTTCTTTTTCAGCTTAAAACATAAAAAAGAGTAGGTATTAGATAATTAGGGTCGGGGTGAGAGTTTAGGCCATTTCTTGGCTGAGTGACTTGTGATTATGTATGAAGATTTTTTTGTGTGGTTTTGAAGGACATAAAAGGCCTACCAAATTTTTTTTTACATTTTTTAAACCAAATAATATTAGAAATCACTGGTTAAAATAAGCCAAATAAGACAATAAACCTCCCTTAACATTATACATTTATATATATTTATGTACCTGCCTATGTAGGTAAAATAAATTAAACTGTAACCGCACAGTATTCCCAATAATTGGTATGAGTTGTTAGAGTAAAGGAATTATTGAAGGAACTGAGATAGATAAGACAATGCTTAGTAAAGTACCTGTCTGTGTAGATATGGACACTAAACGCGACTGGGAAAGTGCCGCACAATTCAGACTAGTCACCCAACAAGGCTACAGTCATTTCTAGCAATGTTTCAATTCTGAACAAACAGGTCGTAAAAACTTTTAGGTACATTTAGTCGAGGATAAGATAAATGCTTAAACATGGTCTACCCCAGAAATATTATATTGGGTATTATTTATTTCTCACTGTGACATTAATTTTTCGCTTCATGTGTTTTTCAACATAAACGGTTGATTTTTCCCATAAGTTGGGTACTTAATGCATTTTCGTTATCCGTCCCCATCGACCAGACGTCCTTGGGAGTTTCCGTAAGCGAAAAACTTCGTCATTTTTATTTAAATACATATATTTTGATTGTTATCTAAACGCAAAAACCATAACGGAGCCAAATGAAATTTAAAGCCCAATTATAATCCTTGCACGAATAATAAAATTTATTAACCTGCTATGACACTTGAACTGAACGGAGGTCAGCAACAACAGTTACAGTCCGTTGAAGACGAGGAGCATTTTTTCTGGTTCAGTTCATCCGACAAGACCGTAAATAAATTTAAAAAACAAAGAAGACATTTTATGTTTCCATCAAACGTTCCATTCAACATAACTTGATGAAGTCAGATTTTTTAATCAGATTTAGATTTTTTTTTTCAATCTGACCACATTTTGATTTTACATTCGCGTAGTTATGCGGGTATTGTATTCTTTTTGACATGTGTTTATCTTTAATATAAAGCTCTAGAGTTCAATGGTCTTCAATCTGTCTTCGTAAACATAAAGCAGAAAATCAATTTGCAGTATTAGCAATAATTGAATGACTTATAAAAAACAGATCACAAATCCTGAGCTGAAATAAAGTTGTTGTGTTAAGTTGTTAATTGTGCTGTATTTTCATTTAAAATGTAACATCAATCTCACTAATATTATAACGCGAAAGTTTGTATGGATGTATGTATGTTTGTTACTCTTTCACGCAAACACCACTGAATGGACTTTAATGAAACTTTACAAGAATATAGCTCATACATCAGAATAACATTTAGGCTATAATTTATACTTAAAGATTGCTATTTTCCATGTATTACAATTAATATATATTGTTTAATAGAAAATGTCAAAATTTGAGAATGACATTTTGAAAAACAATGATTCTAAAACCAAAATTCAATTTTAGAAAATATTTAAATTTGTGAATTTATTTGAAGTACTTACCCTGAATCACATCGAGAATTATAGATATTTTAAATAAATAGGTTAAGAATTTTGGTATAAACATAGATGGGACGAAAAGAAAAGAAAATAAGCCAATCGAAGTACTAATCCTGCGCAGACGAAGTCGCGGGCAGAAGCTAGTTCCTATATATTGCTTTCTTAATTAAAAATAACATTAATAAGTGAATACAATTTATCTATATATTTCTCTATCATATCAGTTAGTTATGTATAAAATAATACATAATATGTAAAATTTTATTATTTACAACCAAGACATTAGATAACCAAAAACAAGTAGGTTATTTTTTTGCTGTTGCCATAAACGGTTTAATAGTAGGCGCGTCTAAATTCCAGTTTGCTGCACGTAAATAGCCGCAAATATAATATTAGATTCGTAACTTACAACACTTATACTTGGAAGTATCGTCGAAACGTCGATACGTCGAAACTCCGTTACCGTTCCTCCGATCGCGGGACGCGGTGGGTTCTTTGCCGCAGGCTTGGTTCCGACGATCCGCCTTACGTAATCGCATTTCACTCTCACTTTAAAAAATAATTCCAAACTTGTTATACGCAAACATAAACTTTGGCCTACCTTCGGCCGGTATTTTGTATTGTCTGACGCGCATTTCATAACAGTCGAATATTTTAATTTACTAGTACTTGATTCATATAATGCTGCCTGTGATTCGACGTTTCAAGAAGACGCTCGTTGACGCAACGCTATGATGAGCGTTTATTTTGGTTTCCAGGACAATCGATTAGTCAGACACGAGTTGAGTATGCAGTTGTATGTAAAAGTGTACCCTCTAACGCCCTTCGTTCAAGCAGCTACTTACAAGCGACTTAATCGCCGCTACACAGAGAAAACTGTTATTCTAAAATACGATTATTTTATTCGTAAAACGGTTAAAAACGGGACTGAAGTTATTATGAACAAATTAACAGGTTTCAATGTTTATTGTCGGGAAAAATGTAAGAATAAATTTGTAGTTGGTACAATGTATTTTTTTCGTTGTATCGTCATGTTGTATTATCAGGGCAACTAGATAAAACATTTCTAAACGAATGTTTTAAAAATTTGGTCTGATAAATTATCGTGAGGGTCAAAATCGATTTTCCTCCGTGTACCCGCCACCTGTCATACATTTTGCTAGTGCTGCGCGTAGCGGCGTTGACAAAATCTAATAATAGTATAAAAGGTACAGACGAGTAGCGATCGCGTCGCTTGAAATTAGCTTCATGGAAGAACGGCGTATCTGGTACAATACTCAGATTATTCATAAATATCACCAAATCAATTATAATGCAGATAAACTTGTAGTGAATAAAAAACACTGATGTTTGCTGGATCACTGGTAGTGTCATAATGTCATAATAATGTACCGGTATAGCATATTTAATATTAAAACACAGTCAAGTGTAAATACTGTTTGATTTGTGGTGAGCACTGCTTTCCTCATTAGCCAAAACTTAGTAAGTGGAAATGGCTGACTAACCAACAGAACGATCGATGTACAAACGAATCAATCTATTGTGTTTCAAGGTGATACTGCAAGACCCCGTGGAGCTTTTATTCATGAACATCGAATTAAAAAAGTCGAAACCTACGAGCTACAGCTTTCAAATAATACAGAACAAAGTCATTAAAAAAACTTTTCAATTATAACCCAGATACTCCCACAAAAAAACTATACCAGGATTTGAACCTTCTTAAAATAAGAAATTTGTACGAATATAACACTTGCCTTTTAATCTAAAAAATACAAAATGGACTTATACACACAACATTTATAAAAACGTCACAAATACACAAGCATTATACTAGATAACATAATAAACTGTACACAAATACTGTTAAAACTGAAAGTGGCAAGAAAAGCATTGGCCACGAGGGTGTTCAAATTTATAATCTCCTTCCATACTCCCTAAAAACGGAGAAAAGTGTAAATATATTTAAAAGAAAACTATTTAACCTTAAGTTAAAAGAACAAAATTAATATTATTACTTTATATGTACTTAAGTTAAGAACGTGAAATGTAAATTTCTTTTAACTTAATAAATGAAAAAAAAAACGATACGTATATATTTTTTGTTTGTTTTGGAATGTAAAAGCGATCCGTTGCGATTATTTTATAGAAATTCGCGAACATGAAACCTGGAGTTTCGCAATACCACACTGTTTACCTATATATGAATTTTAATATACCTACTCTCTATTATAAAGCATATCACGGTTAACCCATATACATATAGCTCTAGAGTTCAATGGCCTTCAATTTATCTTCGTAAATATGAAGCAGAAAATCGATTTGCAGTATTAGCAATATTGCATGACGTTTTAAAAACAGATCACGAAATCTGAGCTAAAAATTAATTTCTGACATTCTTTTATAATTTAACGTATTCCTTTATAATTTGTTTTCTTTTGAAAATAATAACGTTAATAAGTGATTATCATTTCTCTATATACATACATATTTCTCTATCTGAACACTGGCGCAGCCGTGTAACGCTATTAGTTATTAATTATTACTAACCGTGAACAACAGGGAATAATATACCTCCACAGTTTAACAACAAAAATTCTGTAAAATCTAAATAATCAACAATTAAACCAGTATAATAAACCTAAGACAGAATCAGTGGAGTACATCAGTGAAAAGTTAAAATAATTGAAGATACTTAAACAGTTTGAAAACTTGATACAATATACTTAACCTAAAAAAAGTTGAGCTGTTAACTGATAGTCAACAACCAAATATTAAAAATAAGAGTGTAACAAGTTAATAAAATGTCACAGTAATAAAGTTTTAAGAAGACATTAATTAAGTGATCTGTAAGCGGGAAAAAAAACATTTTAAAAACCAACTCTAAAAACTTTATAAAATCTCAAAATTAAATTAGTATTACAGTGTTAATTAGACATTAATTAAGTGATCTGCATACGAGAAAAAGTTTTTTAAATCACACATTTGTGGGTTCGGAAGTGCTAATAACAATAATCATTAAAAAAAAAACAGTTGAAAAATAAAAACAAACATTATTTATTATTTTTAAAAGTGCACTTCGGAACAATATATCCAAAATAAGTCACAGTCTGTAATATCTGGTTCGTGGCTGAGTGGTTAGCGCTGCTGCCGTGCTCGTTTTAATCAACCCGATAAGCAGTGTTCAATTCCCAGTCAATCTATTTTTTTTAAATTTTTTTTTTAATATTTTTTTTTAAAATACAACATTTAATTACAACACCATTTCGTGAAAACAACCAAAACTAACGGCATAAAATTATAAATAATAAAAAAGAAAATATAAATAAAACAGTAACATGAAAAACACAAGGGCGAAGCAAAATGCAGATGCGTGCACAACAAAAACCGATCAAAATATTAATGTCGAACCATTCAAGAACGACGATCTTCAGCAATATACCAAGTACATCGATGATAAACTTGATAAACTGACATCAGCCCTGGAACATAACCTAATACAAAAATTTAGCGATGTAATTTCAAGTAAAGTGACGATGGAATTGAACTCAATAAAAGAAAAATTGGTCATGTTCGACGAAATTAAGACCTCACTGGATTTCTTATCAACAGAATATGATCGTTTATGTAAAGAAGCCAAAGAAAATTCTGCAACAATAAACAAATTATGCGTCGATAACCAACGTCTCCAAACAAATAATGATATTCTTACGAAGAAAATTGATGCTCTTGAACAATTCAATAGGAAAAATAATATAGAAATACAAATGGTTCCTGAGAAATCTAATGAAAATCCAGTGAACCTATTTAAAAAACTTTGTTCAGCAGTTTCATTCCCAATTCGAACTGAAGAGATATTAGCTTGTCATCGTGTCCCTCAAGCAAACAAAAGTTCAGGTCGACCAAAAAATATTGTAGTGGAACTACCTAGCAGCTACACCCGAGATGCTTTACTTTCTGCAGTAAAAAACTACAATAAAAATAACCCTAATTGCAAACTCAACAGTGAACATCTGGAGATTACTGGAAAAACCCCTGTATATGTCTCGGAACAACTTACTCCCAACAATAAAGAACTTCACGCCGCAGTACGTCACGTAGCCAAAGAAAAAAACATTAAATTCGTGTGGGTACGGAATGGAAAAATATATATTCGAAAAAATGAAAATTCCCCGGCAATATGGGCAAGCAGCAAAGACGTCTTAGATAAAATCTAAAAACTGCATAAATATACACTTTTCTACATCACTCTAACAATCACAATGGCTCTGTCTTTATATTATCAGAATATAAGAGGTATGAGAAGCAAATTAGATAATTTCACGATAAACGCTCTCTCGTCAAACTATGATGTTATATGTTTAACAGAGACATGGCTAAATTCTTCAATTCAAGATGCAGAGATACTGGATAAAAGATACACTATTTTCAGACAAGACCGAGAAAAACTAACATCCAGAAAAAAAGACGGGGGAGGAGTTTTAATAGCTATCAAGAAAAACATTGTAGCCTATCAAGTATATGAAGAACCCTCTAATATTGAACATATTTGGGTAAGAATTAAATCTAACGGATCAAATAAAAAATTTATAAATATTTGTATTGCTTATCTTCCACCAGACATTGCAACTGACGCATTTGCTAATTTCTTCAACAGGTGTCAAGACATCTCTATTGAATCTCAAATCAATTCTCATACACTAATACTAGGAGACTTTAATATTCCTTCTATTGAATGGTCAGTTAACGCCAATAATGATGGTACTTATGTTGAATCATTTGGTAATCAAAAATCTTCATTGTTAATAGAATTTCTACATTTCTCAAACTTACAACAGTATAACTATATTAAAAATGTTAACGGTAGAATACTTGATTTAGCTCTCTCTGATTTTACGCTTAATGTTCAACCTGCCCTCGCTCTTTCTAAAATTGACATGCACCATCCACCAATTGAAATGGATCTAACTATTAATACTATGCACAATCTTAATGATAACCTTGAACGTCCTTTATTCAATTTCAAGAAAACAGATTATCTTAATTGTACCAAAGAATTATCCTTAATCGACTGGACCCCAATGGAAACACTAAACTGCAATGAGTCTCTTCAATTCCTATATAATAGTATCTGGCCAATTATAGAGAAATACACACCAAAAAAAGGAAACAAAAATAAATATCCTATCTGGTATTCCAGTGTTGTTATCCATCAAATCAAAGAAAAAGATAAACTTAGAAAAAAATTCAAAAAATTTGGGAATCCAAGAGACTATGATAGTTTCACAATCCTACGAACAAGGGTCAAAACTGGAATACACAAATGCTTGCAATCTTATATAAATTCTATCGAAGACTCATTACACCATAGTACAAAACCACTATGGACTTATGCAAAATCAAAAGGTATGATTAACTCAATTCCTAAAATAATGCACCTAAATGAAACTGTAGCAAGCAATGGTCATGAAATTAGTGAACTATTCTCAAATTACTTCTGCTCTGTTTTTAATACAAATGATAGGTCAAATCAACATGTAAATAGTGATTCTCAAGAAAGCACCTACTCGCTCAGTCATGTCGAAATTTCAAGGACTGAAATATTCAACGCTATGAAATCACTAAACTCAAACAAAGGTCCAGGTCCAGATGCCATTCCACCATTATTTATATCAAATTGTGCAAAATCTCTGGTTTATCCTCTTCATGTTATATTTTGTAAATCCCTTAAAGAAGGTGTTTTTCCTGATCTTTGGAAAATAGCACGTATCACTCCTATCTTCAAATCTGGGAATAAAAGCGACATCTCTAATTATCGTCCAATCAGTATACTCTCATGTTTTGGGAAAATTTTCGAATCCTTAATGTATAAAAGCATTTTTACACATTTTAAACATATTTTAAGTTCTGTTCAGCATGGATTCGTATGCAATAGATCCACTACAACAAATTTAATTGAATATGTCGATTTTTTAAGTACTAATTTTGACAAAAGAACACAAATAGATGCAGTCTATACTGATTTTCGAAAGGCATTCGATAAGGTCAGTCATCCTCTTCTGATCCAAAAACTAAAAAGAACTGGTTTCCACGGCAATCTCTTGAGATGGATTATATCTTATATTTCGCACAGGAGTCAATATGTACAAGTTAATAGTTATGAGTCCTCTCCCAAACTAGTCACATCTGGTGTTCCTCAAGGATCCCATTTAGGGCCACTTCTCTTTATTATATACATAAATGATCTAACAGCACAACTATTTTGTAAATGTTTATTATACGCGGACGATTTAAAAATCTTTCATCCCGTGAATTCACAAGAAGACTGCAAAACTTTGCAAAAAGACCTACTCACGTTGTCTCAATGGTGCATAGATAATGCCATGGAATTAAATATTAGCAAATGTTATATCATCTCATTCACGAGAAATATCCATAAAATTGATTTCCCTTACACGATATGTGATAAAGTCCTAAAACGAGTAGATTACATTAGAGATCTGGGAATTTTACTCGACTCGAAGCTAACATTCGTAAAGCATTATCAACACATTGTAAATCAGGCTAATAGAATGCTCGGTTTCATCACTAGAATCACCAAATCGTTCAAGAACATCAGTAGCTTCAGAATCTTGTACTACTCATATGTAAGAAGCATCTTAGAGTACGGCTCTGTGGTTTGGTCACCACACTATGCAATTCATAGCAACAAAGTGGAGTCCGTTCAAAAAAAATACGTAAGAATTCTAGCTTACAAATCTGGAGTACATCGCAATCTCGGTAACTATACTGAAAGACTTACTCACTTTAGAGAAGTCTCACTCGCCAAAAGAAGAAACGTATCAGATATAATCTCTCTGTTTAAAATCATTAACAATGTGTATGATTCATCTTTAATTAATCAAATTAATTTTAATATAAGGCCGAAATCCACAAGAAATCCGGTAACCTTTTGGATCGACACTTGTCGTAGTAATACAAGTTTTTTCAAACCAACATCAAGAATGACTCGATTGTATAATAGGTACTGCAATCTTCAAGACTTAGATATATTTTCAAACTCAATTAATACCTTCAGAAGGAACTTACACATACTTTTACCAGATGATCTCCTTACTTAAGCCATTTTATTTTTTTAATTTCTAACAATTACTACTTGTGCATTGGCTCCACAAGAAATGTATTTGTATGTCCAAGTGTAAGTACATGTATGCATATACATATATATATGAGTACGTTGTGCACATATATTCATATATAATTATGTGAGTATATTTGTGTGTGTATGTATGTGTGTGTATGTATATATATATGTATATTATATTTATAAGTATGTATACATTTTTCTTCCTAATAACTGATTTCGATCCTACTAATTTTTATAAACATACTTGAAATTAAATTTATCACTCTTGTAACTAACCAATCATTAATTACATAAAGAATATTGAGATGAATGTTGTGCTCACCTATAATTAGAAACATCATTACAACCATGTATAATATGTAAATTACTGTAAAAATTATGTGATGTATTCTGTTGGCGAGCCAATAAATAAATAAAAAAAAAAAAAATAAACAGTAAGAACAAGTTTTATGAACCCGAAGGTTTCGGCCCTCTTTGAAAAACAAAAGTGGTCCCGTGACTCTATATATTCAATACGTAGAAAGAGACTGGTTACCATCAATTTACGTATTTCCCCCAGATATCCAATTGCTGTAATTGAGGGTAGTCATTGCTATTCCTCATCAAAACTTTGGAATCAAATACCACTGACTGTTCGAATATCGACATCGTTGCTGTACTTCAAGTTTTGCAGCGAATTGTTGCTGACTGCACGTCAACCGCACAACATCATAATTGATATATACCGACTTGTGTTTGTGATTATATAAATTATATTTAATATTACGTCTATTTAATTTGCATTCTGATTATTTGATTTAATTTCAACTATTTATTTAAATTAGATGCACTGCTGAAAATAAGCTGCATTCCTGGATAAATCCATTATGTGCAGTGACAAATTTGTTGCAGCGCATATCTGTGCAGTGACGAATTTGTCAGTAGAACGAATATAATTTAAGAAAATACGAAATGTGACATTCTATTACCAAATAAATGCGTTTTGGAGTAAAACTTCTTTAGGCGCGATATAACGAGTAATTCAGGTAATTTTTCGGACGGATATAACAATGCTGACATCTGTGTTTGTTTTTATTTTTAAAGGGTTCTCGCCTTCGCCAGAATAGTTATATCTGCTACAAGTCAAAGTTTTGTTAGACGCACTCGTTAAAAAAAAAAAAAATATATATATATATATATATATATATATATACATTATCATAGAACGAGCACCTTTAGAAATTTCCAGATGTTTTCATCTCACAGTTATTTTTATCAATTGATCACCTCCATACATACACCATCTCCCATCTCGCATCTCGTCTTATCAATACATCACCCTAATGATGGTATAAATATCTGAAATGTCGTGTATTGAGAGACAGAGAGTGTCCGCCAATTAATTTGAATCGATATGTAGTAGGTACCTACTTACAAACATACATTAATTTTACACATGTACATAATATATACATTCTTGTATTCAATAAAACACTATAATTCAACTTTTTTTGCCTACAATTTTTTCTTTACTTTGGAAAGTTACATTATTATAATTAGCTTTTTTTATGGCCGGCTAGCGGTCACTATGTTAGTAGATTTACTCACGTTAACTTCTAATGTCAACAACAAAAAGGAGAGTTTCACTTACCAATGTTAAACACATTTCTTCGATTTTCTTTTTCTCCCCTATTATAGGATATTCTGTATCAAAATCATCGTATTCATCAGGGCGTCAAGTACAGTTGTTGACCTAGGAAACACGTGCGCAAGTGCTCACGACACTACCAGAAGACCTTAAAAAATCAACCAGGAAATACATATTTTTTAATTTTAATTTTTAACTTAGTAGGTAAAACCTCAAATTATAATATTTTAATTAATATTAGCGAAACTACATAAGATAACGCCCATCGTTCATGTAGCTATTTACAAGCGACGCTACCGCTACCTGACATACTAGTTTCCTAGTATAGCGCCTAGCGGCGATTTCAAACACTAATAATAGTATTGAAAATACAGACGAGCGGCGATCGCGTCGCTTGAACGTAGCTCCATGGAAGAACGGCGTGAGTTCTGTTTTCGAGTCCCAGGTGTGACATTATCATTTTCTGATTTTTCGGTTTCAGATTTTCGATCGAGTTTGGCTAGTATTGTCTCCATTAACTAAAATATATTTTTTAAATATAATACGTCTATTTTTATTATGTAGTAACAGTAAAACGGTTTCGGGCTTCCGCCACGGTTCTATGCATCGAAAGGCACGACTTAGTAGCGCCGTCTGTTAAGCCGGCTATTTACTAACTTCAGATAAATGTGCGAATGAGCGCGTGTGTAAGCATGAGTGCCAGTAAACGTAGATTGAATGAACTGTGCAAAGAGAACGAGTTTATCTGCCGAGTTTTGGCCCGATCGGATGTCAGGTTAGTTTCCACTTCCAAAATTCGCATTCGTTCATGCTAGAAAACAAAATCGAATTTGGCATAGATGGATTTAAAAAGAGAAAGATTCCAACACTGGACAATTTGAACATTGACCGGCGCGATGACCAAAAGTCTCAAGGATCCGTGAAATCCATCAATAATATTGACAAATCATCAAGCTGAAGTTATTTTGCCTGCGATAGAGGAGGAACGTTCTAGAGAGTCAAGGCCGTTTGTGTGTTCTTAATGACACATAAGCGCGCTTAATTATCGTCTTCAAAATTCCGCGGCGTCATTGTGTGCATTGATTTGGCTTTCGGTCTTCAAATCTGCATAATAATGTATTACTGAATCAATTTATTACAAAATATGATAAGAAAAGACGGCACACGTCATTTAGTAAGTCTGTTTCCGTCTTGATTGGCATCTGGATATTTCATTTTTGTTTTATGTTACACTTTACGGCGGAGTCCCACTGGGTTAGGGCTATATATGACTTTCCGATTTTGGAAATATAATTTTTTTTAAATCAAGGTTTTCTGAAATGCACTTCGTAGATACTTTACAAATAAAATAATAAATAATAATAATTTGATACATTATACAATAAAACAAACAATTTCCTGTGTTGTTCAAGCATGTAATATTGTTTTTTTTCCAATACAACTCTCGACCTTTTTTAAAAACATTAAAGGCAACCTAATTAATGTGAATTTACAACGCTCCACTACCTATCACAATTTAAACACATGTATAAAATCACCATTTACGAACCGTTTAGAGAGTGAATAACTGTCTCCAGGCCCCCTGGCACCCTCGATTGGTAAGGGTTGATAGGATAAATTTCGGTAACTTCTCATCGTTCACTAGCATGACTGCGGATCGTTAACGAATAAGTGACAGTTCACAATTACTAAGTGTCCTTAATATATTCGATGTCAACTGTTGTTTAAACGTTAGCGATCTGCTCTAGTCCTAGGGAACGATGAGAAGTTACCGAAAGTTATCATATCAATTCTTATCGATCGAGTGGGCTACAACCCCAGGTCCTAGCACACTTGATCGATAAGGATTGCATCGATAACTTTCGGTAACTTCTCATCGTTCCCTAGGACAACTGCATATCTCTAACGTACAAACAACAGTTCTGTTGATAACTATTATATTAAGGACACTTAGTCATTGCGAACTGTCGCTTATTTGTTGGCGATCTGCAGTCATGCTAGGGAACGATGAGAAGTTACCGAAAGTTATCCTGTCAATCATTATCGATCGAGTGTGCTAGGGGCCCAGGTGACAAATACCTACAGTCTCTATACTACCTACAACTTTATGTCAACTTTGTTTCATGGATAATAAAAATTGCATATTCCTGTAGAAAACATTGATTATAACTACCTACTAGATAAAATGTTCCTATTAGAACTTTCAGAAAGAAGAATAATCACAGATTTAATACTATTACATAAAATACTGCATTACAAAATTGACTGTCCTGAATTGCTTCAATTAATCAATATCCACATACCTAAAAGATCTTGCCGAAATTTACTATCCTTTTATTTTAATAACACCAGGACACTCTCTTATCAAAATTCCCCGATACCGAGACTTCACAGTCTCGGAAATAAATATTCTGATCTGGGAGATATATTTCACATTAAAAACAATCAGTATAAACATTGTTTATTTCAATTCTTTTTTATATTTAGACATAAATAGACGTCTATAATCTCTACAATTTTTGACTATATTGAATGTCTTTTTTTTGTGAAACTTCTTATATTTTTTACCTAGGTATCTAATTTTATTATATGCATTTATTGTTATATTTTGTTGTAGATATATGCTTTTGTTTTACTTTTATTTTCACTGTATTATGCTTTCTTTGTTGTTTTAATTTAGATTTTTTTTAAATCACTGTTATACTCATCTACTTAACTAAAATGTAAAAGCCCATTAGGGCGTTTAATAAATAAATAAATAAATAAATAACAAAAATTCAATCATTTGAAGCTATAAAATTTGGTTCACTTTCCCTTTAAATGTTTTTATTCTCTAATGACTGTTAGAACTATTATCATATAAAAGTGCGTCAATCGTGATGAATAACGGCATATAAATTCCAATTAACTAAATCGCATAGACGCATACCTGCCAAACCGCATTGTAAATAGTATTCTATTTTTCAGCTACGCAATAATTTACTATGTTGTAACACCCACGCAAAAATATCGCTTCAACTTTCATTACCCATGGGAGAAAAACTGAGATTATCCCAGTTCGTCTGGGAGAAATTTCGCTCAAGGCCATTAAATTACTCTCGACGCGGAAAAAGCCGTCCGATTCAAGAATTTTATTTCAGCAATCCGTTGTTATTTATTGGTTCAAATTTAACGCGGGCAGCCAACAACCGGTCGTGTTCGTTTCGACACACCGACATACCTACTTAATTTATTCTAAACGATTGATTCTCATAATAACTTGTAACTATGCATAAGCGAACCATGTTACGATTATTGTTACGCGCTCTTTTGATGAATAGATTAATTTAAATTGGAAGTCGGATACATATTTACATTATTATGCTTACAACAAAATCCTTAGAGTTTCTCACGGGTCTGTAATAAGGTAGTTTATAAATACTACGATAGAGAACTGTTCTTACTGTTCCCGGTTTGTGTAGATTCCCTATAGACCCGTTGTAACATTTCTTGCAATTTTACCTTTTTGTAAAGTGCTGGGAAATTATTACATCTAAAGGCTCCGTTAAACAGGAGGCGTACTTATCGCGGCGTCAAGTAGCCAGTACTAAAGCGCTGTAAAGTCGCGTACTTTCTATTTGAACGGCTTCGACGTGTTCAGTACAACACAACGCAGCGTTATACGTCCGGGACGTTTTAACGCCTTGACGCGCGGTAAGTACGCATTCTGTTTGGCGGAGCCTTAAGTTTACGGTAAACGGCGTGATGGTTGGTTAGCTATAAAACGCTAGCAATCCCACGTCCTTTAGGTCAGCAAATTTGCTTTAAAGAATTATTGTTAAATTTTATTAATTTTGATTACTTCGTTACAGAATCACTTATAGTTCAAATTTCGGCGAGTGCAATTATTGATTTTTTTATTTTATCACATGTAGTGTAATATAAGTATAGACAAATGATTTTGCTGACAAGTTGTACACACCGATATTATTCGTTTTATTAAATTAATTTATATTTAATCGTGTCGGAGTGCAGGATAATATGACCATTGCTTCAAAAGGAATCGTTTCATCTCAATCTCAAACTCATACTTCTTCTTTCCGATCTCTTCTCTTCTCCCTATTCCTTCTACTCGCTCTTGCAACATTCCCCAAATAGACTTCACGGATGCGGATTAATTTTAATGGCTGAGCGTAGCGAAATCCTTTTCACTCGACTGCAAATTTGTTTGTCACGTTCCGGCTCCGGTTCAAGATGGTGGACGAGTTGGTTACAACCTTTTTAACCCGCCAGAGATCGTATAATCGTAGTGACCTACTACCTCAAGCTGTCAAATCGGAATAATAAATATTGTGGTAACTATCGGCATAAAGAAAATTTTGAAAAATAATATAATTGGGATGGTGTGAATAATTATTTATTTGATTTTTTAAAGAATGTTATGTATAAAGTATTCGGTTTATAATTAGGTATTTAAGTATATATTAACAAAGTATAGAAAATTTTGGTTTCGATTTATTAAAAGGAAAAATTAAAATCATACTTTTTGTAGGTCTAAACTGTTCTCAAAACCATTAGTAAAAAGTTTATCTATCTTTTAGATTGCAGTAATTATTCCATAGACATTAACATAATACTTTATAATCGTGACAAAAATACACTTAAAAAATTACAAAAAAATCTTTTAGTCAGTTAATGCATTTTAGATGTTAAGCGAGCAAAAATATTTGTGTGTTAATAAATCTTCCAATAAATTATGCAAGAATGCACCAAACTGCATTTCAATCGCTGTTTTTCTTAAAACTTATAAAAAAATATTGCACAATTTATTATATTAACCATCATGATCGGATTTATCTAACCGGTTTATTCTACTCCTATATTGGTCTAACTGTTTGATCGACCTCTTCCTACTCATTATCAATATCATCAACTGGTTTGTGGCGTAAATAAAACATAATGATCATGACATTTCTCTAGTTCCTTCGCTATGTGTAACATGCGAACATTGGCAAAGATTGCACTAGATTGGAACCAACGCTACAGATATAAGATCAGATAATACTAGTAAATATAGTAATTCATTCTCCGTGTTACGAGCCGTGTCCCGTCAACCACTATGGTTGTGGTGTTTCGTGGAAATTCAAACGTAACACTATCGTCAAATTCAAACGTAAAATTGTCATCAAATTCAAAAGTAACATTATCATCAAATTCAAAAGTGACATTGGCATCAAATTCAAACGTAACATTGTAATCAAATTCAAACGTAACGTTGTCATCATATTCAAACGTAACATTGTCGTCAAATTCAAAAGTAACATTGTCTTCAAATTCTAAAGTAACAATGCCATCAAATGGAAAATCAGCGCAATTTGTTTTTCTTTTTTCTACATTTGTAATATCATCATGTAGTGCGCGATAACACTATTTTTATTTTAAACACTATTTTTGTTTCTTTTTTCGTTTAGGAAAAGTTAAGCTTGGTTAAGAAAATGTAATTCTAAAATATTTGCGTTATGCTAGAAAAGCCAACCCGTAAAACCAAAGTATTTTTTTACTAAAATACATCAATTTTCTATTTTCGATCTAGTTGTGCTGTCACATGGATTGGCTAGGAGTTAATTTAAAATAAAAATGCGTGTGTGTGCGTGAGTGCTACCAAAAGTTGATGGAATACCTTGTCATCGATAACGAATTGATCTGCTTTAGGTTTGAAGTTTTAGTTTAGTCGAGTAATGATGTTTTTCGGACGGAAGTAATATTTTCAAACGGAAATGACGTTCGGATATCGGTACTTACTACCACCTATTTTATTTTTTATTTTTAAAGGGTTCTCGCCTTCGCTCGATTAGTAATACCTGCAACAACAGTCAAATAAGTTTTACTTGAACCGCTCGCAAAGGTTAGAGGCACTCTTTTATTTCTGTCAGCGACCTACTTCTGTAAAATTATAACTCTCGCGACCCACTCTTTGAATACCGGTGCTCTAGAAGATCATTTAACTTTCTATCCACAAGGAATGCCATTCATAAAAATATTACAAGTGATTATCGGGGTCTTCGACGGTATTTACTCTGCCATAAGAGATGGAAAATTCTCTCTCACGAGAAAATAATATTATCACAGCGACTACGTAATATAATATCAAGGGCGTAACCACAGCATTCGAATCAAAGGGGGGGAGTCAAACCTAACGGGCAAAGGAGAAAGGATGCGGTGAGGTTGAGGAGGGGGAGGGGGTTGCAAAATTTATTGGAAAGTTTAATGGGACCTCTACTTACCACAACTTATTATTTATGTCACATTGATTATGCACTTGATATTGTTCAAGGCATTTAATCTACGAGTAAAATATTATTTTTTCCTTCAATATTCTGAGTCCGATGGGGGGAAGGGGAGGGTGAAGTCCCGCCCCTCTCTAATACATGCCTTTGCATAATATGCTGCTGAAATAAATTAACAAAAATGTCAGTGCAATTTGTCTTAACTGAAATAACTATTGTACCTAATCTATGTCGGAAAAAATGGATCAACGTAAATATTAATCTTTGGCACTTTCCGAACAGGGTTCGCGAGTAATTGTTATTTTAATCTAGAATAAATAAATTGTTTCTATCTGCGTGTCCTTGCCCAGTCATCCCCGTTCCCTCTTCCCCTAGTCCTCCCCTCATGCGTTCCCCTTTCACCTACCCCGCTTTCCCTCTCCGATCATTCTTGCGAACCCCTCTCTCCTCTCGCATTCTCTTTCCACCTTATCCGCCTTCCCTGCTCTCTCGTCCCTCCACTCCTCAACCCCCTCTCCTAATTCCCCCCCGCTCGTCCCACATTTCCCTCCCCGTCCAGCCTTTTTTCCCTGCCGCTAAACGCTATAAAATACACTAATTTTTGAAGACAACCCGCGTGCGACTTATATAATTTTTTATGCAAATTTCATAACGCCAGAGCTCGCCGGTGTATACTAGTATAGAAACCTTTACCGGCATATTTACAAAACAAAAATATCAATCCGATGAAAAGTCAAGGAAATAATTTCATAACACCAGAGCTCACTATCCTATAACCATCGCAGGCATGCGCACACCAAATCCCCATTTATGTGCACATCAAATATATATATTTATATGCACCACGTTTCCGAGTGGTAAATTCTCTTAGAATAAATAGACTGCTGAATGACCACTAATCAAAAATGACCGCTATTCAAAAATGAAACGGTACTCTAAATGACTTTGAGCGTGTATAGAGATCAGAACTGAAAAGCCTGATACCCTACTATTACTTCCCAATCTACTACTTCCCACACCGTACCTAGTCCAAACATGAACTTGAAACATATTCCTACCTGATTTTGAAACTCGTACTTGCTCGAACTGTATAAAAAACAAAAAATTACTCGAATTCTTCGTGCTGTAAAAAAATAATAATTTGTATTCAGAAATATAATATTCGATTGAGTGTTTTTGGAATTTTTTAATATATTATTTGCATATAATAAAGATTTAAATATATTTTATTTCAAAAACATTACATGACATAACATTAAGTTCCTAATGAGTTAGATAAACTCATTTCGGGATAGGCAAGTTCATTAAAAAATTAAAAATATATAATTTTGAAAAATAAACCGGTAATGAGTAAACGAGGAAGAACCAGAAATAACAGAGTCACATTTATATTTAGACATTCAGATATGTAATAAAAGATTACATATAATATGTTTTGCAATACAACAGGAAAATTAACGAAAAAGAATATATATTTTTTAAATCTCAGTGTGTAGCAAATATCTATTACGGATGTGAGCATATTTATTTATTTGTCTTTATATTATATGAAATATTCATTCGGCCTCCCAACATCCCTAACAATGGACAGTTGGGACTCTTGTGCTACAAGTCTCGGCAACATTTAAGTTATGACAAGACCTTTACGTATAACGAGTTCAGAAAAAATAGATATAATTAAATTGTTGAAATTAAGAGACCCATTTCAATCTAATATTACATCCCATTAAATTAAATTTGATTTGGAAAAAACAAAGTAAGAGCCATAATTATTCTTCACCTTTGGGCTGTATTGATGTAAGAAAGAAAATTAGGAACGAATTTACGACACTCTTAATCACTTGTTAAGAAAACTGTTAGGTATGTTGAATAGCTAGATCAAAAGCTTTTAAAGACTTACATCTATTTGATTTTTATTTTAACTAAGTGAGTAAAACCTCAAATTGTAACATTTAACACTTAAAACAATTAGCGACTCTCAATCGAAAATTTGAATAAAAAAAAAATTCAGAAAAAATCTAGGAATTGAACTCATGACCTGCATGACATGCGCTGCTCTACCCCTTTTTTTAAAATTATACTAATTCCGCAGGAGGCCCTGAGGAAAATAATTTCCCCCAGGGCCTATGTCATCTTTGAAGATCTGCTGGGTGGAGGGTCTTTTTGAGGAAAGGAAGGAGTGAACATTGGTCTTGAACAGGCCCATGTTGTAGGAAGGAGGAAAGTGGCCGGCAAATAGTTCCATAGCCAAGCCGTTGAACTCAAGAACGAGTCGTAGAAGCGAACCGTTATCATGTGACAAATGTCAACTCTCGACTACGCACCGGTGCTGAGAGGATCAATGACGCGAGTTCCTCGGAGTATCTTCCATTGAAATACCGGTAGAAAAAGGATAGCATTCCCACCCGACGCCTGTACTCTAAAGATTAAGAGGTAATGGGATACTATCCTCTTCTGCCACATTTAACTGCATAATACTTCGACTAAGCACTATCAAGTACATAAGTACTTAAGTATAAGTACATAAGTACTTAAGACTAAGTACTATCAAGTACTAAGTACATCCTTAACGCATATTTTTATTGGATGCTATATTTATGTATGATTGCGAGATTCATTCGGAAATAAAGAGTAGGTAGTATGAAAAACCATATAGACGTTAGAATAATAAACGAATAACAAATTTCAATAATTTTACACATTAAGTAAATCCTAAAATATAAATCAATATTTAATACAACTACACCAACACCGAAAAAATCTATAAAATAGTTAATAGAATACACCTGAATAATAATGTCATACCACACATACATAAAAGTTAAATTATAGAATTTGTAAGCATTCATCAACCTATGTAGTACCTAAGTGCAAATTTTATTGCAAAAAACCAACTTAGGCAATGAACTTACCATGGATACAAATGTGCCAAGAAGAACAATTTTATAATCGTTTTTTTCACTGGCACTAATTTGATTGTACCTACAGAAAGAAACAAAATAATATGAACATCAATTTTTTAACATGCACAGAAACACACCTTGTGTTCGTTAGTTGAATACTGTAATTACAAAAAATAAAATGTTTAAATCGAAATGGCTCCTTTGTGAAATTAGCTTAATTGCAGTTGGAAAAGTCCTGCATTTAGGGAACGAATTGTTCTTAGTTTCACCAGTTAGTATTTTTGCAAAGATAACTGAAGCAACGAAATTCTTTAAAACCGAGCGCAAGTGGGTAATTTATTTTTTTATTTTATTTTTTTTGTTTGTAATAAATTTTCATATGCTTAAGTTTTTGACATTTTTTTAAACAACCATTCTAAAGCAGAAAAGAAAAGACCACATTTAACGATACTTACAAACATACAGAATATAAGCTGAAAAATAAAGAAAGAAAAATATTTTAAAGATAAAAATAAAGTTTTAAATATTTAACATTATGATTATAATAAAAATAAAATTATGTACATTGTTTTATACTGGGTATCTACAAGACTTCATGTTTGAGTTTACATTTTATTTTCATGATATGAAACAAGTTGGGATAAAAGCTGTGAAAGAAAAATTATACTAAAAACTTGAACTGAATCACGTCAAATAAAAGCAATGTAATAACACCCCTCCATACAAACAAGCCCTGCATATTTATGGAGGTACATCAAATACATATATTATATAATTAATCACTGTAAAAAAATATATATTTGTAATTTATGTATCTTTTTGTAGCCAATATTTTTTTTTTTTTTTAATAGTGTTAAGAACTTATATATTCTTTGAAGAAAGCTCGTCCCGTCTCAAATATCCAATGCTGTACAAGAGCAGTAAAGAGGGGTTTAGAATTGATTGACTTTATGTCGGTACTCAACGCATTATATATTTTAGGAGTTTATCATGTATTTTTTATTGGCAAAGCTCTCAAGTCACGTGATAAAAGTGAAAATATCAAAATATACATATGTATTATGAAAAATTATACAACATTTAAAAGTTTACATGTCTGTGAAGAATGCATTGGAGAAGCAAATAAGGTATCCACGGTAATGTGTCAAACATAATTAAAAAAAAGGAAAATTTGCTTAATTCTCCGATTCGCGCAAAAGTAAATAGCTGCATTCTGATGAGCAGATACGAAATGCGTGTGTTGTGGTGCGTCCGAAAAGAAAGCAGCCATGGCCGTTTGATGTTAAATAATTACTGTTTATTTTAAGCAATAATTTATTACGCTAAAATACATTTAATTCTCGAGGTGTTATTGTAGTTACTTTATAAGAGCAACGAGTCGTGACCGATGTGCGGCCGAAATTTCGCTTTAAAGAAAGGATGAACTACTTCTGGCTATGTAATTCGTGTATTGGGACCAACTTACTTATTTTGATAGTTTTTGCCAAGTGCTTCGTACAAACTGGGGTTCTCAAATATTTTGTAACTGGGGGCATAAAGTGACGAGCACTAATATATTTTCAGTTCAAATTTTTTGTTTTCTTCGGAAAATCAACAATAAAACTTTTAAAAATATTGTAGTACAACATAACACTTAAAATTTTGAATTATCATGATTTATCAAACAGAAGGAAAAAACGTAATTCGTAGGTGAAAAACTACCATGATTAGTGCGACTTAGATTTTTTTGATATAAACGGACCTTGTTAAGCGGCATTTCCCGACTATGCACCGGTGCCGAGGGGATCAATGGCGCTAGTTCCTCGGAGCATCTTCCATTGAAATAACTGTAGAACAAGGGTATTATTCCCACCTGACGCCTGCCCTCTAAAGATTGCAATCCGTTCAAGGGTTTTTTTGAGGTAAATACTTCTTCACGCACGCTTGACTTGAGGGGTAAACTGGCGAATGTGTAACGAAAAGTGAAATGAGTTGCGAGGCGAACGGGCTCACTGTAGAAGTAAGAGAGAGAGAGCAGTGCGCGCGCACATTTTCTTTCTCTCTTCCTCTCATAGCCAGTGAATAATATATTTCAGTCAGTATTTTGAAATACCAGTGACGCGCCAAACGCGGGGGAGAGCGGACGTCGATGCACACGGCTTGATCGAATGATAATAAATTTAAATAAATATTTGTAGAAAATTAATATATGTAAATACTTATAAACATATATACGGACATACATATAGATGGAGCTAAATAAGTATTTATTTCAGTCGTGTGGTCTAAAGCACGCTCGTTTTTTTTCAGGTACTGACGGAAAAAAAACCTTTACAGGTGGCTGCCGAATTAAACCGTGGGGTGCACTCGCGATTTTATGCACTATTAAAGTTGCTGCTAGTAGAGTACGCCCAGTTTCTGAGAGGCTAACTTAATTCTGACTTCGATGGAGCCCCCGTATCTGAGCTGGTCACTTAGAGTTACACCGACCATATCAATAAAGGGTTTATTCGGTAGATGCCCACCGTTGAAGGAGACTAGATTGTCATTTCGATCCCCTTTAGACGTGATCAGACATGAGTGGGTCTTTGAAACAATTCGATTATTCTTACCCCAAGAGAAAACATTTTCGAGGTAACCATCCATTCTTTGCTTCAAAGCCCTCCAAGCCGTTGGAATTTGTGCACCCTTCGGGGCTTGTCAAATAAAAATCTGGACTGTAATAAGCTATCATGGACTGTAATGTAATCCGCGTAGCAATGAATTGGTGCACATGTCAAAAGGTCATTGATGTGCAACAAGAACAAAGTCGGAGAAGGAACCTATCCCTGTGGGACGCCAGCATTTATCGAATGCGAGGAAGAGGTGAAACCATCAGCAACTGTCTGAATCGACCTCTCCCTCAAAGAAGGTCCGAAGGGAAGTCCGTAAGAAGGCAGTTTATTGGTGCGTTTTGTATCAGTTTAACTATAATTTCAACTGGCAAGACCAAAGAGTTCCGCTGGAGAACTTGAAGACCCCTGCCGTGGGAGAGAGCTCTTCAAGCTTCAAGGTCGCGGCTGGTATAATAAACTCACGAATTTTAACGATTTCATCTTCTATTTACATACTCTCATCTCGAGTTTTACCGATTGAATGACTTAATCAAAGTCGCCATACATTCTCCGCCCATAAAAACTTTAATTCAGAAGAATCGTACAAATAATGAAATGATTACGAAGAAAAAAATATTTGATTTTATGACACGCCAAGGTTGATTTATTTCAATTCTCATTATGTTTTCTTTGAGTATTGGGGATTTCAACATATCGTGCGTCCAGTCTAATTTTGCTCAATGAATCTGATACAAAATTAAATGAAGATATCTCGGAAACGTGACAAGGTTCTATCTGCCGCCAGGACAACAACTATGATGCTGTTAAAATAGATATTTTTGGTTATTTTCACGATTTATAACTTGATGAAAACAGTTTTTTTATTTTTTATTTTTTTTTATTTAATAATTTTTTAAAGGTTGCAGTTTTTGACATTTTCTTAACTACCATACTAGGCTAATGCCCGTAATGTGGTAGTAATATATAACTATACATTTATTTTTATTTAAGTATTTAATTAAGAATGTCTGATGACCAAATTCCAAAGAAAATATTGAGTGCCATTCCAGAGGGTAGACGTCCAGTAGGCCGCCCCAGACACAGTTGGGCGAGGCATCTCCAAAAACCGTGCGAGGAGAGAATGGGTCTGCCATGCACGGAGGCCGAACAATCGGCGCAAGACAGGGACGTATGGAGGAGCCTTGTCGATGCAGTGGTTCCCCGACCCGAATAGGACAAGGGGAAGAAGAAGAAGTATTTAATTAAGTATCTCAACATAATGTAATGACACATTGCCTATCTCACTAGGTGTGAAACGCCTGTCTTGAGATGACAATTTACAGAACGGTTGTTAACTATAGTACTATGAAAGTGACATAAAAATAATATATAATCTTTTTTTTTAATTATACAATTCAAGTATGATAAGAAAAAGGCAAGTAAAACTCAAACGTATATGAATACAGTTGGCATAAATGTAAATATGTTAAAAAATACTCCTGATGGATATGTTTATAGGAGGTTATCAATGATTTTATTTTTAAAGGAACTTTTGGTGTGCGTGATTCTAATGTCAGTAGGTAGAGAATTGAATAGCTTAGTAGCATTGTATTTAAAACTTCTTTGTCCATAAGAGGTTAGACAAAAACTGGGATGTTAAAAGATTTTACGTGTGACTAGTGTCTTAGTGCTCTAGTGCTTATTCGTTCTTCAAACATATGTGTATTTTTAAATTGATGAAGCAGGATATTTTTTTAATACAATTTTATCAAGTTAGGAACATTTAGAACACTGAAAATAAGATCAGTGCTCGTCCTCAGCGGGACTTTGAGAATACGTATTATTGGGAATGTCGTGAAAATGGAAGAAGTGAGGGGAGAAACAAATAGAGAGGCTGGAAAGAACTTTTCTATTCCGATCTAGTAACTATATAACTATAGCGCTAAAGCTAACACTATTTTTTGTCTTATTCAGAATTTTAGACTCTCAATAGATCCGCAATAATTCTGAGAAAAAGTTCAAATATTTTGATTTTTAGTCCAGGCGCACACGAGCAACTTCAGTTGCGGGCAACAGTTGCATCGCTGCATCAATATCCATTAGGTAATATGAAGGTCGCTTCATTTGCGCACACAAAGCAACGCGACACCAGGGAGACTTTTCCAAAAAAATAAAAAATCGCCAATTGTCGCCGCAACCAACGTTGCTCGTCTTCGCTTGTAAAGTAAATGCAAATAAAAAAACGTGCAATATCCAATAGCCAAAGAACTTACCAATCTGTGCAATATCCAATAGCTAAAGAGCTTACCAATCTGTGCAATATCCAATAGCCAAAGAGCTTACCAATCTGTCACGGAAGTGATAAAAAAGTCATGTTGGTAGAACATCATGGAGCCTAAATATCTCCTTTTTACGTTTGTATTCTTTGAACAACTAGTCAAAATACGAAATAATCTTGTGTTGGTAATAATTCAACAGTTTTATTAAAGCGTAAATTTGACTTCTATTTTACATATTTTTCACTTTATTTACTATTCCATCGTAATCAAAAACAACATCTTTACAGAGTTTAGACATACCGGAGCTTACCGGTTGCTATCGCAAAACTGCACGGAGAAAAATGTTTTTCTAAAATACGATAATTTTATTCGTAAAAACGGGACCGAAGTTCTTACGAACAAATTAACAGTGTTTCAAGGTTTATTGGTGGGAAAATGTAAGAATAATTTTTGTTTTGTTTTATTATACTAGTAAGAATAATTAGTTGGTATACATATTGTATATATATTGTATATACGTTGGTATTTATATTCTTAAATGTTCCCGCCAATAGATATTGAAACCCTGTTAATTGTACGTAAGAACTTCAGTTCCGTTTTTAACCATTTTTACGAATAAAATTATCGTATTTTAGAATAAAAATTTTCTCCGCGTGGCTTTGCGCAGTTAGAACCCTTTAATAACAGTCTCACATCTAATGACTCCAAACAGCGACTTAATCGTTGCGTCTTCCGATTGTGAAACCGAGTGAACCAAGTCCTTTGAAAGTATGAAAACGTTTTTTTTTCGAATCCTCTCAGCGGCTGGCACTATTTCAGTGTTGCCAACGTCATTCATAATTCACACAATTCAGGTCAGTGTTCTTTTCAGCCGAATATTATTGTCATTATGGTAGGATTTTTTTACCCACAATAAAGCATTTAGTTGCAACACCCAAAGACTTAAACACGGATTGTTGCGATTTACTATTATTAATTCACACAACAATAACAGCTATATTGTGGCATTCGCATACGAGTGTGAACGTCTTTAGAAGCCTGCATTAGGACGTGGCACAATAGCAATATTTCCGCTAGATTTTATTATTGTGAATCTGTTTTTATGGTAAAATGGGACGACCACAAAAAAACACTCATTAGACTCACTGCTCATAGCTATTAAATTTGGTGTGGTTGTCCACCACTGTAGAGATGAACCAATGGAATCATGTAGTTGGCGTATCTGTGTGCCTAAACAAGCGTTATGTTTCGTTACTAGAAATTGATTTTTTTTTTTTTTATATATCGAAAATCTTTCTTTAGATATTATAATCAATATCATTTGCCGGAGTACCTTGAAGTCGTAAGTAATATTTTCCTAACAAGAAGTAAATTTACGATTTCAGCGCTCTCTAATTATTGTTAAAATGGTACTTTCATTTTTTTTATTTCTAATTAAATTGTTAGAATATTTTAAAACGCCGAATTTTTTTTGGACAATATCAGTCGTACAGTTGTGTAAAATCTAAGGCGATTCTCTCCATAGCATTTACTTTTGGGTAAAGGCCTTCCACAAGGAGAAAAATGTTATTGTAAAATACGATCATTTCATTCGTAAAAACGGTTGAAAACGGGACTGAAGTTCTTACGAACAAATTAACACGGTTTCAATGTTTATTGTCGGGAACATGTAAGAATAATCTGTTGGTATACGTAATTTCGTACGTATACCAACAAATTATTCTTACATTTTCCCGCCAATAAAAATTGAAACACTATTAATTTGTTCGTAAGAACTTCTTCTCCCGTTTTAACCGTTTTTACGAATAAAATGATCGTATTTTAGAAAAACATTTTTCTCCGTGCAATCTTGTTCAAACATACGCAAAATAGGCGTAGGTATTTGAATCTAAACTCAAATTTCGAATGCGGTTTTCGTAGATTTTTCGTACATTTTCATACAATTGAATATTGCACTTCTTGAAACAAACCCAATTACTTTGACATTCATAAGTCAAAACACTTTCTTTCCCTGTACAATTATACGTATTTTCTGTTCATTAGTGCATAATGGGTACCTACCTAGTTAATTATTTCACGGTTTGGAATGAGATGAGAATACTAAAATGAGATCCAGGCCTTTCCGAGATAAAAGTTTAGCTGCACGTTGCGATCTTTTGCCCAACATTTATATCTCTTTGTTATAATGAATGTTTTTGTGTAACAGTGGGTTTGAACTAGAACTCTCTCGTTATTTTTTGTATCTTTATATTAGACAATCAGGGGTAGACAGAGGGGACAAGCGGACCGGTCTTGGCACACTCACCTTACCTCATTCACATTCAAACATCGTATTATTTTGTATTTTTTTCTATTATCTAAACCTTTTTTGATCTGCAAGAACTAAATCATAGAAAATTTATAAATGATGATTAATAAAGTGATGAAAGTGATGTAAAGAAAAAAATACTCTCATTATTCCTCCTCCACATTACTCACACATTCAATCCTTTTTTTATCATACCTAAGCTTTCCGGAGCTAATTCTTATTTGTAAGCTTTTATAACGGTCACTTCATGAAAATTCTCCAGTCCTAAAGAATCCTAACATACTCAAGCCTTTCAAAATAAATATTAACTCACCTTTGGCATTAATCTTCTTATAAATAAATACCAACAGTGATGGGGGCAGTAAATGTAAAATCATGCAATGTCCAGTGTTTTCAATATAATGTCCTTCGCGTGCAAATTCGTATCTTCTCCAAACATAAACATAATACTTAAAGTGTGTTTATCGGAAGTGACCGGCCAGGTAAGTGTGTTTCTGTATACAATTGTAAATAATAAACTCAGATATAGCCTAAGAATTATATAAAAAATTGTACAGCGTCCATGAGGTGATTTCTCACAAAAAGTGAACTCTACAAATTCAATTCAATTCAATTCAATTTCATTGCCGGCAACCCGGGCGTTTATTGAGATAATACATTATTTTATAACTAGTAAGTTACCCGCCTCACTAGACGTTGTCTGTTCTGAGACGGGTAATAATTAAAACATTAAAAAAGATAAAAGGTGTACAGGAAAATACTCAGAAAATAAACAGAATAAACAGAAAAAAGGTAATAATTAGAACATTAAAAAAAGATAAAAACAGGAAAATAGTCAGAAAATAAACATGAAAATACAAGTTGCAAGAAAAATAAATCAATAAGAAGAAAGAATAAATATCTGAAATTGGAAATAAAACATGTGTAAATGAAGGATGAGGAATTATCGATTAGGAAGAGATTAGCATTAACTTGGTGATGCATTCTCTTTTTTTGTGTAGTAGCCAATTATTAATTATTATTATTATTATTAAGTCTCAGTGATCTCATTTCTACAAAAATTTGGTAGGCGAGTATGGGTACTCAATTTGATAGGCGGGTATGGGTACCGCCGCCCCGGGAACCATTTATTTTATAAGCAACACCTCTGCCATAGATCATTCCAAGTGGTTCGCTACATTTGGTGACTTAGCAGGGGTGTCCAGGTTCATGGGGTGAGGTTTGTCCGGGTCTTGGTGGCGAATGCGTCTGCGAGTACGCCGAAAGTTATCCTATCAATCGATATCGATAACTTTCGATAACTTCTCATCGTTCCCTAAGACAACTGCAAATCGCTCACGTACAAAAAACAGTTGATATCGAAAATTTAAGGACACTTAGTCATTGTGAACTGTCACTTATTCGTCGGCGATCTGCAGTCATTCTAGGGGACGATGAGAAGTTACCGAAAGTTATCCTGTCAATCCTCGTCGATCGATTTGCTAGGGGGCAGATATCGCAATACGTAGCGTTTAGCCTTCAGACATAAATCAAAACTGGAATTGGATGGAACATATTTGATGCATATTTATAACAATTAGTGGTGTTATAAATAAATTATTGTTTTTTTTAATAGTTTAGAAGTTATTCCTCTATTCACCTTAAGGAATATGAGGTCTCAGAGGTCATGTTTCACATGAAATGAAAAATCTTACTGTATGCTAAACACATTGTAACTTTCAAATAATTACTTACATATTACAAAAATTCTTTGGAAATTCAACACAAAAATCACATTTCAAAATATAAAAATGTCTACCGCCTGAACTTGTAACTAAAATTCAATTAAAAAATAGCGTGCAAAGCATACCAACAATTGAAAACAAAAACCGCAAATGTTTATTCTCTTAGTGAAAAAAAATATCTGAACTCTCTGTATTTTCTAATATATCCACGGTCTGAAAGTGTTACAAAGGTAAAAAAGAAACATCAATCTATAATTTCTTTCCACCGTTAAATTTAGGGCCATCTACCACTGTTAGAATTATATTGCCTTTGTTATAAAATGACTAATGTATCGCAACATCACAATAAATCATAACCTGGGCCTTCTTTTCGGGCGTTTCAATGACAAATTAGGACAGTGACAAAAGAGAACAGTGACAAAATAGAACAATGACAAAACAGAACAGTGACAAAACAGAACAGTGACAAAACAGAACAGTGACAAAACAAAAAAGTGTTAACAAACAGTGACAAACAGTACATTGATAAAACATAACAATTAAAAAATGATGCAATGACAAAACAGAACAGTGACAAACAGAACAATGACAAAACAGCACAGTGACGAAACAGAACATTAATGAAACGATATGAAGAGTGAAGAAAAAATACATAACAAACCTGAATTAACTTGGTATAGTCGAACCTATTATTTGCTGGTGTTCTGTTTTGTTCTTGTTCTGTTTTGTCCCTGTTCTGTTTTATCGGTTACCCTTCGGACAACAACGAAAACTTTGTGACATTATTCAACGAATTGTGTCAAAATCGAGTAATTTCAGATGAGTAGATTTACATTTTCAGACCATTAATAAATTCTATCATTCACACAAATTGATTTATGATATATTTTGCAAATAAATCAATGTTGTCAGTGTTAAATGGGTAGGTATACGCGTTCCAAGAGATGATAATATGTGATTGAAAAAATTCTTTATAATTTCGTTATAAATTGATTTTCGTTAATAAATACATTGAACGAGGATACTTCCTGTATTTCCTGTTTGTTTTTATTTCTTACAATAAATGTAAAAATTTTATTTACATGTTAAACCTTTGACATGATTATATGTGTACATCTGAACAGTGTATGCTGTTTATTGAAAGTTCAAGCGTATATTATATATTTGCATTTTATGAAATTATTGATGTATTGGTTCTACACGTCAATTTTTTAAATGATTTTTTTTCCTTCACTGTCGATTTAAAGTGTTTACTGAGTGGCAAATTGACAGTTTAAGGTTATCGAAAGCCATGGTGATATTTAAAGTTGACATTAAGTAGTGAGGATCAAAATTACTGTAATAATATGAAGGCATTTATCGTGAAAAAGACCTTCTCTACAAAATTGCGTCGGTGATATTCGATAATTAAAAGTAATGTTTGTGAAGGAGTTTTTTCTAAAACCACAGGTAACCCAGATTAATTTTCGTAGACGCAGTGCGTATTAAAAATCTCTTTATTTACCTATATAAGAATAAGTGTCCGTGGCGGTCGATGATTATGAAAAAAACTAGTGTGCTTTTGACCACACGACTGAAGTAAATACTTCTTTAGCTCCATCCATATGTATGTCCATATATATATGTTTGTATGTATAAAATATATACATATATTAATTTTCTACAAATATTTATTTAAATTTAGTATCATTCGCCTCGCCCCATGCTTGCATCACGCCGTGTGCATCGCCGTCCGCTCCCCCCCGCGTTTGGCGCGTCACTGACTGAAATATTTCAATATACTGACTGAAATATTTCATGCACTGGCTAAAGGAAGAGAAAAATAAAATGTACTCTTGCTTCTACAGTGATCCCGTTCGCCTCGCAACGCATTTCACTTTTCGTTACACATTCGCCAGTTTACCCTTCAAGTCAAGCGTGCGTAAAGAAGTATTTACTTCAAAAATTAAAGACATATAGACACAGGTTGTTCCGTTCTGTGTTGATGCACGCAGAAAAAGAAGAAGAAGGAGAGATACGATAATACGAATGTTAGAGGGAGCGCACTAATATTCAAGCGAATATTGGGGAAATGTTTAATAAACCGCGACTCGTTTAAAATAGAGCAAAAATAGTACAATACCTTAAGTAACATTTAATGAAACACTATAATTTTTTTTTTAAATTTATGATGTGGTAAATAACAGAAATAAATGTGTTTTTTTTTTAATTTTCGGAGCATACTTTGCGATTTTTTTTCCATCAAGGGACTTTTATGTGATTACCGTTTCGGCTCGACAGTATCCAGAAATTATCTTAAAAAATAACATATATATTTTTTAGAACTTAGAAACTTTCAGTGTTCAAAGGACATAAGTCGGCCGGGCCTTACGATAAATTCGCGGTGGACGATGAAATTGGGATTCGTCACGTAGTATGCGGACTGCTAACAAGGATTCAATCGGTGACGTATTTTCCGTGTGTGGACGAAGTATTTAACAAGCGGTGCAATTCACCACGCGCCGGCTTAAGAGGAACGGCTGCGCGGCCTTTTTCATACAAAAATAAATTTATATTTTAAGGAAAAGTACCCAACCAAACCATAAAATAATTTTTCAATTTCAACTTTCTTTTTGTAACTTTTGAAGGTTATTCCCATCAATAATAATTATTTTTTAATTCAAAGGTATAACAAATATTATCTAGTACATATAAGTGCTATATTATTTCTTTAATTTTTGCAAAATTACTTTGTGGCATCATTTTAATTAAATGAAATAAATTGTTTATTGTTTATTGTTTCTTCTTCACATCTTAGGTATAACAGTTTACAATACAATTTTTAACCTCACTAGGACAAGCCCGTGTTGAGGTTAACAATTATTTACTTAAAGTAACAAAATAACACAAAAGGAAAAACAAAAATAATATAGGTAAAATAATAATGATACTTCAAAGAACAATATTGTTACACAGATAACGGGCAAGCTAAAGGCTCCCGGCACATTACAATGTAAACAAAGTAGGGTGACCATAGTTGATTTGAATTTTGAAGGACTAAGATAAATAATAAATATATGTATATAATATATTATGCTATTAATTTAGCACGACAAAGATGAAAAAATGATTTAGACAATAGACACTTTTAATTTATGAAGGACAAAGATGTTACTTTGAATTACTTTGTGTAAACCACTATAACCACATCTTATAATATCTAAATAAAGGTTTACAAAATTTACGAACAAACGCAACAAATTTACAATAAAAAAACATAGAAATTAGAAAAAGTGTTAATAGTAAATTTAATATTATAAATAACCAAATATTTTTTTAATTCTTATATATGTATATATATATATATATTTTTTTTTTTATAGTTTAAACAAACTGATGGGATCTAGGCTGAGATGGGAGGATGATGTCAGGAAGGATGCCAGAGGACTACTTCATGTTGCAGATTGGAAGACGACGGCCGAGGACATCCATCCATCCACCATCGCACTCGGACAGCTGTAAGAAGTATGTGTATAGTAAACGATGAAGGCGGCGGCAGGGAAGGTGTAAGGAGAACGCGGGAGGGGAAGGAGACGTAGGAGGGATAGAGGATGGGGGATGGGCAGAGGGGGGGATTGCAACGAAGATATAGTAATGGTAGGAGAAAGCAGGGGGTAAAATTAGAAAATCCATTCTTATCACACTGACAGCTGTATGTTGTCTGCTGCTCACGGGTCGGAAAACCTTCAGATTTATTCATATAAAATAATATGTATCCCAAAGGACTTCAATCAACCGAATAAAAACACAAACACTTTATTTTAGCTAATAGAATTGGGGATGAGTAAAAACGTTCAGTTTTATTTTAAGATTGGTGAAATTTTGTACAGTTTATCTTCGAAACAAGAATAAGCTTACTGTGTACATGAATAATGAATACACTATACTTTAATTTTGATACTTTTCGATGAAATTTTGCCCACTCCACGTTTACAATAAGGAAAAAAGTACTGCAAACCTTTAATTTTAAAAAACTCAGTATAAACCCGGCGTAAAGCCGGGGACTTCAGCTAGTGAATAATAATTGAAATTAAACACATAATTATTTTATTGGTAGATGTTAAGTACACAATGTGTAATAGGAAGGTACATACCGTGCCTCCTTGTTCCACTTCAATAAGAAGATAGCGATAGGTGTGGTGCGTAATAGGTAATAACTTGCCCGTCTACTCGATTTCCTACTTCACCAGTAAAGTTGTTGCAATAATCATAATAGATACTTCTTCTCCTTAGCCTTTATCTTAGTAGTAGGTGCGAATAGGGCCATCGGCGTTTCTTTATTGCGATAAAATAAACAAAGACAAGGTGTGCACCGCGCACTGTGCATATATGCCACCCGCGTCTCTGCACTTTATCGTCGATGCAGAAATGTTACCTCAATATTATGATTAGCGCGGATCGGCCAACTTACACAACTCGACCCGTCGGGAACAAGTGTAGAAAGGGTAATGCGATATTACCCATGCGGGACACACTCCTCGACGACACGTAGCAGCAAAGTACAAGCACTTTGTATGGAGATGTCTGCGCGTGTGATCGGAAAACAGATATTAACTCCGGGCGAAATCGTAGAGAGTTTTAATTGATCGGTAATGGTGTTGACAATATCAATTCCACGCAAATCTCGTTACATGGTGACATCTGCAATGTTTGCATGTTGACACGGGTAATTGAAATAACTAGGCTCAGATAATGAAGCATAAATCAGTGACATTACCATCGATAAAATATTTCACTTCATAGAAATTTTATCAACAAAAATTTTCCTGCATGACGATATGACAGCGCTTTCAAATGGTGAACTAAATACGTATTTTTAGTATCAACTTACTCATAAATAAATATCAGGGAGACTACGACAGAGTTGTGGCAATGTTAAGACATAAGTGAAGAAATCGAAGGTACGAAAGAATTTTATTGGATTTATTTTTATTTATTTCACACTTAAATAGAAAAATAATTATATCAAATAGACCAGATAGATGGATAGACCAGACAGATAGATAGGTAAGACAGATCGATAGACCAGATAGATAGATAGACCAGATAGATAGATAGACCAGATAGATAGATAGACCAGATAGATAGATAGACCAGATATGAGGGCCTTAGAAGCAAAAACGCCACTCTCCAAAAGTACTGTTTTCGGCAAATGACAATAAACCGATCAAAGAATGCTTCGCATTTTTCGTGCGATTTTTTAGTAAAATCTTAAAAAGTATAATTCAAAGTGAAATATTATAATAAAAAATGTTGCAATAATGTGTTCATTGGTCATGTTGAATTTGTTTTGAATTCAGTCTTGTGATTGGCTTTTGTGGAGAGTGGTGATTTTGCTTGTTAATCGCTGTGGAGAGGGGTGATTTTCATCTAAACCCTATTTTCATTTCGATTTTTCCATGATTTGCGGTTGATTTTTCTAAGAATCACAAAAACCATCTTGTAGCTACAGACATTGCGCATAGATTGGCATTTATAACTCAATTTCGTCATTTATGGAGAGTGGCGTTTTTGCTTTTAAGCCCCACATATATGGATAGATTAGACAGATATATAGACCAGACAGATAGATAAACCAGTTAGATAGATAGACCAGTCAGATAGATAGACCAGAGAGATAGATAGACAGATGACCGGTCAGTGGTTCAGTGGGCATCGCGTTTGGGTCTCACCCAGGCGTTCCGTGTTCGATTCCTCGGCTGGCTAAGTCCTCCACCACAACACAAGCAACATCTTCCGCTTAGTGTGGTGGTAGTAGGAGATTTTCAAATGTTGTTGGGCTATTCGTAACCCGGGAATGTTTGTCTTTCTTTTTTTTTTTAAAAAAAGATAGACCAAATAGATAGATAAAAAAGACAGATAGATTAACCAGACGATAATCAACCTCCGATTGAATGCGACCATCTTGACTCAAAAAGACCACCATCAAATTGGAAAAATCATGAAACCTGTACAATCAAAACCAAAAGAAATTAAAAAATTTTTGTTCCTCACTAATATTATGTTTCAACACCTAGTCTCTTTCGACTAGATTATTCTATTTAGGCGTAATAATAATATAAAAGGCACGCCTAACCTAGTTCCTTATATTAATTACTCATTATTATTTATTTCTTTAAAAGTCACCTATCTGGTCACCGGATTATATGGCTCCCTCAGATTCTATTGAAATTTAATTTTGAATATTAACAAAAAAATTTAAACATATGAATTATAAACTTAAAACTCATTTTGAAAATAAATTAAAATATAAAATATAACAACTGTCCAATGATCAAATCCAAAATCTAAAATTAATAAAGCTCTCCGACAGAATATTGGAAGTTGATGTCATTTTTCTTTTTAAAATCATTTCCTTACTTATTATGGAAATTGATTTTCATGTTCCTAATAGATACAAACGATCTAAAATTTTCTTTCACTGCAACAATAATGTCAATACCAATATTCGTGTATTAACTCCCTTACACCACGCATACAGAACTTAGATAACCTATAGGTATATGCAGAAGTAGCAGATATTTTTAATAGTACTGAAAGAAACAAAATAGAAATATTACATAATTTTTAAATACAGTTAATAAATTTAAATATAGTTTCCTTATGTCTGATTGTAAATTTAAAATTAAATTTTTTTATGAGATAAACTCTCATTTTAACATTTGAAGGTTATTCCCTAAGAGTATGGATTCCCATCAGTGTGATACATCATTAAAGAATAAGAAACAATAATAATCTAAATTAAAATATGAAAATGAACAAGACAAAATTAATAAAACATAATGGTCCCAACTGGGACTGGAACCTAGATCTCACGTCTTACCGGGACGGGCGCTCTATAGTGTTGGTCGATAGCTGATAAAGTTTAAAAAAATCACCTTTTCTTGTTTACGTTTCTGAATATATTTTATAAAAAATTCAAATGTCTACGTAAAACTCTATTTATGGCAGTGAAAAGATAAATTAATAAAATCGTTAATTTGAGAACTCCTTTGTGCAAATTTCTATGAAAATGCAACTACGAAGCAACATATTCACTGTACCTACTGATATTTATTATGATATGTACTGGTAAGGTTACTTCCGGTAAACACACTTTAATTAGAAAGTTTATGCTTGAAGGAGATACGACTTTGCACGCGGAGGACACTATATTTAAAACACTGGAAAATGCATGACTTTTCATTTGCTATCCCTACCGCTGTTCATATTAAATCGATAAGAAGATTAATGCCTAAAAAATAGAGTTAATATTTATTTTGAAAGACTGGAGAAATTAGGACTCTTTAGGACTGGAGAATTTGTACGAAATTAAATTTACTAAACTTACAAATACGAATTCACTTACATTTTTATACAATTAGTTATTTACAATGTTGCGGGCTGTGAAGGTGAAGGTAAAAGTTTTTTTTCCTCTATGGATATGACTGGCTGAAAAGGTGAGTTTTAAGTTTAGCTCTAAATTCCGCTGAGTCTGTGATCATTCTAAAATTATGTGGCAGTCCATTCCAGGCTTTAGGTCCGGACACTCCGAAAGCAGCTCACCGAACTTAGTATCTGGTGTGCGCTTTGGTTCCTTTAACCTTCCTACAGCTTGGAATATGTTTACAAAATCCCTACGGGCGTTAAATACATAAATATATATTTTTTTAAATTTAATTTAAATCAAATTTTGGCTTACAAGGCTATTTTCAAACTGTGGATGTAACACATTGAGACTTATTATTATATTAACTTACAATGTGGTTTGAAAATGGCCTTGTAAGCCAAAACGGTTGTCACAATAATAAAAAAATAAAATACTTGCGTAACTTAATAACAACATTTTTTAATTAAATTTAAATTGAATTGAAAAAAATTAATGAAATTCTCCGAATTTAAACACAAAAACAATAAATACATAAATATATATTATTGTCTCAACAAAAAAAAAAAAAATTAAAAATGTGCGCCCACAGCAATTATCACAATTAATGCACAAATTAATCAGGCAATCGGTTGCAGCAGAGAAAGCGATGCAATCCTTGCATTGCGAAATGTCACACTTGATAATTGCTTCACTGCTAAGCATCCATTTATCGAAATAACTCGATTAAATAATCAAATATAAAGAATAAAAAGCATTATAAGAATAATATAATACATCGTTATCGCCATCTTCCAAGTATTTTAAGTGCATTTTTATTACCAACCCAAAATCAAAAATACCAATACCAAACATTAAATTTAAACCCACTTTAGGTCTTGCCTAAGAGACGTGTGCGTTATGCATGTTGTCCGATCTCGATAAAAATCGTTTTTAGAACATAATTGGATATTAAAAGGAAATAAATTTAAACTATTATTTAATGGTGATTACCTTCCTAACATGTTCGTGGACTTTCACGAGTGACTAAATGACAATTTTTTTATACACGACGTCCTCCGTGGTCGAGAGGTAATTCTCTCAATCCGGAGGTCGCAGGTTCAAATCCCGACGTGCGCAAGTAATATTATTTGACTAAATTGTGTTATTTAAATTTTATTTTTTATTAATGGTTCGTCAACAGTGAATCACATCAAAGCTCTCAAAAATACAATTACAATTAAATCACTTAAAAATAATATAAGGTATGGGTAGAGTGGAAGATACTGTCAGTATCGCCCTGGTGAAAGATCAAAATCAAGAAATTTTGCTTGAAATGGCTTGAGCCATGTTTGGTGAACTAGACATGCAGGTACTTCGTCACATTCCTCTCCCCATCTCACCCCACCCCCCAATACCTTTTGCCTCACAACTTACCATCACATCAGTCTCATTGACTCTAGACGAGAGCAGTTGGGCCTTTGTGCGGTATTTACCTAAAAAAATATTTTATTTTCTAATATACCCTGTGGTGGCAGAACAATAACATAAATCAATAATTACTTAAATTAAAAACGAGTAATTTTATTAATTTATGAAATGATCGATATGAATGTATGAATAATATGAATATCTTCGATTAGCGGAATCCGTACAGAAAAAAACTCTCGAACGGTGAGACAGAATTTCTTTGATTTTTTGCCATGAGTACTACACTCGTGTAAAGCTCGTGGTCGGCACTGTACCTAGAGTACTGGCCGTTGGATCGAGCTTGAATGTATCGAGTAACTCGCTACACCGAGTACCGTTCATCGCTTGGTTAGTTAAAGTTAAAGCTCGTGGTTGGCACTGTACGTACTACAGTACTAGCCTTAAGATCGAGCGCATTATGTACCGGGTAACTCGCTACACCGAGCACTGTTCATGTGATCGGTACTGTACCTACTACAGTGCCGGCCGTCGGATCGATTATGTCACGAGGTGTGTCCGTCAGGAATCTGACCTCTGGGTACCTGAATAAATGGTCCAAGACGCATCTGCCGGCAAGGGAAAGTTACCACTATTCATACATATAAAGTACGGTATAAAGTATGGTTACCTACATTACTTGTTGCATTTCAAAACGATGTTGATGACCATTGAATAACTTCTTCTGACGACATTATATACATTGGTCGTTTTTGTGCACCGCGGACATAACATTAAACATCTGCAATATCTGCATGTTTTCGTATATGGAGTTGGACTTTAATTAATGCGTAATAAATTGTTGTTTTGTGTGATTTACTAATAGAAAACGATTGGCTTTTCCAGTGGTTTTTCTTCGATTTTTTCACATTACAACGAAAAACACTTTTTTTTGGTAATAATTGACTGTAGATACCCACAGTTGACAAATAAACAACTATTTTTGACAGAAATTCCAATTTTTCAAAGCTCAAAGATAAAATTAAACTTGGTTGCGTAATTTTATACACATAATTGGACCTAAAACTATTAGACAGTAAAAGCTAAGCAATTTCTGTTTGAAACTGGCCTTGATTGTCACAATAATAAAAAAACAATGATAAATGTAGAACTTAATAATAACAATGAATTTAATATTTCTATTTTTGAAACTGATAATTCGTGGTGGAATTCCATTATAATAGTATAATAAAACAAATTTAAAACTTTTTCCACTTTTAATTTTTTTAAATTAAAAGTGGAAAAAGTTTTAAATTTGTTTTATTATACTATAACAATGAATTTAAATTAAATTTAAAAAAATATTTATAAAAACAGATTTTGACAAATGTCTGTAAGTAGGTTGACAGAGTTGACAAATACGCAACTCTTTTTGCTTAGCTATTTTTTTGACCAAAATGATTCGAACACGATAAATCCAACCCTAAGCCACCTTGTTATTTAACGTAATTTTTTTTTGCTGATGATATTATATGATTGTGAAGGGCTGCTTTCTGCTTTCAAGACTACGAAACAATTTGTCTAACAAATAATATCAAAATTGCGGCATCGCCATCGTAAATAGATACACAAAATAGTTTAAAAAAAGAAAATATTTAGGAATCGAACTCTCAATCTTCGCCCTCAGAGTCACTGCCTAAACGATTACGCATTTCTCTGATATAATAATACAATCATGGTGATGTTATGAATGTGTAAGATATGAACCGTGTGAATGTTTGAAACAGATGTGCATAAAAGAGCGTGGGGTAAAATTCTTACGTCAAAGTTATTCGTTTTGTCTCAAAGTTTGGCTTTGACCGCTTTATATGGTGTTTAGAATGGAACCTACATCGTTTTTGGGTTGAGGCAGTCAATTGATAATGACATCACAAGATTACAGTGATTTTCATCATTTTACAAAGCGTTTTGGACACGCACACGTTTATATTTTAAATATATATATACATATATAGTCTGAGTTAATACTTGTTAGTCCCGTAAGGTTGATTTCATTATCAGATAATTAATACATCATGTCTCCGCATGAAATAAAATGAGTTGTATTCTCTTAATTGCCATTATTAGTCACTTTCAGGGATTGGGAAATTAAAATTGAAATTTCGGCGGTAGTCATCTTGTTTTCTCTAAAAATCTGATGTTGTTCGACGAATTGAATTATTTTCTCTTTTTTTGTATTTAATTGATTCCTCTTAAATGATAAATGATTTTTCCTAATAGATTTTGTTTCTTAGAGAAGGATTATTTTAAAGTTACTATACAGGTTTTTATATGTACATATCCGTCTATGGAATTTTTGTTAATCAGTTTTACTTTTTAGTTGTGTTAAAACGATAAACTATATTGTAAGGTCTGTCACATGGCAAGAAAATCAAGAAACCCTAATTTCTTGTAAAATAGAAAAGAACCACAAAAACCGTGTCCGATATTGGCCTTTTCAACGGGATTTTACCTACGTTTCGTTCTTTTATTTAATTATTTATTTGATACAAAAAAATACATAAACCCGTACATAGTAAAGAAGCTTTGACTGTCCAACTAAGAAGGTTTCCCGTTTTAGGACGGTCAAATTGCTTGGTAGGTACATGATGTTATTTACAGAATTTAATGCTCCTACACTATACACCATCATTACCTGTTAATGGCTGAGTTGTTAAATGCGTCTGATTCAACCCAAGCATTATGGGTTCAATTTATCTTCCAGCTGAGTCCGCAATCATTGCACAAGAAACATCTCCCGTTTTTAATGGTGATAGTAAAAGGAATTCAAATTTTGCATGAAAGTTTGTCTTTGAAAAAATAAAGATTACTTATCAAGAACAAGTTACATCATTGTCATGAACATAAAACGCGACTCGTTAGATGAAGAATACTTATTTAACATTTATGTAACGATGTAAGATAATGACAAACAAATAAAGCACTAATAAAGATAATGACTTCGCACTTTAGATCGTGTTATAAAATGGTGTAATTAATAAATCACGACTCATGAAATATTTTTCCTTTTTTTTATTATTAATTATTTTCTCCATATTTTTATTCATCAGCCACATCTTACAATTCTGAATCTTATAATTTATACAGCTCTTTCATTAAAAGCACTTGCTTGTGGATGGAAGAAGAGTGGAAATTTAAAAAAGAATAAAAGATTAATATTTTATATTACAATTTGGTGAAATAGTTTACATTTCTGTTCGAATTAAGGATATTAAAAAAAAATTATTGATTATGAAATTAAAATACATAAATATTTATGAATTTGGTAAGAAGAGAAACTTTTATTATGGGTGATATAAATGTAGCATTAAAGGATTTTAAGTGTTATTATTTTCAGACGGAAATTGGGGAAGCAGTTTTTTTTTTATTAATGATTTCTTTAAAATGTTTTTGTTGAAGTTCAATTATTGTTTTAATATCATTAAGGGGATGGTAACGTTTTTAACGTTTCTTTCTTTTCATTTGTTATTATTTTATATGATTGTACAACATCTCCAGATTATTGTGTCAAAATTTGAAACCAATCGGAGCAAAACTAACTATATGAACAAAATTTTCGTGTTTAGTATTGGATTTTCTGGCATCCAAAACTTTAAAGCGATTTTCTGACACTTGTCATTTTTGAAGCCGGAGAACAGTTTAAATCAAAATCTAATCGACCGATTCTTTTGAAATTTTGTATGTGTACTACTTCCTTACATGAATGACCAGGTAACGCTAAGATCTTTATTTTATTTTTAATAATTATTAATTTTACAATAGGCCTATTTTTTAGACGAAAATCAGTGTTTTCGCTTCTAAGTGTCACCAAAAATTTTAAAATAAAAAACAAAAAAATTCCCCTTGGAAAGTGGACATTTCAACAAAAAACACTTTTTATTGTAATAATTGACTGCTGATACCCACAGTTGACAAATAAACGATTATTTTTGAGAGAAATTCCGATTTTTCAAAGCTCAAAGATAAATTTAAACTTGGTTGCGTAATTTTATAATCATAATTGGACCTAAAAATTATTAGACAGTAAAAGAACATTAATAATTATAAAAAAAAAACAAAAATACATGTAGAACTTAATAATAACAATTTAAGTTAAATTAAATTTAAAAAAGGTAAATAAAAGCACATTTTGACAAATGTCTGTAGGTAGGTTGACACAGTTGACAAAAAAATTCCCCTTGGAGAATGGAATGATATTTAATGATATCATTTTTATTTTATGATTTCCGATGATCCAGTCATGAGCTATGCCACCGGCGGACAGCTTTTTTTCTTGAAAGATTTACTAAGAACATTTTGTTTTGTAATAAAATGTAACAATCAATTAAATAAATTTATATTATCTGTAGCGTCTAAAAAAAACTTTCATGTGGCCTTTTTTTATGCCGAATTAATAATACCACCCTCTTAAAGCACGTGATTTGTTCTAGAAACTTATTAAAAAAATATTTTTCCTACGAAAAACATATGAACATATTTTTTATTTTTTTTACTCCGGCAGAGCACCTATGATGTACCAGAGTAATCAGGATTTGGTTTGCACCGGTAGCCTCAATATCTACAATGACGCCCCCAACTGCACTGAGAGTTTGAATATTTAATAGTTAAATTTATGCAGAAAGTTGAGAAAATGAATATATTATTAAAGTTTTGCAAACAAATATCGCATCGCAATTTCCCCAGTGCAAAAGCAAATATGCATTGAGTCGTATCTCCTCCACGAGACAATAATACCTCTTCCGTGAACAGAGAAGTGAGAATTCATGGAATGAACAGTCAAAGCTTGTCTCGATGAGTAATTGCCAATACAAGGGGAAGTCTGAAAGCAACGAAGTCATAATTAATCGTCTTTTTACCTTTGGAACATACGGGCACGTTATATAATGACCATCTCACGGAACACTGAGACTGTTTGCATATTAGGGTGGGCCTTCGAAGTTTTTTTACGATTATGGAGAGGTAGGGTCTTAAGCAGTTAATCTCCAATAGATACTGTATACCTTAAAACTATATATATATATACTGTTTGTTGTCTTTAGGTTTTAAATGACAAATAAAACAATGTGTTGCTCTGGAGTATAAAGAAACGACGATTTAGGTTTATTTGTCATATAGAGGTTGTTTTTATAATGTTTTAAAAATATCAGCCACATAACATAGTGTAACCAAAGTAATGACACTTGAAAAAAAACAATAGAATAAAATAAAATTCATAATTCAAATATAAAGGAATCCTAGATATTTCTAGCTAGGTACTTAAATACTAGGTAGGTACTCTTATTCCTTTACATATATATAAACCTTCAATTTTAAGATTCTATACCTATTTTCTAAATATTCGATAGTTTCTTTTTTTTTACATAATCTCCACACGGGAGGCCCTGAGGGAGAAATTCCCCCAGGGCCTATGTAATCTTTGAAGATGCTCTGTGGAGGGTTTTATAAGGGAAAGGAAGGAGGGGAAGACCTGGGAAGGAAAAAGGTTTGAGGGGTGGGTAGGAATCTGGGGATAAATATGTCCAGGAGAAGTCGTGTGAAGCCATCCCTCCCACTGCGGTGCAAGGCGATGGGTCGAGCGGGTCCGACTGCAGAGATCAAAAGGTCTCCCTCAGTCTCTACCGATCCGGCCTGCCACGCAGATGGTCGGCAGATGCATCCGCCCCCCAAGTCCCGGACAAACCTAAACCCATGATCCCGGGCACCACTACTAAGTCACCAAACGTAGCCAAAAACCACTTGGGGTGATCTGTGGCAGAGGTGTTAATCGTCCAATAAATGGTTCACGAGGCGGCGGTACCCATATCCGCCTCCCAAATTACACGGACAAAATGAAATTAATGTCATAAATAAAATCATCCCCAACCACCACTTGCCTAAATCGGGTTCTATGTTTTTTTTTTTAATGCAAAAGAAAATCGGTAGATATATTATGTTTTCAGTGAATAGAAAAAGGTATAAATTATAAATTTTGAACAAAGACCTGGAAAATACGTGAAAAACTATTAAAGGATCTGCTCTAAACCTATATAAAACCTGAATTTCGCCACTACCAGCCAGCCACTACTGTGGTCTAAAAGTAGATATCTACATTACAAAAAATATATGTTAAAACTTATATTTTTTTTAATACCTTGAATGAACAAAATTTATTAAGTTGGGTATTTGTTATTAACCGCAGAAATTACTAAATGTCATTACAATATTTATTTTGTCTTATACAAAAACCCTAACCAACGAAATTGATAATCTGGTCAAGAAAATGTTTCGATAATTTTTCTAGCTTCTTCTAACGTTTATCTCTTTATCGTGGGTAGAAAATTTTGTATCACACTCGATTTATTAATCTGTTGAAACACTAATAGTTATATTGTGTAATTTAGATTTACGAAAAATAACTCAATGTTCGTCCCATACACGACCAAAGTACTGTTTAATCTGAACACTAGATACGACGTTATAATTTCAACAGATCTGAGAGAACTAAATAAAAAACTTCAATTGCATTAACGGTCAGCCTATTGAACATAAACATCAAATAAATAACTAAACTTATTACGTATGCAAATTTATCAGTATTTATTCATACCTATTTTTATCTCCCAGTCATATAAAATAATACTACAATAATAATTAGAAATCATTGAGAGTTTTATCGACACTTACCAATAACAATTATTTAGGTATGTCCTGACCTGGATCGGGGTACCACTTACAGTTTCATCATGATGTAATCATCGAGTGATGATTCCTGGCATATTAAAGCCAGTTTTTAATATATTTCGGCAGAACAGAACACACCCGTCATCGATAAATGTTAGTTGACAGTGGCGTGCTCTGAAGTCAAATATTTTCCGTGATTAAAAGATTTAGGTTGGAATTTGTTTATTTTTTTTATCAGATTTATTGTTGATAGATACCTCAAGGCTCAGTAGCCCGTGGAGATGTCCTGGCCTTTTCTAATTTCATATGCACGTCGCTTAAGATGAGTAGATTGGAGGAGTAGAATCTAAGTGGAGTTAATGTAAAAAAAGGGAAAAGAGAAGGAGATAATAGGTGATTAGATACCTTGTAATGATTGTTGATTCTAAATGCATTTCACTCATAAGGGCGGTAGGTACTGAGAGTATATTTCTTCTCCTCTGGAAGTAAGTTGGAATACATTAATTTGTAAGTGGTAAATACATAAAATATTACCTAAGTATTAATGTACATGTTTTATGCTCGCATTGTTTGGAACCTATTACCGATGTCGAAATGTCATTGATCACTAATGTCGAAAATATAAAAAAAATATTTAGGAGTATCAGTGGATATAAATCTTAATTGGAAAACACATATTAATCAAACCACTTCTAAACAAAGATATCTTACCTTTTTTATAGACTTAAGGAAGTTCTAAACATTGAAAACTTGAAAATTATCTACTTTTCCCCGGTGCAATCTTCAATCACTTATGGCATTATAGGATGGGGTGTTGCATTTGTTACATTTATTAAGCCTTTACAAATAATTCGAATACACATAATTTTACAATATGTTTTCTCTTTATTTTTTATACATTTTTTTATAAACTTTCTTTTTATAATAACTAAAAACAAAAAAACTTTTTCACTTATTCTACTTATACAATACTAACTTTTTTATATGTTTCATAAGTTTATTTTATACTTTAGGTACTTGGAAATATAGTATTTATTTTTATATTACAAAATCTCAGACAGTGCCTTAGTGGGTTTTCACTTCTTGATTATAACATTCGTTATTTTATTATGTTATATGCATAAAGAAGTTAGAATAAATAAAGTTAAATCACCCGCCTGGTCGGCATAATTTCTCCATTAAGAGTTATTATTTATTTATTTATTTATTTATTTATTTTTTCATGTTCTCTATAAAACAGTTATACACCAATATATATCATAGAGAAGATTATAAATTACGAAGTACACAAGGGCAGTTTTACTACTTAGTGACATTTCCTAAAAGATAGTTGCTGAATTGTCTGTAAGTGACATTGAAAATGTCGATGGTCAATGCAGAATCGTTAAGCAGTTGAGTCGCTCTGTTTATTGGCGCGTTCTGATATGTAGAAGTCCTCACTTTCGGAGCATAAAAAAGTGCATGGGATTTACCACGAGTATACTTGTTAGGGACGTAAAAATTAACCTCTTTTAATATAGGCGGATTGAGTATGATACCAGAGATTCGCTTAAAAAAGTGTTTACCTAAAAATATTTTTCTGCGGGCTTCTAAGGTGTTGAAATCGAGCATCCCTGTTAAGAACAAGGATGGATAAAGGAATGGATAGTACGTATATTCCCTCATATACAGGTAACGCAAAAATCTTTTTTGTACTTTTTCTATTTCTAGGATATGGTTTTGTTCAGAAGGGGCCCAAATAATGGAACTATATTCCAGGATGCTACGAACAAGTGCTTCATATGTTCGACGTATTGCAATTCCATTAGTAAATGATCTCGCATTACGAAGAACAAATCCAAGCATTTTGTTGGCGCGGGAGACAATGTCAAATATGTGGGATTTGAAAGAGAGATTTGCTTCAAAAATCACGCCAAGGTCTCTAATCTCATTTTTCCGTGTTAATATATTTTTATTAATCTGGTAGGGGAATAGAAATGTATTTTTGGATCTTGTAAATGTAACGATTAGTTATTCCCTTCATTAATTTAATGCCTACTCCACTGCAATTCTCACGATTCTAGGATAAATCTTATACATCTTACAAACAACTATGGGTGCTTCCGGTTAGTTAATGATGGGTGCTAGTCTTCAGTTCAAAGAAAGCGAAAACACGCTGTATAATATTATGATTTAACAGCCGTAAGTATATTCCAATCTCGTGGTACGATTTTCGTTATGTTATGTCATTCACAGAAAACTAGATAAGCACATATACAGTATATACACATACGATAAAATCACTGCTTCTTATGCGGTCAGGTTAAATAATTAGTAGGTAAGTGCCTTCTCGAAAGTAGCCCATCCAAGTAATTTATTTCAAATCAATTTCTCCTTTGGTTATAGAAAACCGCAAAATGATAGTATGAAACAGAACTTTGAAGGGATAGATGGCGAAACATAGTTTACATGATGTAATTAAAGTTTTGTCACTTGGTTCTTCATCAATAAATACTTAGATAAACAATTTTATTGAAATAACTTTTGAAGGTTACACCTATCAATGTAACATTAATCATTGAAGAAGTTAGTTGAATATTGTTAAATTAAATAGGTGGAACAATGGCCAAGTAGTTTAAAAAAAAAAAAAAAATTATAGTGAATACCTCACAAGAGTCCCGACTGCTCCCGTCTGGAGCTAGTGAGATTACGGCATCCCCAATTGGGGTATGTTAATGAGGTTGAAGGTAAGTGGGAAAGGGAAGGAGACGAGGAAGAGGAAGGTGAGGAAGTACCTGGCTATTCAGATCTAGTCACTAAACACGGCTAAAGCCATTTCAAGCAACGTTTTAATTCTGAATGGTGGTCCTACACCAGGGCGATACTAAGAGTATCTTTCACTCTGGAACGTGCCGCAAATATATTATTTTCAATAATTAATTGTGAAATATCACAAATCAAATAAATAAAATTTATTTGCGCCTGCCGGGTTTGAACCCGCGACCTTCGGAATGGCAGTCCAACGCCCTACCGCTGGACTACGTCGGCTGTCAGTTTGAGGCGCTGTCCCGGTAAGACAGAGGTCCTGGGTTCGATTCACAGTTGCTATCGTTATATTTTTTTAAGTTTCTGTGTCGTGTTCTTTTTCATGTTCCGTTCAGATTTATTAATAAATATATATTTTTTTCAATTATTAACACAGATAAACACCTATGGTTCTCCACATTTAGTTCCCGCCTTTCTACATCTGGAGCCTGCGAATGCGTCCACCGGCCTCCTTTTATGATATGCATATAATATATGTATCCTCTTATGTTATGCATATAATAAATGTATCCTCTTATGTTATGCATATAATAAATGCAAAATAAGGCGTTAAAAAAATAACTAACCAAATATGGTATAATTTATTATCCCGGACCACCCACAATTTTCTTATCGCCGTTTCCTGGCGGTTCTCCCAGACCATCCCATTTGTAGACGAACTCGGTTTTTTTCCAAATCAAGGACACACGATAATTCCACATATTATCATTGTTAATAGGTAATATATTACGATTATTAATCTTATGCGAATATTTTCGTATTTTATTTTATATGTGGGAGCGCCAGTCAAAGTAAAAAATCTTTAATTTATGCGAGCAATCAATTCATGGGCATTTTATAAATTCCTTACGCAGGCCATCATTTCTGTGGAGGACAGTAGGTATGTAGTCGTAATCTTCTACGATGAAGATGGCCAAAGTTTCCAGTGGCATTGCGATCGTATGCAATCGTCATCAATCAGATCCCGGAACATCTCAGCGTAACTGTTAGGTATGTTAGTGTACTCGAGCCAATCACTCTATTTTCGTGGAGTGCGATATTGACGTTATCCTAACTTATGCCTTGTTCTGACTGGGAGAGTATTTTAGTCGAGTAGCTAATATATTGTTTTAGTGAATGTGTCCGAACACGACAATTTTAGTAGAGTAGGCTAGCCAGCTCTTTAGTAGATTAAATCCATTTGGTTCTATTTTTCCGGCGAGTAGAGTCCCTCTCCACGCGTCCCTGCGCACTGACATGCGCAGTTCAATATGTTGTGCCATTGGCGCGAAAATTCTACTCTAAACTTCTTTATTTTTGCGGCTATTAATCTATTTTCGTGACCATAGTTTATTTGTTTTCATCTCACTAATTTATTCTTCCACTTCTTCTAAAATGATCATTACAATCAGCTTAATTAGCGTATTTGCTATATTGCGTTGCAGCCCGTCATATCGCGACGCGTCGCATACTAATGAACTCTACTTGACAGCTGTGCGAACACTTTATCGTGAGTTAAGTAGCGAGTTGACTTACTACTTGTCAGGTCAGAACAAGGCATTAGTGATAGATTATCCGCCGTCCTGCCAGCAGGATCTCGAGTACTATCGGAAGGGCACACTTTTTCGCTTTGTTAATCTATGTAGCATAATGTTAAAATGGAATTGAAAATAAAGAGCATTTCTTTTTCTTTTGGACTCAAAAGGTCACAAAACTGCGGGAAGGACCAAAAAGTATTTTCATACTGCCGGCAGGACTTTTTGTACAAAAAACTCGTCTTACTGGAAGAACTCTTATAACTAAAATCTTATAACTCTTTTAACCATCGAGCAATCAATCATTAAAAGAGTTATTTTCCTACCACGATACTGGTAACTATTTATATTTGTTTCAATCGCAATAATATTTATGATAGAAAGAAATGGTTACGAATTATAAACATCTTCAATCAAGAATGTATTACGCTATATAATACATGATCATGTTTAAATGTCATGGTGTAATAATTAGTAACAAAGAGAAGAGGAGTCAAAGTTTCGCATGGATTGAATCATCTGATTCTGGATTGCGTTTGGTGCAGCAATAATGATGAAATTCATATCAATAGAAGTGGCAAACGTCAAAGCGAACTTACTGAGATGTTTTTTTCTAAATTACAGCCATCAAGTTCTTAAGTTTTGTAACATATTCCTATTAAATCGAATTTAACCAAATGTATCATTAATAGGGTACATTTTTACAAACATTGACCTTAGACTCAATCGATATTTTAAATCTCAAAATGTGTTAAAACATGAAAACAAATAATATTGTAGACAAATATCCTGATCTGTGAAAAACAATTAATATTGAAAACAAATAACATTTTTGACAAATTAATACCTAGATATATTAACCTTTGTTAAAAAAAAAAACAAATGCTATCGTATATTATGATCATAAGCATTATAATAATTAATTAAGTATTTTATTATTAAGTCTTATACTATTAAGCATCAAAACATCAAGTTGAGATTTAATTATATTATTGTGAGCTAATAAATGAGAGATTTCTTACAATCAAACTGATTGATCAGTTTAGTAAGATTAAAGTAATTAGTTAATTTAAAAAAAAACTGAATAAACATATAAAAAAAAACAACACGTCCACCCACCAGACACCAAATGGGAAAATAATTCACCGACTCCAGATATTTTCATATCAAATGGTTCGTCTCAGTAGAAAAAAAAACAAAAAAAAAACCTAACCTAATCCTTCCAACTGTAAATAACTAAAATATCAAAGCTGTAAAAATTAAGAAGTTTTGTTTGGCGGTACTGGTAATTTATTCACTTCCCTCATATTATCTAGTAATATCGGACCGTCAAGAGACCGTACAAAAAATGTTACACCATTTTAACAAACGTTTATTTTTTTGTTATACGGGTCTAACAAGATATTACATTTCTGATTTCAAACATGCAAATAAAGATTAGACATTGAACACGAAGAATATCTACGTGAAATCACAATCGACGACTATAAACTTGACGATAATAAAAGCTCAAATAAACTTATCTAGGACTTCCCTAGTTAGAGGTAGACCTAACCCAACATAACCTAACTTTGTTGCAAGAACGACGGCAAAGGCAACGGGTGGAATTCTTACATTCCAACGTGTATCTTCGTTTTTGCATACCCTTCTGCAGTTTCCAGCAACACAAAATTCCGCAAATAGAGATTCCATAGCTCCACTGCCTTCGGACAGTTGGAATATTTGCCCGGTATCAGTTATAACTAGAGACCTTACTTACTCTATGAGTCCTACTAGTGAAACATAAACATAGCTTAAGTCATTCAACGGTTTTGAATGGACTTGATTAAATAATATAATATTTAAGATTTGGCAGGCCGTTATGCGAACCGTCGCACCGGGAACCATTTATTGGAAAACCAACACCCTACTAATGAAATGTAAACAAAGTTAGTAATAGAAACATAAACATAGCTGAAGTCATTCAACGGTTTAAAATGGAATTGATTAAATAATATAATAATTAAGATTTGGGAGGCTGTTATACACAGGCGGTACCGTCGCCCTGGGAGCCATTTATTAGACAACCAACACCCCTGCCGTAGGTCAACCCAAGTGGATCGCTACGTTTGGTGACTTAGCAATGGTGTCCGGCTTCGTGGGGTGAATTTTGTCTAGGTATTGCCGGCGAATGCCAACCTACTACGTGACGGGCCGGATCGGGAGAGACTGGTTGAGGGAAGCCTAACCTAGACCTCCCCAGCCGGACTCTGTCGACCCATCGCCTCCCACTGAAGTGGGAGGGATGGATTCATACGTCTGTCACTCCTTGACACATTGACCCCCAGATTCCTTCCCAACCCTCATAACAGAAGTTCCTCTCCTTCCTTTCCCTTAAAAGACCCTCCACACACCATACCCAAAGATGACACAGGTCTAGAGGGATTATTTTTTTGACCACACGACTGAAGTAAAACTTCTAGAGAGAAAGAAAATATGCGCGCGCACTGCTCTCTCTTGCTCCTGCAATATTTATAAAATTGTTCAAGAACGAAATTAAATTACGAATAATCTTCATGCCCTGGCTGCCCTCTCTTGCTCCTACAGTGTTATGCAGCCCGTTCGCTTCGCCCGACTACACTTTTGGTAACGCTCTCGTCACGCATTCGTCAGCTTATTATTAGTCAAGCGTGCGTAAAGAAGTTTTACTTCAAAAAAATATCTAGCTTTTTTTACAAATAAATGTGTGTTCCTCACAAGGGTCGGTACCATTGCCGAGACCTAGTGAGACTAATAATGTTACCCCGTCAGAACGAAGTGGAAATGGAAGAAAAAATAAATGAGGAAGATGGAAAGGTAAATAACTATGCAAGCTAAAGTATGACTCTCAATTTTAAAAGAGTTTATTATGTATTACTTTTAGAGAAAAAATGTTTTGTTTGAATACATTCGTTAAGTAAAAATTATTTTAATATCGTCAGATTTTGATCTCTTGACCTCTAAAGCATGGAGCCAAAGATCGCTCTTCCACAGAGGTTGTAATTATGAATCATTGAATTTGCGATTTCAATAGTATCCCGGTACTTATTAGATTTTTCACTCAGCATAAGACTGATATTGTTAGCTATCTTGACCCCAGACAACGGATTGATGACTAGCAAAAGAGCAAAGTTGCAATAGGAAGAGAGAATCGCGTACACTTACACTGTAAGATAAGTCTTACAGCACTTACGTTTGTACTCGGTGTTTTTGGATGAGTACGACCTATTGCGGCAATGCTGAGTAATCACTAATCTATTAGGCATCACTAGGCGTGTTGGAAGAGTGACGGTCAGACAGTTGTGTAATTTATCTTAGCGCTGACTAAAGTTGAAATTACTAAACTTTCAACTTTACCGCGTTAAGTTCAAACTCAGATAGTTTTTTCCAACTGTTTGTTTTGTTAACGGATTATGAATAGACAAATTTACTGTTCATCTTTCATCTCTTTCCAACTTAAATATATTTTAATGATTTATCGTAATATTCGGTTAATTCTTGCAACCCCAAGTGGATCGTTACGCTTGGCGACTTAGGAGATGTGCCTTAGTCCATAATAATAATGACATTACAATTACAATTTGGGGGGCGGGAATGGGTACCGCCGCCCCGGGAACCATTTATTGGATAACCAACACCTCTGCCATAGTTCACCCCAAGTGGTTCGCTACGTTTGGTGACTAAGCAGGGGTGCCCGGGTTCATGGGGTTCATTGTCTAGGTCTTGGCGGCGGATGATCTAGAGACACTGAACCTTAGATTCCTACCCAACCCTCATACCTTTTTCCTTCCCAGAACTTCCTCTCCTTCCTTTCCTTAAAAATACCCTTCACACAGCATCCCCAAAGATGACATAGGCCCTGAGGGAAATTATTTTCCTCAGGACCTCCTGTGTGGACCTATGTAAAAAAAAATATATATAGCGCAAGTTTGTGTGGTTTCACTTCAAGTGTGGACACATCCATGGGATGTGGATTGTCAATATCTTGGCGGCGAATGCGTCAGCTGTGTGGCTCTGCAGCAGGACTCTATCCAAGCATTTTACATTCAAATTTGTATTCTCTTCAAATTCATTCGACCAAACCAAATTATGTTTAGTAATATTACATCAACTTCGTGGATGTTATAAGTGGTATTAAAAGCGGAAGTTAAAATGTACAGAAATTCCGCCAAATATAAATAATTTTGCTAAATTCTATATGTAATACTTCATCTGCATTTAAAACATTGATTGACAGGTGATAACCGTTGATCAAACAACTGAATAATAACATAAGTTTTACCATAAGTTGAAATAACCGAGCATTATTTTAAACAGTACCTGCCGTTGTTGTCCTTTTTCACGCTCAAATCGATTTCGCCCGATCGAATAATTCGATACACCTTTGGATAATAAAAGAGATGAACAAACAAAGCATCCATTGCGAATGAATGTTATGGTAACTATCTACTTAGTATCTTTACAGCTGCAAAATAAACTCTATAACTTATACTATTGTACAGAGATTATTTATTGCGAAGATAAAACACCTATAATGGTGGAAACGTTTATTTATTATCAATTTTTTCTTTATGTTTTTGAACCATTGTGATGTCAAAATCGTCCGACTAGCTATTGTTTCATGAGCGAGACGAGATTCTCAAGATTATCCTCATTTCCTACTAAATTTTGAAATCTTTTTTTGCATTCCTGCATTCAGATGGGTAACCCTTGAGGTCTCATTCAGATTATAACAATCGATAAAAATAGTAATCTTTCTTTTTATATTAATATGGACAATTTTAAAACCGCTCGAGCGCTTTTTGCCACATTACGGCACTATTTCCAAAACCTCGGATTGCTTTGTTGCCAAAATGTGGCAAATTTTCAAAAAAAAATTTTTTATTAAAACGACCATATAATATATTGTACATTCAAAATATAACAAAATAAATATTCTCTAGATTATTTAAATTATTTTAAGGTTAAAGATTTAATTATATGTTTTTTATAAATACTATAAATATGTGATAATATACAAGAGATAGGGGAACCTAAAGTTTAAGTTTAGACTTACGGAATTCAATTCATTGGCTATTAACTATAATCAGTTTGTATGTCTCCATATTCAAATTCGGAGGTATGATTTTTTTAATGTGGGCGGAAAAATTTCCTTTAGCAATCCGAGAAAAAATATTTTAATTGCTCTCTCGCTCCAGAGGTTAAGTAAGGAAGTTGAATTTATTTGGTTTAAACCTGTTTATACGATGTTCGATCCGACTTGATAGCTGTAAGTCGTTTTTGTAACAGCCAATATAACCACACCCAGAATCACAGCAAAAGTACATTAGGTCAATTTTGTATAGGTACGGAATATTAGTTTTTTTATATTACACCGGTAAACGATGCCTTCGGACTTCTAACTGAAAGTCATGTTCGAAGACCACTACATTATAGTGTCCATCACAATAATTATCTTGCAATAGTCATGTTTACTTTCTAGAAAAGTAGATTTAAGGTTTTTTCCTGAAAGTTTCTAGAAAAACTCATATTTACGATGTAATTTGGTTTTTCGAAACTGTCAATTCATTGCATAGAGTCGTAATCAGTACAAATTTATGTTTAGCACAGCAAGTTTCAAATTGTTATTTCTGGCTTCTCTTTTCTCGCCACTTATTCAAAGTGAATCTCTTTTTTGGCATTACGTACGTTAATTTTTTCTGATTTTTGAAGATGGTCAAAATTACATAATTATGGTCATACATAACAAGCCATTACTTAGAAGATGTAATATTTTAGTATTATCAATGTGTTTCTTTATGGCAACCTTTTTATCATATTAAAGATACAATAAAAATTTATAAATTGTGAAATCATACAAAATGTTGTGTTATAGATATTTATTACAAACTTAATATTTAAGTCATAAGGGTGCTCATATCAGGTGCGATAGATAAACCACATTTCACAACTTGCCACCAGAATGAATGTAAACATATTTGTTTTGTAACTTTAACACTAATATACAATATCTAACTGGAGGCGTTTCCAAGTAAGTTAATTAATTAAAATGATTTAAAAAATCACAAATATCATGGATATCATATCAAGACCATCAACGATTATTGACTTGTCAAGTCATTGATATCATTCGTCTATTTATAATTCTATTACTATTAGTAATAAATTTTATTTTATATTTATATTTCATGATATATTGAATTCAGTTTCAGTCATTGCACTCAGAATTTTACTCTTAACTACGGTGCGTAGCCTTTTTATTTTATTTATTTATTTATTTATTTACATTTGATACATTTAAAGCCAAAATAACAAATAATATTACATAATAAGAGTATATATTTAAAATGAATACAAGTGTTATTACGTTGTTTTAGGTCGATATTAGTTCCTAGATTACAGATTGCCTGTTCTAAGGAACCAAAGTGTGTAAAGTGCCAAATGCAATTTAAATTATTATTATTTTTTTTAATTAATACCTATGTACTAAGTTTTTACTAAATGTGCCATTCATAGGTAACCATGTATCGTTTTAAGTCACATTATATAATAGTTTTTCAGACTCCTCCCTACCCAAGCCAATTAACCATTTAGTTATTGTTGAACCAATGCAGGACATTTTGCAATTTTTAATATTTAAGTCTGGGGGGATTTTATTGTATAATTTCGGTCACAGATACGCATACGTATATTGTTTTACATATACTTTGCGAATATTGTTTTTTTTTTGACAGAATAAAGAACAGGTTTTTGAAGTAAATACTTATTTATGCACGCTTGACTTGGGGGGGTAAGCTGGCGAAAGTGTAACGGAAATTGAAATGCATTGCGAGGCGAACGGGCTCACTGTATAAGCAAGAGAGAGCAGTGCGTGTGCACATTTTCTTTCTCTCTTCCTCTCATAGCCAGTGCATGAAATATTTTCGGTCAGTATTTTGAAATACCAGTGACGCGCCAAACGAGGGGGAGAGCGGAAGTCGATGTGCACGGCTTGATTGGGCGATAATTAATCGATAATTAATATATGTATATACATGTACATATTTTATTTGTGTATATATTTTATATATATGGACATACATATACATGGAGCTAAAGAAGTATTTACTCCATTCGTGTGATCTAAAGCACACTCGTTTTTTTATATATGGTAAGTGGTGGTAAGATATTTTTTGTACATAAATAGAATGCAGAAATCTGTAGATATCAGCGGAATTTGGCTATTTACCACAAGAAAAGCGTTGTAAGGTGCAAGTTAGTTAAGACACCTACGAGTACGAGGTACAAACATTTTTTAGAAGAGGAAATACTTTTCATATTTTCTTTTTGAGTAAAGTAAAGAATGACCCGTGTCTTGATGATACAATCATTACAATATTTTTTATTACAAATCAATATTATACATATACGCACAGAACAGAAAATCACATGAGGTGTGCCTGAATCTATGCCTATTTCACAGAAAGTTTATTCATGACACATTTTGACGCATAAGCCCAAACATTCAAATGACTTTTTTTTTTTAAATATCTGCCTTGTAAACGTTTGATCATTTTTGTTTAAGTACAGACACGCCCACAGGACACTTCAATGGGTCTATCTTTGGCCGATATCTTTATAAAGCTGTGATATCTTTATAAAGCTGTGATATCTTTATAAAGCTGTGATATCTTTATAAAGCTGTGATATCTTTATAAAGCTGTACTCCCTAATGTGTTCCTGATGCTAACAATATAGTCATTCAAAACTGTGACTACCGCAGGTCGCAAATCACAGTGAAAAATAGTACGCAGCGAGACACGGCAATGCATGATAAATCCCATTTGGCACGATTTGTAGCCCTGCGCCCGGTGACGCAACAGCCTGCACAGCGCACATGTTTGTGTGAGATGTGTTTAATCGCTTCCGCATACTGGCCCCATACACCTGCCACCCACCACCCCCTCCCCGTACCACCCACCGGCATCCGATATTTCGTCAGTTGTGCAACTGGCTGTAATTATTATGTGACGCGACGGAGGAGGCGCGGGATCAGCAGGGTCGGTAGGAAGTGCCACGTCTGACCATATTCTGATCTAGCGCTTTTGTAAAGCGTCTTCCAAAACCTGTATGGCACCTGCATACTTCAAGTATATACACAGAGTAACAACATGGGGATAACTCAACAACATGAAACTTCACCACTTCTTGAAATGTCATTAAAAGTGATAAAAAACCCAGGTTAAATAGGTTAGGTACGTTAGGTTAGGTTATGGAATATTTAAACTAAAAGTTTTGAAATACCCCTTTGTTGGGTTGTCACGAAACTTTATATTCAGCAATTTTTTCCCCCATATTATGTTTGTCAGCTATCTTTTAAAATGATAACAAATGTTCGAAAAACTGGTTTGTAACCTAGATAATGTCTAGGATAAACATATCAAATTTTATTTATATGTAACACTTAATGACCATTTTCTAAAAGTATAAACGAATATTTTTATTTTATTAGAATAACACTATTTTGTAATAAGAAAATATTGTTAATTACTTATTTGAAATATGAGATTAATAAAAATAAAAATTCTTAAAAATTAGAGATTTCAGTGGCCGAATTGATTAAGGCGCTTGTCCCGGTAAGACTAGAGATCCTGGCTGCGAATCACAGTTGCGTTAGCTTTTTATTAGATTGAATAGATTAGAAACAAATAAGAAGTGAAAAATATAATATCTTACTAATATTATATGTAAATGTGAAAGTTTGTATGTATGTATGTGTGTTTATTACTGTTTCAGGCAAAAACTACAAAATGGGTTTTAATGAAACTTTCAATAATAAAGCTCATATATCAGAATAAGAAATAGGCTATAATAATTTATAAAGCTAGCTCTGGCGTTATGAAATTTGCACCAAAAATTAAATTAGGCCAAAGACGAATTGTTTGAAAAATGGGTGTATTTTATGGAGTTTAGCGGCAGGGAAAAACGCGGAGGGGGATGGGAATCTGGAAGGGGCGGAGGGAAATAAAGGAGGAGGGGTTCGTGGGAGGGTTAACGAGGGAGGGGGGAAGGCGTAAAAGGTGGAAGGGGAATGCGTGAGGGGAGATCGCGAGAATGGAGGGTGAACGTGGAACACGGGAGGGGAAGGATACGCAGGAGGGGAAGAGGAGGCGGAAGGGGAACGATAGCAACAGCAAGGCATGGCGGGTTCATCTAGTGTAATAATTAATAATAAACACAAACATGTATTAAACATACATACCTGCAAGCACTGCGTGCTACCCGCGTGTGTATATTTGTATGCGTACTTGCATGCACATGCATGGTGCAATCCAAAATTTATTTAATTTTGCAATTTCACTTTGTTTTTTGCTTGTAGTGAGCTCGATCAAATGATATATTTTGATATTTATCAAATGATATATTTATATATATTAAATATTTGATAAATTTCGCAATTTTACTTTGTTTTTTGCTTGTGGTGATTTTGGTAGGCTGGATCAAATGGCCTCGAAGGCATGAGGTACACAACTACTGATCAGATCCAGCCTCAGACTACAGTCCGGAAGATCTACAGATTCTACAGTCATAGCAGACGCATGAAATTATCTATAGTAGATATATTAGATAGGTTAAATCGATTAGGTTAGATAACTACTGTCAATTTTTGTAATTGAAATCTGTGTTCGAATAAGCAATGCTGAAAACGAATCTTGATCTAGCCTTTTCACTACAATCGTGTGGATGTACAAAACTCTTTCTATGAGCTTGCCATGAAAGGGTGGGATATTCCCACGCTGTTCCTTGCACCAAATCTCACCAAAACAAATTCGCCATTTGGCATCACAATAATTTACTTACTAGATCGCTTTTTCTCTTATTAAATAACAGCATTAAAAAATTCTCAACTATTTCTATTACGAACGTAATTAGATAATAACGTAAAAAAATGGCAGGCAAAGTTCTGAGACACGATTTCAAAGGTAAGTAGAGAACTCATCGGTTTTTTTTTCAGACTTGTAATCACGGATATGTAATACTGCATCAGTCGCTGCAATGCCGAGATGAGAAAGAATTAAATAACAGTATTTTTTGCAGGTTAGGCTCATCTATTAAAAAAATAATAATTACAGTATAAAGGAGTAGGTATGTCCAAGCAATTAAAATGAACTCATTACATGAATGGCAATAATAGTATATTATTGATTAATAATATATTATTGCATTTATACATAATTTTTGGAGGCAGTAGGAACTTTGATTTTTATAATCTCTGTGCCAAATTGTTATTCATAGGGGGATTCACTATCCTCTTGATAGCTTATCCATAGGATAACGTGTATTTTCGGTTTTTTATTCGGCACTATGAGTATAACCTGCTTGACACCCCTCATATGTCGTATTGTCACTATCTACTATGTGCATATAAACTTTACATTTCTTTATAGCTAATTAACGTTTGTACACCATAGGAGTAGGCAAATTCTTATTTTTGTACAACAGGTTTATATCTACAAATAATCATTGCATGCATTTACTAGTTACTTGCTGTTATAATATGTCAAATGGATAGATTATATAACTACTGCTACTATTGTGGACTTACAATCTTCAGAATATTTTTTTATGAACTATGTATGTAAAAGCCCGATGGGCGTATAAATAAATAAATAACGAACCTATGACTAGTATTTGTTTGTTTATTTATTAATATACTGTATTCTGTTGATAAGCTATCAAGAGTTCTCTCGATAAGCACGCTTGATAAGCACTGTCGATATGAAATGGTATTATTTTCGATTTTCGATTAACGATTTAACAATTTATTCATTTATTATTTATAAAGCCCGAGTTTACTATTCGAACCTCGAATCTTTGAACAATGACAATATCAAAGTCTGATACATTTTAAGCCGAGTTTTCTGCCCACTTCGAGTATTTATTTATTATAATGGATAGATATCGAAAGGATGGTGAAATACCACCATATAATCTTGAGGTGTTGAGCTTCTAATAAGAGCTACTTTTCCTATATCTACATTTCAGACAATGTTATCAGCTCACCATCACGGCAGATGTAGACATTTTAAGAATAACGAGAGTGTTGGGTATTGGTGATACCGGTAAGCGACAAACATACCAATAACACATTACATAAGTAGATCATTAAAAGAGAACACCACGAAATAGAAATCAATAACAAATTGCCAACCTTTAAGTACTTTGGCACTTTTTCCTTTGAGCTCGAACAGAATTAAGTAACTTAGGCCTGTGCCAATGTAATATAATCATATTATTGTAGCGCTTGGTCAAAATGCATAATAAGGTCGTCAGCCCAGATAGGACATGGTCAATTCGTTTACTAGTCGCAATGTTTCAACACTTTTTGTTCTTTGTAGGTTATCAACCACGACGATCTTCTATTATGTCTTATGCTCCTGCTTACTATTCATTTCTTCACCGTCTCTATCTAACTCGACTTCTTGTATTATTTAGAACACAGGTGCTGCGAAAAACCAAATACGCACATTGACCACATTCTCATGCGGATATAAAAATCAAATTAAATTTGTGGAAAGTTGATTTTATAAGATTTTGAATGCTTTATCTATTGCGATTTCTTTATTTTTCAGTGACACCTCGAAAATTATTTAGACCACCAAAAGTTATTTAACCGGAAACAAAAAAATATATTATGTATACCTAATACGTCAGATACTCTCAGCATCGCCCTGGTTAAAAAACAAAAGTACAGAAAAGAAACAGTGCTTTAAATTAATTTGGTCTTCATCATCATGATCATCTTCTTCCCCTTCTCCTATTCGGCTCGGGGACCCTCTGCATCGACAAGATTCCTCCATACGTACCTGTTTTGTGCTGATTGTTCGGCCTCCGTCCATGGCAGACGTATTCTCTCCTCACACAGTTAAGTTGGTCACCAAACTGGATAGCAAAGGCCATCATTTCCACCGATTTTTAAAATTATTTTTATTCAGGGCATGTGTCACTTTTTGGGGATGCTGTGTGGAGGGTATTTTTAGGAAAGGAAAGTCTGGGAAATAAAAAGGTACGAGGTGTGGGTAGAAATTTGGGGGGGGGCAGTGTGTCCCGGAGTTACAAACGTATGAATTCATCCCATACACTGTGGTGAGAGAGCGAGTACTAAGGAAAAGGAGAGGTCAAAAGGTCTCCCTCATCCAGTCTCTTCCAATCCGGCCCGCCACGCAGTAGATGGGCAGGCGCAACTTCTGCCAAGATCCGGACAAATCTCACCCCATGAACCAGGGCAACCCTGCTAAGTCACCAAACGTAACGAACCACTTGGAATGACCTTTGGCAGAGGTGTCCGCTATCCAAGATGAAAAATACATTAATAAGGACACACTTAAAATCTTCACCGTAATAATAAAGGCAAAGAGCATGACAACTTTAAATCAATTGAAATTAGAAAATCTCTAAATGATAATCCTAGCACACTGAATAACCAAGTATATTTATCTTGTAGCTCTATTCTAAAGGTGTTTTCAGTAAGCCACTCTGTTCTTCCGCGTAAACCCCTTAATTCCACCTTCCCCCTTGTTTGCCTCCTACTGTAACACCTTGTATATAATATTTTATCTTAAGTTAATTTTAATATTCTATCGGTGAAGGTAGGGCACTTCTGAACCGGGAAGATTTTTATTTGTTTATATGAAAATTACATCCGTTTACCAACCTGTGGCGTTTAGTTTGTCGCAGGTTGTAACCAGTTTGAACCGTTTTGGAATATGCGGTTTTTCAAATCAATAATTATGAATAACATTATTAAAATTACACATTTTTAGAACTCACATTAAATTACAATTAAATACAACATCTAAATTCGCTGCTGGCTGTGTACTGAGTAATATTGACATGATATTCCACCTTTTTTGTATGCGACAAGAGTTAATTTGGTTTGGTAAGCCCAAGGATGTGATCGGCACTAAAATAGTTCAGAACTGTCTGCTAAGTCGTGTTACATCATGTACACCAACGCATCTTAGGAATACAACACTTCAATAGTTTGTAAAAATTGACAAATTCTTGCTTTGGGGTGAATGTCCCAGACACCAAATTATATCGTCTCGGCTCTACTGTCATCATCTTAAAAAATGCAAATAATCCACCAGGCGCACATAAAAGAGTGGAGGTGGTTCGTTTTATAGCCCAGTTTTATTTTTATTACGCGTTCCGCGTTGCGTAACCGTCCTCATTAACCCAAATGGAAAAGTCTTGTCTTTCTTTCCCAAATCACGACACGAGAAGTAGACTTCGTGACAGGTCGCTAATATATTTATGTCTAGAATCTCATGTAATTACTTTCGCCCGGAAATAATCATTTCCTGCGTCGTTAGATTATTTAACTTATTATCTTAAATAATAATATATAATAAACAATTCACAGAAATTCATAGAAACGCTATACTATCACAAAAGCACGCGAGTGGAAGATTTAAAAAAATATATTTAATCCATACAGAACGCTCTGAATAAAGTAATATTCCTCAGGGCCAATTTCATCTTTAGGGATGCTGGGTGGAGGGTCTTTTTAAGGAAATGAAGGAGAGGAAGTTCTCGGAAGGAAAAATGTAATCACCATTTTGTCAAAATGTGCGCTTTTAATATTCCTACGGAGACGGCATGGCTACCGCAAAAAAATCAAATGCTGCAGCTCTTTCTTACACAAAAAACATTAGTGAGAAAAACAATGAAACTAGCGATGTACTCGTACATATGTCTGCTTCCCAAAGGAAAAAAGTAATCTTTTTCTTGCAACTTCCTCACTCGTATTAAAGAAATGAAATGCCGCGAGCCGTGGCCGTCGCCATGAGAACTATAAAAGCAACCAACAACTTCAGGTAGGTACCTACTCCTCAATTGCTGTACGTTTCGTTCGGATGAACTACAAGAAAAACTACGTTAGTGATATTAAAAAGAAAGTTAATAATTATCAATAATTTGGTAATACAGCCAATTAGATGTAGTTGTTACGAAAATCGTTATAAAATTATAAAAATCTTTAGGCCAAGTGTTTTCATTAGGAGTCGCGGTAGAATCGCACTTTGTTCAATATCCCATTCAGAACTAAATTTTAATGAAGTTTATCCATAAGAAGATTGATTGACAGACACGACCCATGGAAAAAAATCTTACATACTAACGGCCTACATATCTCAAGTAGGCAACTATTATGTAAGAATCATGGGCTATTTCAGAGAAATGCAATAACGTGCAATTTTAAATAAATATCTCTACAAACATTTAAACTATTTATTTTATAGTTCCGCCATTTTTAAGAAGAGTTATCTATCCCTATTTGAAATAGAAGATATGGCGAAAATTTAAACTTATGCCTTAAGTAGGTTAAGAAGTGGATTTAGAATTCGGAAATGATTTTTGGTGTTTGGAAATGTTAACCGAAGTGAGTAAAATGTCATCAGTTTACGAGAAATGGCTGTTTTTTTCATCCGCAACTTAAATTTGGATTTGAGGCCAAAATATTTGACCATGTTAAATAATTCATTTTTAATCAAAATCTATAGGTAATATTTAGTACAGATATGTGCTACTATATTTATTTGTATTTTAAATTAGAAAATACTGGCCATTAATTAATTCAATTTTAATGAGTGGACGGTAATTATTTTAAACAATAATCTTAACTAGCCTGTTATGTAAAAAAAAAATTAAAAAAAAAAAAAATAGTAATTTTTTTTGTTTCGAAATTTTAAAAATTATGTAATTTTAATTTAATCCAATCAAAATGCATTTTTTAATAAATGATACATATTTTTAAATTTCATATTCATTAGATTTAAAAAGTTGGCAGGGTAAAATTTTTTTTAAATAATTATAATTAACTCACAAATTATTGGCTAAATTTATCTCTAAAATTATGATAACTCATTTTTTAATGGCCTATATAAGTTGATTACCAAATAAAGAAGGTAGACCTACATATCCGTACTAGATAATTGCTTAACCTCTAAATCATGAAAATTTGAATTCTTTAATGAACTAAATTGTAAAATTTAAAGCACTAATAAATAAAGTAGCATATATCGTAGTAAAAATTTACTATAACTATGGATTAAAAATATAACTATTGAGTTGGGTTAATTTGGCCTCAAATCGAATTAAGTTTGAATAAAAAAGGCCGTACAGTCAACAGGTGACACCCGCCGATCGACAGAGACATTCGATACAAAAACCTAATTTGTTTCGCTTGCTATCGGTCGGCACACGGCACGTCGCGCGGCGTAGCGCGGCAGCTAAACTACCTTGTAAAGATTTCGCTCGCTCTCATTGATAATATTCATTTTATGGCATTATATTCGTAAGTAATATTTTCAAATGAATTTAATTGATTTTATAGTCTTTAGTAAGATATTAAAAAGTAATTGTAGGCATTATAAAATAGTAGTCCTGCACACAAACACACTGTGCGACCAGCCGCCCCTGGGTAAGGAACCTGATTGGTGATTATGCAGATCACTAAATTTAATACGTTTCAAGCAGTGATTTTTTGAGAGCATCAGTCCGATGTTGAGAGCATCTGGCACTCTGTGAAGAATAAAGAGAGGCATTTATATAGAATTTCAAAATATTAAAGTTTTTATTGTGAATCTCATCGCAGCTTTCAGCAGAAAAACCTAGGTCAAGCCAAGAATTTTACAACCGTGCCACCATGTAGTCAAATAACATTTTTTGTCGGCTATTAGAGTAAAACACCATTGAGATAAACTGTTCTCATGTAGGTAGTATAATTTCTTACATAAACTAAAATATGTTTGACCCTTCGTGTCTTCAGACATCACGATTTTAGAATATATGTAACAAATCTCTAAAAACCACTCAGTAAAATAAAGCATTCTTACATCTTTTGCATATTATGGTCGAGATGAAAATTAGGTAATACATATTGTAATGACTTAATCACAGTAACAGTCCCTACTTCCAAGCTCATACTTTGAAGAAAGTTATAACATGGATCACATGACGCGTGGAGGGTTAAAAAAATACTTAGACTGCGGAAGATGCCCAGTTATATCACTTGATCATAAATATCGGTATTTTTCAATGACTAAACAAAATACCTAAGAGAACGACTTGGTCCCTTGGACTCGACCCGATCCAAAAACATATCGAACAGTTGCAGTCGGTCCAAGCGGTTAAACGTAAATGGCGACGGTTTCCATGGTTATTATTCAGTTTAAGATAAGTAATAAACACTGGTACCATTTTTGCAGACATTTTTGTATACCTAACCGTTTTTTCCAAGTTCTTCTCTTAGGTATTTTATTTAGTCATTGACATTTTTATAAATTGAATTTAGAATGCAGGTGCAGGATGTACCTATAAACGTCTTTTCGCGGTGTTCTAAAATTTTAAGGAGTATATACACTTATAAAGTTAGTCACACGGGACTCCATTTGTCTAACAAATTATCTTTATATAATTACCTAACACCTTACTACTTTTATTGTAATTTTGACATTGCACTAGACCTCCAACTACTGAAATACTTCCTCCTTTGGGAATTGTATTGAAAAGTTGCCGAAAAAAATAGGGTCTCTTGTCAAAACTCGAGCTAATTGGCGGCCTCATTGGTGGCGGATTTTAAAGCGATAAAAAATAATAAGTAAATTTTTACTTGTGTTATTTCACAATTCATTCATTTAAAATTATATAGGTACCTATATATATTTGCGGCAATTTCAACGGTGGTAGGTACTTTCATGTACCTGGTGAATCACCACCATTGGTAATCGAGATATTGTTTGAATTGGCTTTAGCCGAGTTTGGTATCCAATATAGCCAGGTATTTTCCAATATTCCTCTTCCCCATTTCCTTCCTCTCCCCACAACTTTCAGCCTCACAACATAACCAAATTGGGGAAGCCGTGGTCTCACCGGAACCTGACCGTTCCGTAACCCATCGTAGCTCTTGGCCGGTATACACATACCTATTTAAAAAATAATGATTTTAAAAATATCACGGAGACTTTGGAATACGATGGCTGATCAGTGATTACGTACTTAAATGGAATTTCTTCTCATTTCCGTGTTAATGGAACGAACCAGCAATATATTATTTAAATGAAAAAAAAACTTTGTGTAGGGTAGGGCGGGACTAGTTGAACATGGTTTGGCTTATTTGACCCTAGACTCAAAACCATTATAGATATTTTGGTTTTTTAATATTTTTTAATAGTTTCATTATCTGGCTTTATAATTGATGTAATATCCTTATGCAACATATTTTAATTTTCATGAAGAAGGAATAATGGTTCAACTTGCCTCATTGGTGAGGCTAGTTGAACCACCCCACGGGGCTTGTTGAATAATAAAATCAATCAAATATTTATTATCATTCACACTCATGGTTTAAATTAAGTTATTAAACTAAATTTATTGAAATAATGAATGAATACATAACAATTTGTATTCGACGGCGCTATCATATGCTAGTCGATGGACATCCCTAAGTCCCAACCCGAAAGGAATTGCTGATAGAAGCAGACCGTTCAGTGGTTGAGTGGGCATCGCATTTGGGTCCTACCCAGGCGTTCCGTGTTCGTGGCTGGCTAAGTCATCCATCACAACACAAGCAACATCTTCCGCTTAGTATGGTGGTAGTATGAGATTTTCAAATGTGGTTGGGTTATTCTTTCTTTAAAAAAAAAAAGTTTCTGTTGAGCCACGATTCGTTGATTTTTTGCAGGTACTGTCTAGATAGTTAAAAAAAATCGTTATTATTAATGTGTTAAAGAGCGAAACAAATACGTTACATACACAATTACAGTAATAAATCGGAATGGGGCAAGTTGAACCAAATGGTTCAATTAGCCCCACCCATGTTTTATTACAAATTTCGTCGGATAACTCATATACCCCAAAATGTAATAGAATGATACAATTGACGTAATGAAGTTAAGTAAACACCAACTTAAAATATATCTACTAATCTTGACTTGGTACCTTTTTGCCCAGGTATCTATTTTAAAAAAAAAGCAGTTTAGATCCTTTTTTTACTTTTGGAGCAAAAATCACACAATACCACCGTATCCACCCCTTGAACACCGGAGAGGTCCCCACACTTGTAGCTTGCTAGAAAATGTTCGGCATTCCTTTTAAGTCTTTCGGCTTCCGAGATATTTGCGTGGCCCAACAAGCCCCTTGGTTCAATTAGCCCCGCCCAACCCTACTCCACTTATTTAATCACAATTATTGACATGTTTTGAAACCAAATGTTTCTTCATAAGAACATTATTATTGTTCTTATTATCTTGACGAAGAAACCTTTGGTTTCGGAACATGTCGATAATTGTGATTATTGTAAGTGCTGTAGGTAAACAAAGTTATTTATTTGTTTTCATTTAATTAAAAATGTATATATTTTTTATTTTTTTATTTAATGACAATACAAATTAAAATTAAAATACAATATAATATAAATTAAGAATACAAAGTGAAGTATTTTATCCTCAGTTCTCCTCACTAGGTATTCCTGTTCCGAGGTGGACTGCAGGTTGTTTTATGGTGTTGATCATGATTTCCTCATCATTGTTGTTGGTTTTTATTGGTTTATATCATATCATAAAACACTTGAAGATGCACTTAATCAGAATTGTTTGTATTAGGTATTTTGTTGCATTTTTTTTTATTCATTATGGTTCTGTATCTAAAATAAAAAAAAATAAATAAATAAAAAAAAATAAAAAAAAAAAAAAATAAAAAAAAAATAAAATTTAAAAAAATATATATAAATAAATAAATAAAAATAAAAAAAAAATAAAATAATAAAAATAAAAAATAAAAAAAATTTAAAAAAATCAAATAAAATAAAATAAAGTACCATAAAATACAATAAAATAAAATAAAATGCGAAGTTTGCAAAGATTGAAGAAATAAATATATATATTTCGCTGAATAAGGTGCAGAAGCATTGGTACCATCATTGGCGTGGAGTATATTTTGGTTGTGAGGAGCAGGGAAGGGGGACAAATTTTTCATTACCAAGTATAAATCTTGAAGACAGCACAATAGGAATATTGCCGAGGTTGCTCTAAAATCAACAGTAGTAAATCAACAACTAACGCATGATTTAAGTGTCCAAGACTAACATTATTGTGGTCTGTGTTTATTAAATGACCTCCACCACGATCTTCTGGTAACCGGACAAATCAGAACTCTTTTGAACAGTATTATAAAGTCATGAAAAGTGATGAAATAATTATATAAACAACTAGCTGACCCGCCCACGCGTTACCGTGGCTAACGAAAAACAACGCCATCTACTGGATAGTCACCTAACCTAGATAACCAAGTGTCGTGTCAATAACTTAACTCACACCGCCATCGGTCAATACATTATGGAACCTACAAATAATTTCAAATGATTGTCCCATAACAAACATTTAATTCGCAATGATAAATATTGAGGACAATAATCGAATTAAAAACTTTCCTATCTTTGAGTTGGACTATATTACACAGAGTGAGCTAAATTTCATCATCGGTTAAGTAGTTTCGGAGTTTATCTTGGACAAACATCGTGACGCGAGATTTTTTAACTATAAAGATGTTAATCATGTTAAAAAAACCTACAGTTTAGACTATAGGTTGGAGAGTTGTAAAAAGAAAAAAATAAAAATAAATTACAGTTTTAGACTGATGGTTTTTTCATTCCTTTTCAAAAGTGTTCAGATCTGTTATATTAATATTGATGTATTATGGAGAGCTCAATAAAAGGTTTCGATGCGGCGGTACCCATACTTTCCTACAAATAACAATGGAACTGTTTTTCGTCATTCGACGCAATTTGAGGTTTTCGATGCTTGATCTTGTTTGAATTTTCTTGATGCGTTTTCACGTCAAGAATAAACAATAAAAGGTAAAAAATCAATTTATTTATAAGAAAAAATAAAATATAATGGTCGAGAGATCTGTGTTCGAGTCCCAGTTGCGACCATTACCTTTTATTATTTTTCTCTGTCTTGTTCATTTACATATTCTAATTTAGATTATCATTGTTATTTTCTTCTTCAATTATATAAAAAAGGTAATCTCATCGCTTAACGACCTAGTATTAAGAAATGAACAAGACACAGAAAAATAATCAAATATAATGGTCGAGAGATCTGTGTTCGAGTCCCAGTTGCGACCATTACCTTTTATTATTTTTCTCTGTCTTGTTCATTTTCATATTTAAAATTAGATTATTATTGTTTTCTTTTCTTCAATTATATAAAAAAAGTAATCTCATCGCTTAACGACCTAGTATAAAGAAACTTGGTCGTTAAGTGAGGAGTACCTAAAGGAATAAAAAATGGAATAAAAGAATACAAGTTATCATTTCAGCTCATAATACATACCCACGAGATAATAATATTTTACATAAGAAAAAGTTGCGTATTAGTTTTGACGCCTATTGACAATGTCCGGTAATTCGAAAGAAAAGCGTCATTGTAGAGATATTATCACCGTCGACCTTTCGTGTCAATGCGGAAAGTTCCTCGGTATTCTAATTTCGTGTTCAGAGTCGCGTTAATTAAGGTTGTCGTTTACTTTCTCCGGGAACACAAAGAATCGTCGAGGAAAACGCTGAACAATTAGAGGAAATAATACACATCGCTACGGAACACGAGATGTGTCTGCATCGCTTCCGAACCATTCCTCAACAGATCGCGGTAATTGAGTACTTCTTTAAACTGTATTGTGAAGTTACGCCACAAAAACATAAACAGAAGTAGAGCACTTTGTTCATGTTACTTTTAGAATCTAGTTAGCAAAAATACGCTATTTTTAAAAAGTAGTACATACACATTTATTTTATTTATTTATGTCTGGTTTCTTCACAATTAAAATGTATCGTAATACAATTATAAATCCCACTAGGGTTCGCTTGTATTGAGGCTAATATCAATAAAGATGGTCCTTATATAATATCTAAATTATAATTAATCACTATTAAATATTTTTTAATTTTTTATTAGAATGATTCTCTTTATAAATGACTTTTGAAGATTATTCCCACCAATGTAGTATATCATTAAGATGAAGATAACTAACAAACTAATAATCACGCCGTTTTTCCGCAGGGGTAGGCAGAGAGGACGGACCGCTAAACAACTCGGTCCTGGCACACACTCCTTGGCTCATTCACATTCATACATTTTCTCATACATACTCTTCTATTATTCTGACTCTTGACATGGCCCGACTAAAGTATCGAATTCACTTGATTGTGCCAAGTCTTCCTTGGGCGTCCTCGGCTTCTTCTACCATTCACATTCGCGTCATAAATTCTATTTACACTCCTTTCTTCATTAATTTGCTCAACATGTCCAAACCATCTAAGCGTCCCTTTTTTTAAGATAATACTAATAAATCTAAACGAAAATATGAAAAAGAACAAATCACCAGAAAAATAAAAAGGGTAGCAGACGCAACTGAGAATCGAACACAGGATCTCTCGTCTTGCCATTGAGATCATTTTTTTGTAATTTTTGTCAATCTCATATTTCAAATTCAAATGTTTTCTTCGACTAAGAGATCCTGGGTTCGAGTCCCAGTATAATCAACAGTTTACATTGTGGTAAACTTATTTTTATTTCACTGGAATTTAGATTTTGTAGTCGACTAATTGAAACATGCTGCATGCAATTTTAGCAATTCATCAAGGAAGGCTACTGTTTAACGCACTTTGCACATTTCGTTATTAAGAAATATACGGCATTCTTTTGTCAAAACTGAAGGTCATCTGTATTAACGCGATTTAATAAATTTATTTTATTAATTTTATTTATTATGAATTTCTCTTTAATTCATAGAATGTATTGCATTGCAACATCTCTACATATCTTGTGGAAAAAAATTACATTAAAATACAACCCACATTGGTTCTTTTCTGCTTTGCATAGCTGACCGATACTGTTATGTATCACTGATCGAAGAACCGGTCGATGTAATATTATAGCCAAAAGTTATTATAATGTTTTGTCCAGTCTGCAGTTAGATTAAAAAAAATTTATTATAAATATGTACAGCTCCCTTGAGGTGATTTAATCATCCGAATATTATTTTTGAAAATAGATTGGAAAAAATTGAATGCGTCTAACATTTTTTCTTTGACTTAAAATTAAAACTAAATAAATACTTACATTTTTTAGGCGGCGGGACATGATTAGGTTGTTGATTTTTTCATTTATAATTATTTATAGACAAAGGGGTTAAATTTTCCTGCGATTCAGCCATTTGAATTCTAAACAACACTATTTTTATTGTCACACTACTGCCACTTTTAATAGCTTGAAGAAGCAGAGAAAAAAAGGGTTAATATTCATCGTAAAAAATAATACAAATCAAAATTGACACGAAATGTCATTTTTCACTGACTGCTATGTTAGGAACTGTTGCAAGTTTCGTTGAAAAATGACATTTCGTGTTTTTAAATTTAAAAAATAACCATTAAAATGTATTTTTTTTTTAATTCCGGTAACTGAATTGATTAGTAGTAGTAAATATCTAACTACTACAACTTTTTAATTTATTTTTTTCGTCCATATTAAGCGTGTCCAAAAAATATCTAACTACTACAACTTTTTAATTTATTTTTTTCGTCCATATTAAGCGTGTCGTGATTTTGTAAATATTTTCCCTCATATTTCACACACGCAAGGGCCGGGTTACGTCACGAACTCTGCCGCACGGTATTATGCTCTTGCCGCCGTTTTCGCGGGCTTAATAAAATTCAAACTTGTAGAATTAATTTAATTATAAAAACGAACTTTAAAAAAAAAAAAAAATACTGGTATTTAAGTTTGAATGTCATCTACATAAACATATTTTTTATAAGTCAAAATATTTTTCAATCAACTTCCCTATTGTCATATTAAAGCACAATTGCATTAAATGTGTAGTTAAAAAAAATTTAAAAACTGTAACATTTACAAATTTATTAAATACAAAAATAAAATGAATAAATAATTAAAAATATTTGTTTCCATTGTCAATTATTTTCTATAAACGTAAGTGAGTATTAAAAATACTTACCAACTGCTATGTATATTAGGTACCTATAATATATTGGGTTATCGGTCGACATCATTCAACTCTCTTTATTTATGTTTTTTATGATCTTAAAGCAAAGAATCGAAGGGTGTAGGAACCCTTTTAACACACTAGATCGGTTTTTGATTAGTAATCATTTTAGTCCCTTTAGGACCCTTTCTCCATCTCCCTCTGCGTAGTTAACCCTCGCCTACAAACACAAAGTTATTATAATGATAGCCATCCGATAAAAAATTGATTCATTTGCACTCTAGGCCCAAGAGGAAATAATAGTTTCTTCACCCACTGTTATTCTGCCCGAACCTAATATATTTTTTTTTTTAGTTTTTACTTACTGGTATTTATAATTACAGCAATTGGAGACGGACACCTCAATAAACGCCCGGGTTGCCAGCTGCTCAAATGTAGGAATTGTTTTCGACTTTTGTTGTATCTCGAAATCAATGCCCAATTCTTTTGGTAATTTCCTTAGTACCATATGTAACAGGATAAAAGTCCATTCATGTACTGGAAAATATAATGCATCAAGAGCTGCCAAGTTTTCTTTTAAAAGCGAAATAAATTTCCCCAAGTTGTCATGAGGATTTAAGGGTTGTGATGACAAAATTATCTTCATGTGCAAATCAGCCATTAGACGAATATTTTCAAATCGTTCTTTTAGGAGATTATACGCAATTAAATAATTTTCTTCGAAATCGGCAAATGTTTAATGCATATTAACGCTCCACCAGTGAGGCTGGAATTTAAAGTTTGATTTGAATGTATTAACCTGTCAAATGTGTTCTTAAAATTCGTGCAATCTGTTGAGATTCCAAAAAAACTATTACGTTCAACTTCGGTAACGAAACAATATGATTACCTGTTGAATTATCTATAGCGGTTTTCAACTTTTCGGGGAACAATTAATCATATTATGATTGAATTTCATAATACATATTCTGTATTTCGACTGGATTGTATTCGACGCCATATTTCAAGATTTAAAACGATATCTAAATCGAAAAATAACGAACCGAGACGACAATAAGAAACTCGTAACGACAACTGTCACTTTTGATAACAGCTGACAGCTGACTGCACACTTCAATTATAAACACAAACGTCACTGCATTTAACGGTATCTACTTATCGACACGTCTAGGTGCTGCTACGAAACGCACTGCTACGAAACTACCTACCTACTGATTGTAATAAATCAAGTTAAATTGATAATTTATTTATTTATTTATTTATTTATTAAAGAATTTTATACATAGTGTACATATTGCGTTATTTCGCCCGCCATGCTAGGGATGTCCCTGTGTTTTAATTCATTGATATTGTCTATTTATGCTTAAATGATCAATCGCTGAAATAATTTTACGACAGGAATTAGGACAGGAACGCGACTTTAAAAATACAATCAAATGTCTTTGTTTTAAATTAAAACGATATTCAATTTTAGCGATATTTTGCGCGAGACAACGAAATTTAATTTATACGGTTAGAATGCCAAAATGTTGAGTGTCCGATAACACCAAGTGGACTGTAAAATGAACTTTTAGAGCGAAACGATAAAAAGCACAGATCATTGTGTTATTATACGAGAATGAAATAAGTTGGAGACACGGGAATCGAGATCCTACATTTTGTTGATGATCCCAGCTGCACTGCCAGGTTAATGCCAGTTCCACTTGCACTGACACAGTTGTTGAGTAAAATACGATGTTTATTATTTTTTTCATACATATGATGGTTATTTGCGAGTTTTAGAGCTTTGTGAGGTTACTATTGATATGCTTGTAGCGCGACATTACGACTCGTGATTTTGCAAGGCAAGATTGCAACAACGTGGTCAGTTCGTAGACACTTCTTCTTTGAATCTCCGTGAATAGAAACCTCGAGAAAGGGAAGGAATTCAAAGGAGAAAGCTTTGAATTAGGATCAAGGGAAAAGGGAATTAAGTCCTAAAATTATTTCAACATTAAACCCTAACAGTTTACATTGCATAATAGTATTTAAGTCATATTAATTGTACCATTTACAGGTTTCCACGTGGGTATTATATAAGTGATATGATTTGAAAGATTATATAACTAGTTGTTTAAGTGGAAAGAAGAAGGGGTAGGATGGGAAGGGGGGGGGGGGTCAGTCTAGTTGAGGTATACTAATAAAAATATGCATAACAAAAAAAGGATATTCATAGTTGGTATCATTAGATGAGTATCTATAGTTGTTGTGAGGTATCGAGAGATCGCCTGTGTGACTTTAAAAAGTGTGGTGCAGAGTTAAAAATGTCAAATTTTGTATACAATGTATTGAAAGTATGTGATATACGATAAATGACGGAGTTTTGCTTAGAATTGGTGTTGCATCGAGGGAGGCTAAGAATTTTATCTGATCTGGTTCGTTTGTTGGGAACTCGTAGTCGGATTCGTTGTAAGAGTTCCGGGCAATGTACGATGGACCTGGATATTTTCTGTAGAAAGAGGACATCAGCCAAGCTTCTTCGATCCTCCGATGATATGTATAAATAGTTCAGCAACTATCTTTTGACACATGTCACAAAATAGTAAAACTGTCCCTATACACTTTTTAATGTATATTCTTCTCCATGATATATTGGTGTATAACCGTTTTACGGATAACATAAAAAAGAAATATCTACATTTAACTGATTATAATATTAGAGTTTATTGGTACCTATTTTTCTGTATTTGTTTATCTATTCTTACATTTATTCAATTTTATTACCAATATGTTTACCCTGACGAAGAAACTATTTGTTTCATAACATGTCGATTATTTTGATTAAGTGGTGGTCTACACAAGGTGATTAAATTTAATTAAATTAAAATGACACAACAAAGTGAATTCTCGATTATTGAAGAAGTGAAAATATTGTTCGTTCGATTTTCGACCTGATATTAAATTCAATATATTTCACCATATAGACTAGTACCCGCCTAACAACTTTCAACGACAAAATCGTGACAGCGTAAATTCGCAAATTTATTTATTGGACATCTACCAGGAAGTAGTATGTACCAAAGTTATCTACGAATAAATAATAATAAATGTAGTTAAATAACGCAGCACCTTTGAGCGAACTTTGAGACCTTTAGCGAGAGCACCGACGTGATGTTATGTATTCACCGAAGAGATAAACCGATCGTTCGGATGTCCAGACGGTTCCGTGTGCTAGTAAGTTCAACTTGTCCTTACTTCCGGTGAAATTTATCAAACATTTCATCCGGATAGTAGATATTCTCAGTTTCTCCCTGGTCTTTCGCGTATTTTTTTCTTGAAAAGCTTTAGCTTTAAATAAAATTTCTTAGATACAATTCTTAGCCATACAAATTTCTTTAACAGCTTTAGCTGTGTTTGGAGACAAAGTCTGAAAAGAAAGGGTGTTTCCCAAGCTTTCTTTCCATTATTTCCTTCGCCTCTTCAATACTTCAGCCTCAATAAACACGATTAGAACCCTGGTGCGTATTTTTTTTTTGTTTTCACTCTTATTCGTAAACCTATGAAAGTTAAATATGTATAATGAATTGTATACATATTAGCCCGTACCCGAAAGACTTTAACTTGCTATTCCTGAGCATATTTGAAGTAAACAAAATATTTTTTTTTTTTCTATCACACGTCGCTACTGAAAACTCCGCAACACGTTGCAATGGGTCACGTGATAGGTGCTCTGTCTCGCCTACACGGTGCTACTGCAACGGGGTACTTATGGAATAGTACGGCAACGTGCGATGGAAAAAATATATAGTTATATATATTTTTTTTAAATCCAATATGACAGCGCAATGAAAGCAATATTTTTAACTCGGGAATCGCTTGTTAACGTCTTTCGTGTACGTGCTGATAACCTGTACGTTAGTACACAAGTATGCTTGGGATTAACTACCTCGTGCTTTGTACGCCGCGCTTGGCCTCTCTTAGCCCGATCTCCCTCCCGGTCCCCAGAAGTCTGAAGGTCTAACATAAATTACAATAATTGATAACCATTTTTTTCGAACGTCGAAAGCACACACTTCTAGGGATTATCTGTCCAGCGCATGTATTTAATATTCTCCATTGGAAAGTTATTCTTTATAATTCAAATCGGCGATGGCAGCGCCAACCCCAACGGCCGCGCCGGATACTAATTTTATGCGGGTAAAAATTTGCATAGAGTACGTTGATCGTCGGACGGGTTACGCGTGCGGGTAATCCCGGCCACACAGTACAAATTACCGCATGTCGCGGGCCTTATATAATTTTTGGCAACATTTCGCAAAAGTAACCCACGTAAACAGCTATAATAGGTACCATCTGTGGGCGCTATTATAAAATATAACCTGAAGAAGATCGTGACGCGTAAGGTAAAGATTTCCGTGTGTCGAATAACATGACAATGTTTGAGAAACTCTTACTACCATCATTTTAGCGGGAAATTCCTTCTTATCATCGAAGCCCATAGAGTAAAGAAAAATACTAGAAGTGCCTTCCATACAAATTTGAATCGAAACAAATGCACTCGCATGAAATCGTAGACCTCCATTCTTTATTCTATGTCAATCAAGCTAACCTCTCAGAAGCTGAGGGATGGCTGAAGGTACTGTACAGGGCCTGCAGGTACTACGATAGTACATTACTGCCGACCCCGCATAAATCTGATTGCAATCTTCAGAGCGCAGGCGTCAGGTGGAACTTTTTACTTGCCTCTGTGTTTCCTCTCTCCTCAATATAGAGACCAGTGTACAATATTTATCTCCTCAAAAAGATCCCACACACAATCCTTCGGCTGATCCCCTGCACAAGCTTACACTTTGCTGATTCTCCAAATAAGCACCCTTATAGGCGACATGCACCTTCAGGAAATTTATTTTCCTCAGGGCCTCCTGCGTCGAGTTAACGCAATATAATAATTATACTGTACACTGTAATTACACTGTATTTTGGTCGGACAGTAATATTATGTATTTATGTGGCAGAAGTCGTGAAGTCCATCAAAACCTTGTTTAAATCCTTTGTTGTAAAATTCTCCTCATATTAACTTCATACGCACACACCCTCACACCCACACCCACACACACACACACACACACACTCACACCCACACACACACACACACACACACACACACACACACACACACACACACACACACACACACACACACATTCACACACACACACACACACACACATACGCACACACACACACACACACACACACACACACACACACACACACACACACATACACACAGAGAGAGAGACAAACCTACGCACTCACACACACACACACACACACACACACACACACACACACACACACACACACAGAGAGAGACAAACCTACGCACTCTCACACACACACACACACACACACACACACACACACACACACACACACACACACACACACACACACACACACACATCCACACACACACACACACACACACACACACACACACACACACACACACACACACACTCATACTCACACACACACACACACACACACACACACACACACACACACACACACACACACACACACACACACACACCAAGGTCATTTGTATAAAGTGTTCTTAATGTAAATAGGTACCTACTCCAACTGTGCTGTTTGCTGGGGTATTTAAAGTAATTATCAACAAATCTTCAGAAGTGCATTAATTTATGCGAGGTTACATGCAAGCATATTTATTTTTGCATTTAAGTTGTTAAGTGCTTTCAAGGAATTTATGGAATTAAAAAATTATAATTTTCGTCTTTTGTAAAGAAAAATAGGTAACAGGTTTCTATAATGTTCCTGTGCAAGTTATACAGCTCGATTTATATATTGTTATTGAAGAGATGAAACGCATGGATGACACCGAATTTTATCTGGTCTTATTTTTCCACCAAAATGAACAATTCAAAGCTCCACAACACACGATGGAAATGTTGTTTGCAATATAAAAATTGCTAATCCGGTTGACATAAAAACCCCAGACTTTATAGAAGTGCACTTTTATAATGCCTAACAGTATTTTATTAATTTTTTTTTATAAATTTTTTTTTTTTATAATATTTATATTGTTTTAATAATAAATGTTGTCTAATTGGAGCGTTAAGCTAAAAAAACTTAACTTTATTGATTAAAAAAAGATATTAAATCTTTACGGTGAACATAAAACATCATATATTAGTTTTGTTAGGGAAAATCGCTAAAACAGAAAGACCTTGCTCAAAACTACTGCCTACGCATAATCCCCGTACATCGCTGTGTAAATATCGCGGTGCGTAACGTCGAAATAGTGATATATTTATTTTACTTATTACAACTATGCGACCAGCGTGGTTAAAGCATTCTTAAACCGGACATAATGCCAGCTTAACTGTACCAAAGCTCAACCGAAACATAATAATGTAATAAGTAAGTTGACTGTGCGCATAATATTACGAGTTATTTATTACCTAAAACAAATAATACTCAAGTGGAGTGTCCCCTTTACACAAGCGCGATGATTCAGGGTCAATTCCTATTGATTCACTTCCTAAAAACTTACCAACTTACCGAGTGACCTTGAGGCGTCATGACATACTTGCCTACTCTTACCCACACTTGCCAGCGACCACATTCACTTTCATGACAATTAGGAAAACAATCACTCATATAATAATTGTCGTAGAACGTCCTTACCGATGGACACCACTTAGGCTGTGATTTTGTTAGAACCCCCATCATATTGAATTGAAATAAATAAGTTTGCGTCGGCCACAAAAAATATTGTATGGTGGTGTACACAAATTTATTTGTTTCATTTAATTAATGAAATAACAATCACAGACCTACTTAGGCTGTGATTTTGTTAGTACCCCCATCATATTTAATTGAAATAAATAAGTTTGCGTCGGCCACAAAAAATATTGTATGGTGGTGTACACAAATTTATTTGTTTCATTTAATTAATGAAATAACAATCACAGACCTACTTAGGCTGTGATTTTGTTAGAACCCCTATCATATTTAATTGAAATAAATAAGTTTGCGTCGGCCACAAAAAATATTGTATGGTGGTGTACACAAATTTATTTGTTTCATTTAATTAATGAAATAACAATCACAGACGAATCATTTTTTTGTCACCAGATTTTATGTCCGGGTTAAATCTACCCCACAGGAAAAACTTGACCCTTCCACACACTTTTCCACAAATGATCATCTAGTAAATCCATGCTATATAATTGTACTATTTAAGTATAAGAAATACAAAACAATACAAGAACAACACGTCAACCCATCAGAGACCAAATGGGAAAATAATTCACCGACTTCAGATATTTTCATATCAGTGGGTTAGGCTCGGTAGAACTCCTAACTGTACCGATAAATCCTACTGATCCCTCAATATAAATACTTAAAAAATCTTTCGTAATTCTACATGTATTTAAAATGACTGATTTTTGCATTTTATGTATAAATTCTTTGACAAATCTAATACGCCGAAATTTTGAATGTGAATGTGTTTATAATCTCATTCTAATACATTACTATTACCAGACAAAAGAATTTATTTATTTCTTTAAACTTCATAAAATGGCTTTTAAATGATACACGATAATATAAGTACACGTGGTACAAAGGAGGGTATCAGTATTATATTAAGAACAAAATAAGGATGTATGAGTACGCACAAATAATAATATCGCTGAAGTTGATATAAGAAGTAAGTTAAAATAATATTGAAAAGAAAAACAAAAGAAATATGTACTCGTATAACATTTTACGCACCAGACTTTAAGGTCCGGGTTTAGTTATCCCTATAGGAAAAACTAAACCCTTTCACACACCTTTCCATAAAAATGAGTATCTAGTAAATCCACGCTATTATTTTTTTATTTTTTTTTTATTTGAAATACATAGGTACATATATTTACAAAAGAAAATCTTGGGTCTTAAAAAGTAATTACAATAAAATAGTTTGTTAACGAATCTATCCAATTCAATAAAGAAAACCTTTCTCGTGTTTGAATTGGGGAGTAGTGCCAATAATATATTCGGTTTATGTAAGACCTGACATAAAACAAAGTATGATGTATGTATTTAGGTATATGATACAATTGTATGATCGTGCCATGTGATCCTCGTGTGATTCAGAGGTTTTCCTCTCCTTGTACTTTTTTCTTTTCATTATCTATTTTTCCCTAACTTATTTTCCTCGTTGGAGAGTCATAAATTCTCTTAATACTTGACAATGCTTTCTTCGTCCATTCACGCTTTCACCCTTGCATTATTTTCGGCTATTCACATTGGTTTTACTCGTGGGGTACGGCTCTCGAATAGCAACATTTATCGATTTTTTTGGTACCCACAGCGATCTGATTTCTACAAAATTTAGTCTAAGTTTTACAACTCTTCTGCCAATTACATGCCTCACTGTTACAAATCAAGGTTGGTATCAGAATTCCTTTAATGCATTACTTTCATGCGTAAAAAAATTTATTTAAATCATCGAATAAATTATTCTTCATACTTCCATGAAATGATAGGTTTCAAGTGAAAAAATATTGAATATTTGTTTGATCTCGGACTCTTCCGTGTCGAATTTTGTTTTTTTTAATTGTTTGATTTATTAAAGCGATTGTTTGTGCAGAAATCATCATAGTCCTTGAGTTAATTATGATTTACGGTTCATTGCCATTCTCCTCTTAGTTGACGATTATTTATGTAGTTTATTTTGAAGACATTGAAGACGTGAAAATCGTTATCGATATTTTTTTCCTAACTTCTGGGATGTTTTGTTTCGATTCAATGGGATTTTTGACTCATTAGTAAAGATAAAAGACCTTACAAAATCGTACTGAATTCAATTAGAGGTTCAAATTACTTAAAGCATTTATCACTTGTCTACGAAAACACTTCAGGAAACGTATTCCAGTAAGAAGAATAATCCAATGAAGAAAACAATCAAAGAGTTTTAATAAAGGGAGGAACAACCCATTTCCTCCCCGTGGTACGAAATTCTTTATTGTTAAACGATCTACTCACAGCACATAAAGAATGTAACTTGATAATAAGTAATCCTATCGTAAAGTTTGCAATAAGCCTCCTTAGATATGATCAAAACGTCACATTTTGTTTGACCAAATTTAAACGAAACTAAAGTTTAGTTAAAAAAATCGATGAAGTAGAACAACACTATTCAATGTGGCAGGCGGTTATGGGTTTATAGGATAACCAACACCCCTGCACTCGCTTCGTTTGATGACTTAGCAGGGGTGCCCGGATTCGTTTCTGCCCGGGTTTGTCTAGGTCATGGTGGCAGAAGCTTTTACTCATTTACTGCGTCACGGGCCTGATCGAAAGAAAACGGGTTGAGGGATATCTTTTGACCTCTCTGGAGGTTTTTTTTAACATTAACCCCACACAGGAGGCCCTGAGGCCGGCCGGACTTTGTCGACCCAACGCCTTGCACCGCAGTGGAAGGGATGGAATCATACGTTCGTCACTACTGAACACTTTGATCCCCAGATTTCTACCTACTTTTCACGCCATTTTCCTTCCCAGAATTTCCTCTCCTTCCTTTCCCTAAAAAGACTCTCCACATAGCATCTAAAGATGTCGTAGGCCCTAGTGGTAATTTTTTTTCCCAAAAAGAAAATACATTGACGGCGACATCATGCAAAATCACAGGAAGGCTATCGAGGGTCTAATATAGACACATAGACATACACCAAATTACATAATGACGTACGTGAATTATCCTTTAGCACACAAGCCCATAATTAACAGAAACCTGGCAGAATTCCCCTCGATTAGTTAAACAAATTTATGTAGCCGACACGATAAAGGTTTGATCGCATAATATAAAGTCTGAGTCGTGTCTTATCTCCTTTGGAGTCGGGATCCATCGAGATATGCTCGTGACTAAATATCCCTGAGGGTTCTTCACAATAATATCCCCTCAATTTAAGGGTACTAATTGAAAGCTGACTTTGTAAACTTGTCGATGTAGTACGGATCCTGACGTATCCCGTATAGAATGTTATCTCGCAGTTATCTACTAACGAGGAACGGCTGCGTGGCCATTTTCAAGCAAAGTTTAATTTTGGATTTGAGGCCAAAATACTTCACCAAACTGAATAATTCATTTTGTAATCAAGTGATATCTAGTACGGATATGAGCTATTTATTTATATGTGTTTTAAATTTTAAAATATATACCACTAAAGGATTCTATTTTTCACCATTTAAGAGGCAAATTTAACATTTTTGGTAAGCTAATGGTAAATTAAAAAAAAAAAATCTTGCACAACCCCCTATGTAAATTTATAATGAATATAAGATAAAAGAACAAAACAAAGCAACAGAAAACGTTTTTCGGGCTAAATTTTAAATTTATATACGACAAATTTGTGTTACAACGTAAATCTATCGTTGGTAATTTAAATTTTTGCCCATCAATATTCTTTTATAATAATTTAAGTAGTTGGATCATAATATATTTTCTTTCAAACAATAATTATTAACTCACAAATAAATGCTATAGGTGCCTCCAAATTCGTGAAAATTGATTTTATTATTGGTCCATTTTTATTAAGTTGTGTTATTTCATTAATTTAAAATAATATACAGTATGATACGTTTTTAGATTTTCACGGCCAAAATCATTTTCGTTGTTTGTTTTTGGGGTGTTATGCCGTGTTGCGCTATCTCCTTCTTAAGCCGACGTTTCGGACAGCGTTGAGATCTGCCGGATCTGCCCTGATTATGGACACTGCAAACGTCGGCTAAAGAAGGAGGTAGCGCAACACGGCATAACACTCCAAAAACAAACAACGAAAATATACAGTATATTTACGGCACGTTCTAGTATGAATGGTAGTAAGAACACCATTCGGAATTGATAAGTTGCTTGAAATGGCTTTGGCTGTTTTGGTGACCAGATCTGAATAGGAAATACTTCTCAACCTTCATCTTTCCACATCTCTTTCCCCTCTCCAAAACCTTCAGCCTTGCAACATATACCAAGTGGATATGCCATATTCTCAATAGCTCCATACTGTTGGGAGCAATTGGCACTCTTGTACGGTATTCACAATAAAAATTTTAAAAAAAATTCCTTCATTCGGACGGTGCGGATAAGGTTCCCATCAAACCAAATATTATAAAAATAGCAATGTAAAAAGCTAAGTGAAGACCCAAATTATTGTTCCAAATTTCGGGATACTCAAGTAAATGTTTTAAAATATATACCCCATTGATACCCAAGAAAGCGTTTGTCTGTTCTACAGTTCTAAATTATTATTCAAAGCAAGGGCGTAAATATACCGGTCACGTGGGAGGAGGGGTTGAACTATCTAAACCCTTCCTTATATACGCTCTTCATTCAAAGCTATAGTTCATTTATGAAAACAATAATATCATTTCTTCTAACACAGCAAACTTATTTTGTGGCACTATTTTAATTCTAATTTTGTATTTTAATAATAAAATTTCTAATTCCTTAACAAAGATTGTACCTAATAAAATTCTACATAAATTTTATGCAAATAACAAACTTAAAAATTACATAGTAAATCATAAAGATAGAGATTTAAAAATGAAAAAAATTGGAATCTATAAATTGAAGTGGGTTTATTTTACATAGGTAAAACTTCGAAAAACTTCGAAATAAGGATTAAAGAACATATGAAATCTTTAAACAATAACAGTTTCTCGGAGTTTGCCAACCATTTGTTGGAAACTAGTCACACCTTCAACTTCAATAGTGGAATAGAATTAATACATTGTAATGTCAATGGCATTCAGTTGGATAAACTAGAAATTTTAGAGATCAGAAAGAGTGTGAATGCGAATTTGAATATTATTAATAATCAAAAATTGTTTTTTAAGGACCCAATATTAAACCTATTCCCTTTGTAGATTGTTCCATATTGCCCCTTTTCCCCCTACCCATTCTCATCTTTCCATTGTTACCATTGTCTATGTCTATTATTTTTCCATTGACCCTGGTGTCTGTGTCTATTATTTATAGTTAGTATTATTAAAACCCTGAAGAAGTGAGCGTTGCTCACGAAACATGTTGGCTCTTATAAACAATAAAAGTGGTAAAAAGTAAGTATTAAATTTTTTTTTATTAAAATTTAAAAATATATATATTAATTTTAAATAATATTATTATATAGATACCGTTTTCCGAATTTTTGAGATACATTTTCATTTTGAGTTTCCGGAAACCGGGAATAAAAGTGACGACAAAAACTTTAAAAGCTGACTCCTTATTAATATACGCCTTCTTCGCACCTATGTATGTGTACGTATGACCAAATTTTACAACTCTGCAAAACGTAAAACACGTGTAAAGTAAAGAGGTCAGGTCATCAACTACGTAACAACAACAGTCGTAAAAAACGGCCTCAATAGCGATGCGATGCCAAAGTACTTTCATTCGAATCATTATATCATTAACTCAATTTCGCTGGGAGATAGTTTAACCAAGAAGTTGGTTTGCATGTTTGACTACATCATCTTGCGTACCCAGTGGTTCATAACCTTTTATATGTAACGGAACACTCTTGATTTTAAAATAAAAATATTACTGAACACATCAAGTTAGGTACATATTGGGTCGACGTACGTACGCTACGCTACGCATTACGATATCTAGACTACTCAGCAACCATACATTTTCTACGGAAATAAATGCTTGAGAATTACACTACCAATAGAAAATGTATGGTTGGTAAGTAGTCTGGATATCGTAATGCGTAGCGTAGCGTACGTACGTCGACTTAATCGTTCTTACCTTTAATCACAAGTTCATAACGCAGTTATTAAAAAACCGCGTGTACAATAAATTAATAATTACTTTACGATTAAAATAGAAAACATAAAAAATGTTGTTATTTTTTATCCTTGTTTAACCAAATTTCGCTGCTTACCTACCTCTCCTATTATAATGGTTGACTTTTGCGTATATCGTTTCTGGTCTCTTACGTGATATTTTGCTTTCCGCATATTTTTTTCGTAATAGGTATATCTAACTAAGTTCGTAATTAATGATGAGAAACCAAACTCTAACAAATAAGATATATTCGAAAAACTAATTCAATATTTCCTAACCCCATCATCGAACAATATAAACAGTTTAGAATGTTATTGTGAAATGTCTGCATATTATAATCCATTTAAAATGTGTAATATATTTTAAATATATTAAAATCATAGACATATGAATATGTATAGACCTGCCCTAAGTGATAAAAGCGTATTATTTCCCCCCTCCTTAATTCTGGGTTCCATGGAACCAGCCCGGCTGGCGTATAGGTACGCGTGAATCTAGAAAATGTGACGTCATCATTCTTGTGCGGACTAGCGTCGAGCTCTTATCGGTACATTTTACGAAATAACACGGCAAAAATGGTAACTTGTGCTATTAAAACATGTAAAAATAGAAGTGAAAAAGAGTATAAACCCAATTGTCGTATTACCTTCCATATGCAGGCATTATTTGTCATTATTTTAAGCTTATTCTTATCATATAATATGATCAGTTTAAGACATGAACCGAAATTCCCGGTCCCGTCGTGTGCACGTTGCAGTTTACTGTGATAAGTAAATTATGAAACATTTGTAAAAGTGTCTTAACTAAACACGGTAACAAAATATTCGACTCTCAAAACAAGCGAACCTTTCTTCATTTTATATGGATTACACAAGTTTGTTCAAACCGGGCGAACAATTCGCGCTCCCATGTAAAAAGGTCTATTCATTCAAAAGCAGATTTTACTTTTAAGAGCTAAATGGTGATATTATAATGCGTGATGCCTATATACTGTCATATTGAAGGATTAACGAATCACATATCGTTACCGTCAACTCATCCCTCTCCGCCCCGCTACAGATGGTTATTACCCCTCTCCCTGATTCTCAAGTCTATGAATAATATGTCTGTGATTAAAATGTATACTGCACTTATTCACAACCCTCTGTATTCTTTTAACATGACTTAATACGCGATGGATACAACAAAATACGATGTTTAAAACTGTAACAAAATTATCAGTGCCCTTGTATTGTGCAATTGTGCATTGTGTGCTTGGACAAAAACCAAAATTCCTGGTGAGTTGCCACAGACACAATCATTTTTTTAGAATACGTTGACAAGGAAACCTATTGTTGTTCTTCTTCAAGAATCAAGATCGTTCAAGCGTAATTTTCTAACTAGTGGAAAACCCGTTTTTATAAAAGCGCCTAACACTTGGTTAGGCGCTTTTATTCACTAACCTAATAGTTTGCACCTCTGCTCCAAACGGGTGGTGTAAGGTATCGTAGATTATCTTTTTTCATTTTAGGAATGGTGCTCAAGTGCTAGATGTTAATTTATCATTATATCAGGTGTTAAGGCTAATTATCAACTGACACAATATATGAAAGTACATACTTAAAAATAAATTGAAAATTATTAATAACTAGAAACCACCTGTAATAAAATCGATTGCGAAGAACTTTAACACGTGCTGCAGTATGACGGAACTTAAGTTATCAAGGTGGAAATTAAGACTTTAATATCTCTAGAAGTGGACGATATAAAAAATCATCGTTGATGAAATACTTGAAAGGGTGTTGGTTTTGATTGATTTATTAAAATTACGAGAGCATTAGTAGGAATAGCGTAATATGAAGATACTTATTTTATTCAAACTTCGCAACATTACTTTGTGGCGTCATTTTGATTAAATTAAACAAATAACTTTGTATTAACCACTATTATATAATCACAATTACCTACATGTTTCGAAACCGAAGGTTTCTTCGTTAGGGTAGTAATGACGTGAAAAAACGGAGAAACCATCGGTTTCGAAACATGTAGATAATTGTGATTATATAATAGTGGTTAATACAAAGTTATTTGTTTAATTTAATACTTATTTTACACCATGCATCTTATTTTGAGTTGCTTTGTTTGCTGTGGTGTTGAAATGTTTTGAATAAAGTGATTAGGTAGGTATGTTTTTTATTAAAGCTGTGAAATATTTGTTGTGATTAATAATTGTACATACATTTAGGCGCTCCGCTCACGAGACAACTGAAAACCAACTACCGGCTGATTTCTCTGTCTTGATTGGTCAAAAAGCTTGTTTAACCATAGACGAAGAACAATCAGCTGACAGCTGGCAACTAGCAACGGCCGCCCACGGCAATCAGAAGTGCCAGTCGCAAGTCACCGCTTGCGTTACCATTGACAACGGGGTTTTGTGTGATTGTGAAGTGTGCGGGCCATCCCATTGTCATACAAAGACAGTTGGCAGTTGAGAGTTTTCAGTTGCCTCAGTGGGCGGAGGCGCTTATAGTTAGTAGTTGTTTCATTGCAGTGGGCATGCAATTATAAAGTTTGATTGCATATTATTAAAATATCTTTGTCAGTGTGAGGTATGTATTATCGGAAAATCCAGGGTTTTATCTGTAGAGGAACTGGTTTTTATTGCGGTTTGATGTTGCATTGATTTTGTGTTTGAAGAGTAGTAAATTTGTCTTGTTGTCATGACATCAAGTGTTTTGCAAATTTCACTCGAGTCCATGTAGAACTTATCAATGTAAAATTTTCTTTCAAATAAATCATTTACACTTTGGGAGGCGGGAATGGGTACCGCCGCCCGAGAACCATTTATTGGATACCCAACACCTCTGCCACAGGTCACCCCAAGTGGTTCGCTACTTTTGGTGACTTAGCAGGGGTGCCCCGGGTTTGTCTAGGTTTTGGCCGCAGATGATCTGGACACACTGAACCCCAGATTCCTACCCAACTATCATACCTCATTTTTCTTCCAATTCCTACCCAACCCCCATTATCCTTTCCAGAACTTCCTCTCCTTCCTTTCCTTAAAAGTACTCTCCATATAGCATCTCCAAAGATGACATAGGCCCCGAGGGAAATTATTTTCCTAATGTAAAAAAATATATATATAAGGGTGCTTTAGACCACACGACTGAAGTAAATACTTCTTTAGCTACATCTATGTGTATGTCCATATATATGTTGATATGTACAAAATATATACTTACATTAATTTTCTACAGATAATTATTTAAATTTATTATCATTTGCCTCGCCCGATCAAGCCGTGCGCATCGATGTCCGCTCCCCTCCGCGTTTGGCGCGTCACTGGTATTTCGTATTTCAAAATACTGACTGAAATATTTCATGCGCTGGCTATCAAAGGAAGAGAGAAAGATAATGTGCACGCGCACTGCTCTCTCTTTTCAACGCATTTCAATTTCCGTTACACATTCGCCAGCTTACCCCCAAGTCAAGCGTGCGTAAAGATGAATTTACTTTTTTTTTTTAAATACGTGAAAGAGGAAGAAGTTACAATGGGAACGGATCTATCAGCAGTGTGCCTTTACACCGAAAACCAACAATAAACGTCGACAGATGTGGCCCGTCATAAAAGCAGATTGTTCCTTCAATAACCATTATAATATTATCTAATAATATAATGTACCACCTGTTGGAACGCGTTGAATACCTTTCTGTACTTCGAGAGAGATAGTGAAATGCTCTTCAGGTACTCACATTCCCTTTGCCTATCACGTAACTTCTCAGTATTCTCTTGCTGGTGAGGTGTTTAATATGTATAGTTATAGGTAAGTGCGACGTGGGCAGAATCAATCCTATGAGTGAATTTATCCTGCCTGTTTCACCATGTTAAGTGAATTAATTCATTGGCTGGATTAGTTAATTCAATAACATAATATATTATTTTGATTTTGCAGGTACCTTCGTATTATATAAATCCGTAAGTGAAGCAGTTTTATTATTTTTCCGCTTAAATATATAAATATATGTAGCTTTAGCTATTTTTTATATTTATAAATGGGTGAAAAATTATTATAAATTATTATTATTATTTTATTATTTATAAATGTTTTTTGGAGATTATCTACATCACCTGCTGTCCTGTTTCATGTCTATCATAATTATGAATAGTTCAAATCATTTATTTTATTTTGATATGTTGCGTATTAACAGTCAAAAACTAGCCATTCCTAATTCGGATGAAACCTTTTAACAGTCAAAAACTAGCCATTCCTAATTCGGATGAAACCTATTAACAGTCCAAAACTAGCCATTCCTAATTCGGATGAAACCTATTAACAGTCAAAAACTAGCCATTCCTAATTCGGATGAAACCTATTAACAGTCAAAAACTAGCCATTCCTAATTCGGATGAAACCTATTAACAGTCAAAAACTAGCCATTCCTAATTCGGATGAAACCTATTAACAGTCAAAAACTAGCCATTCCTAATTCGGATGGAACCTATTAACAGTCAACAACTAGCCATTCCTAATTCGGATGAAACCTATTAACAGTCAAAAACTAGCCATTCCTAATTCGGATGAAACCAATTAACAGTCAAAAACTAGCCATCCTAATTCGGATGAAACCTATTAACAGTCAAAAACCTTTTTCTTATTTTTAATTAATTTTGCTTACCAAAAGCATAGTCAAAGAGTTTTGGATTATATGAATGCATCATATTTTAATTAGTCTTTCATTAGTTTTTCCCATGACCTTTATCCTTGTCTAAAAATAGATAGTGGAACATGAATATTAACATATATAATCATTTTACGAGTTGTTGGGTACTTGGTATGTTACTGATTTTATCTTCCTGATCTTAGTTTAAGATAACTAATGAAATTAGAATGATTCCGGTAATGATTCATGTTTCACCTAAATGAATTCATTCACTTGATGAAACACGGGATGGCAATGCAACGGATGCACAATGTTAGCTACACCATATATGCCTAAAGGTTGCCTGCATGAGAAATCATCGCGACCCGCATGAAGTGTTGTCCTTTATCGTTCAGTATATATTGTGACAATATGAAATACGTAATGACTTGTGACGTAAGGTTTACGCGATCGTATATTTATATTTACGGGAAAGTCAGTAGATAGATAGAGACAAGTACTTCGTTATGAGTTAAAATACATTTTTATTTGCTAATAAAAATGCCAGAATCTTTCCATCTGAAAAGTTATGCAAATATTTTACAACTATTTTATAATATCCCAATGGATTTCGACAGGGTTCTCTCACTTACGTTCCTGTATTATTTTTATCATTTATCAATGATTTTGTAACTTAATTTAATAGAGTAGGTAAACGAACCCTTGTTTGCCGCAGACGACCTTAATATTTACAAAACGGTTGCCTCCATGAAGGCTCCATCAATGATTATAATATTCTTCAACGTAATAATGATTGTTCACGTTTAGAGGAGTGGCGTTATCAAAATGAACTCTTTTTGAATTTTAATAAATGTCATTTTATATCATTCTCTAGAAACAAAAATCCTATTGTGTCTTATTATAGGATCAAAAATATTATTTTTTAAAAGATGTCACGTCAATGAAGTAACAATGAAATTATGAAATGTTTGCGATTTATGTTAAGAACAATAAAAGATTTTATATCGCTCTATTATTTTAAGATTCGTTGTTTCCCATACAACAAAGCACATTATCAATAAAAAATGAGAGTTCAACACTAATTTTTAAGGTTCACCGACTTTAAACAAAGCATACCCATTGAACAAATTAATTGAGTTAATTTAATGAAAATACTTAATTTAACCGAATTATCTTGCAGAAGAGCCATGAGCGATACAAATTAGTTGAAGGCTCAATGGATGCACCTGACTTAACAAAGTTCTTATCCCGAGTATATACCAAGGCATAACACGAGACTTCCAGAGACGGTCTTTGTTTATTTGTAAATAAAACTATTTAATAAATGAGAAAATTTAAAATCTGTTCTGTTGATATACATAATAATTCAGGTAACTATTTTTGATTTGTTTTATTTTATTTGTATTCGTTGTATCTACTAGTATTTCCTATCTAATGGGGAATATTCTATTGTTTGTCGTACTGTCGTCATAAGCCAAAATTGGTCTGGATATTTTCAATGATCACTTTCTGATTTTCTAGACCTTTCATGATCATCAACCTTTTATAGTAAAAAGTACATAAGAATGTCATCATTGAAAAATTCCATTCCATTGTCGTTTTGCCTAGGACGGCGGTATAGTGTCAATGAGCGCTTTTAATGTTTCCCGGACCGACGACGGCACCAGAAAGGCAAAAAACGTACGTTCCTTATAACAATAATGCTGCAGCTGTTTCTTACATAAGAATGGGGAGACAAATGATGAGAAAAACAATGTAATGCCTGTCTGTTTTCTGCAAAGCTAAAACCAAAGAAATCTTGCCTCTCTCTCACCCATTTTAAAGAAATGAGATGGCGCAAGCCATTCCCGTTACCGTGTCGTTTCCGTGGGAATACTAAAAGCAACTAATGGGAATAAATTGAATTGCTCGTCTCGTTCATGTAGCTGGGATAAAAACTATTATTTGAAAAAATATATTATTTCGTAAAATTTAATGCAGTAATAATAAAGACTTTTTTATGTAATGCAAGGCACCAACAGCCCTAATGGCGTCAATTAATAAATAAATATATTTTGTTAAATCGTATGCCTTTTTGAGATTTCCATAAAGTTAGGGTACAAAGCACGAGCTATAACTTCCCCTCGCTTAAATAAGAATTGGGCATTTAAGAATAAAGGCATTTAAGAATAATATTCATTTATTTAAATTAAGTTTCATATTGTTTCAGTATAATTTTAATAAATATTACTTCTGGGTCCAGTTCGCTAGACAATGGTCCGTGCTGAGGATTTATTTAATTTGGTTTTTAATTCTACGGGTTACTTTGCCGTACACAGGGGCGGCTCGGGGTGTTTCAGTGAGCTAAAGTGGTAAGATTAAAATACACGACTGAAAATTATTTTACCTTATTAATTAGGAGATTTTTTTGTAAAAGCATAACACTTATAATTTTTTTTAAATAGTTTAGGTTAGGACAGTAAGTTAGGTGTGGTTAGTTTTAGTTCGATGAGGTTAGGACATATTAGTTTTTGTAATCTATATTTTAATGGAAACTAATACCACATGTCTTTAAAAAAATAATCGTAATTTATTTTTTAATTGAAATTTCGACTTTGGAGGAGAGTATGGGTCACCCAAAGTGGTTCTCTACGTTTGGTGACTTAGCAGGGATGGTCGGGTTCATGGGTTGAGGTTTGTCTAGGTCTTGGCCCCGGACGACCCACATATTCTTACACATTCCTCATATATATAATATTAATCCTTCACAGAATGTCCTCTCCTTCCTTTATATAAAAAATACCCTCTACACAGCATCCCCAAAGATGACATTAACCCTGAAGGATTTTTTTTCCTTAGGGCCTCCTGTATGGAGGTAGAGTTTTTTTTTTTAAATATATATATTTAAAAATAAGTTTTGAGATGTGCTCACGATGTCAATCGAATGAACTGACCTCCGACCAGATTTTAATTATCAAATTATTTATTCCAGAAGGAACACATCTACTCGGAGAGCAGAAGCAGGGATTGTGCGAGGATATACTAGTCCTGCAATGTACCCGCTACATCAAAGTAGCTAAACGAATTAGTATATATACCTGCTACATCAAAGTAGCTAAACGAATTATTATATATACCTGCTACATCAAAATAGCTAAACGAATGATTTTATATACCTGCTACATCAAAATAGCTAAACGAATAGTATTAAAAAATTTATTCACAATGACCATGAGTACAAAAAATCGTGTAAAAATACTTCTCTCGAAAATTTAAAAACATCACCAATTATTGTGATGACAAATCACCTTTCCAAATTGCAGTCGCAGATTATTAAATTTTAAGGAAAATATTTTTATTGGTGTGTAGTTGGGTTCCGTCATAATAATCTCAATAATATATGGTTATTTCAAGGAAAATAATACAACGGAGTTGAATGAAGAAACTGATGATATTGTCGACCTTGGAGATAGGGCAGTTCCTGTAAGAAAGACCGCAATAACTTTAATATAGCTCGATATGACGACTTTGAAAGGCTTAAGACTTGGAAGGCTTACAACTTTATTTAATATCCCCAAAGTTGAAAAAGTATTTTTTATTCGTGCTGGTGTGTCTCCATCTTTGTTTTCTTACTCTTAATTGCAATAAATTGTTAAAAATAAACCATTTTTATTATAATAACTCTAATAAAAAAATTAATTGACTGTTGTCCTGGTAGACGAGATAACCTGGGTTCGTGTCCCGGTTGCGACCGTTGTCTTTTTATTTTTCAGTGTTTTATTCTTTTTCATATTTCGTTTAGATTTATTAGCATTTTCTCCTTCATATATGATATGTTAAAAATATGTTAAAGTAAGTTTCCACAGCACAACATTATACGAGGTGTGGCTATTAAATCACGAGATTGACGCTGCTGCAGAAGAAGTATACGCATGCGCCAAACACCAACGACCAACAGTTATGTAGCGTGAAGCCTTCTCTTTCGAATGCAGTACTTATTGCTTCTGTAAATAAATCCATATAGCCGTAGCCTTCTTCGCATAATAATTGTTTTTTTTTGTTTTTCTGGAAAAACGGTAAGTTTAAAAATGAACAAAAGAATTTGTTTATTGAAATTTCAGATGAAACTTACTAGGGTTGTAAAAAAACAGGTCCATATTTGTTTCCTAAACAATTTCATGACACTCCCAAATATTTATAAATAAATATGTTGTTATGAACATTAATTAATTGAGTTTATCAACTTACAGTCGAAAACTTACTTAAATAATCGACTGAGACACTTTTTGCAGTCTAATTACTTTACAACTCGAAGAACTTGAAAAAAAGAGAATATTCAGTGTACGTTATTTCAAGGCATTCTTCAGTTAAAAAAACACTTAGAAGGTAAATATTGGAACTTTACTTGTAAAAGGTTTGCCACCAGAGAGCTTAAAGCTCTGTTGCACAATTGACAATTAAACACCACAACTACTCAGAGCAACAAGGCCAGCAAGGATCCTTCCCTAGACCGTCACAAGCAGGCAGAAATATTAAGTAGTTCATGTATTTAAAAAAAACCTTTTTACGACATCTCGGTTGTAATAAAGAATATTAAAGGATCTTGTTCTTAAATCCTGATTCAAGAAATAACCCAAATCAGGCGATTTTATAATTTTATGTTTATGTTACGTTTATGTATAAAAGTTTTTATGATAGCTTTAAAATCATTTTCTTAAGGTTAGCCGAACAATCAACATCACAATTACCAATAATTTATACATCGTCGTTTGGCCAATAATACCGTTAAAATAAGATTTTATGAAACGTCCAGAAAATGAATAACACAATATTTCTTTTTATTTTTTGGATTATTTGAATAATTTTTTTATTAATAGTGAAAAGAGAAATAAGATTTGTTCATTTTGTTATACTATCATATATATATATATATATATTTTTTTTTATTTATTTTTTTTTAATTTTTTTTTACAAATACAGTTGTTATACATTGTATATATATATTTTTAATACATTTTTAAATATCGTGATTCACCTTTTTTTTTGAGCAATGCTCGTGTAAAAAAGGTGGAGCAGCGAAAAACAATTCAACATATATTTTTAAAATGTGTAGTAAGGATAATGAAAATTATAATATTTAATTTTTTTATATATGTATATCATACATTATACGTGAAACAGAATTGAATAAAGAAAAGATATAAAAGAAGAAGAAGAGAGAAATTAAAAAAAGAGTATAAAAGAAAAAGGATTTCCAAAGTCACAGTCACAATGATTGTAATATGTTATCGATATATTGTTTTAATTAACCTTTTGAATTTTTTATAGTTTGTTTCCAATCTTAAGTTAAGGGGTAATTGGTTAAACCATTTGACTCCAAAATATTTATAAAATTGTTGGGCTGTGGTGGTATTACAACGCGGGATAGTTATAGAGCCAAGAATACTTGGTCTTTTGCTGTTTGAAATAGATATTGAGGTATCGTTGTTGAAACAATCTTTGTGTATTTGTAAAAGTGAATTTTTTTATAAATAATGTGTAGTGAAGGGACTTTAAATTCTTGTAATAATCTTATGGTGGGGTAATCATATGGTTTTTTTTAAATTATTTTTATTAATATTCTTTGGATGATTTCAAAAGGTAAGAGAAAAAATAATAAATATTTTAAACATACAATTAAAAATTCAGAAAAAAAGATCCTTATAACTTGACACCCAATTTGGTGAATAAAAAACAGTAAAGAAACATGCGATGAAAAATGTGATATAACATGTGATGAAACTTGCAATGACATTATTGATGATACATGTGATGAAACAAGTGATGACAGAAGGGATGATGTGATGATAACAGCGATGAAACGTGCGATTAAACTAGTGATGAAAAAGCTATCTAATCAATGGTGAAATCAGTGATGAAAGAAGCGATGAAACTAGCGATGAAATGCTTGATGAATCTTCCGATGAAACGAGGGATGAAAGCAGTGATGAAACTTACGATGAAACTAGCGATGAAATAAAAACCGTTGTAATCAGTAATGATACCAGTGATGAAACATGCGATAAAACAAGCAATGAAATAACATGCGTTCTAATCAGTGATTAAACCAGTGATGAAACATTCGGTGAAATCTGTGAAGGAACATGTTTATTTATTTATTTATTTGAGACACAAACAGGATATTTATAAAACATTCATGTTGGTAATATAAAACAAAATTAAATACAAATATAAATATCCCTAGACTAATGTGTCTGCAGTAATCATATTTTAATATACTCATAAGCAAACACAAAGAAAAACAATGCCAGTATTTTTAAACTTAACTCTAAAAAACTTAATTATAAAAATAAAAAATCGAACAAAAAGAAAATGTTTAGAAAAAATAATAAAACAACAAACAATTTTTTAAACAACAAACTCTAAAAAACTTAATTATAATAATAAAAAATCTAACAAAAGGAAAATGTTTATGAAAAAATAATAAAACAACAAACAGTTGTAAAATAATAAATCAACAAACAAAAATTTTTTTTTTTAGGTGCACAAATTGTGGAGATACTTCTTGAAACATGTTATATTATTTACCAAAATATCTATGAAAATGTGTGATTTGGCAAGATCATTGTATGATCTAGACATTCTAGAAATAGGATTAAAATATCCAGTATTATTGGTAAAAATTTCGGTCCAAAATATGTGAAGGTTTCTGGTAGATTTGGGCCTGGCGTATAACTTGATTTGATTGATTAAGTTACTATTCAAATATGTGATGAAACATGTGATGAAACATGTGATGAAACATGTGATGAAACATGTGATGAAAGCAGTGATGAAATTTACGATGAAACTATTGATGAAAAGATATCATTTTAATCAATGATGCAACAAACGATGAAACTTATGAAAAAAATCTGTGTTGAATCTAGTGATGAAACTTGCGATGAAACTAGTGATGAGATAAAGTGCGTTTTAATCGGTGATGAAAGTAGTGACGAAACTTGAGATGATACTAGTGATGAAATAAAATGCATTCTAAATGCGATGACATCTGTAATGCAATATGTGATGAGTTGTGTGATGATAACAGTGATGAAACATGCGGTGAAACAAGTGATAAAAAAGTTATCATTCTAATTAAAACAGAAAAAAAGAGTGATGAAACCAGCGATGAAATCTGTGTTGGATCCAGTGATAAATCATGTGATGAAAAGAATAATGAAACATGCGATGAAACCAGTGATGAAATAAAATGGATTTTAATCAGTAATGCAAAACGGTGATAAAACATGCGATGAAATCTGTGATGAAACATGTGATGAAACATGCGATAAATCTAGTGATGAAAAAGCATTCTAATCAATCCAGAAATCAGCGAAGAAACAAGCCATGAAATCTGTGTTGAATCTAGTGATGAAAAGAGTGATGAAAGACGCGATGAAACTAGTAATGAAATAAAAAGCGTTGGAATCAGTTACGAAATCAGTGATGAAACATTTGATGAAGTTAGGGTAACATGGGATGACACTAGTAATAAAAAAAGGTCGCTCTAATCAAAGCACTTTTATCGCAATTTAAGTTGAAACTAGAGATTAAATCTGTGTTGAATCCAGTGAGGAAACTTGCGACGAAACTAGTGGTGAAATAAAATGCGTTGTTTATCATCGATGAAACCAGTGATTTAACTAGAGATGAAACTAGTGGCGAAATAAATGCGTTGAGATCTGTGATGAAACATGTGATAAAAAGAATGATGAGGCATGCGATGAAACCAATGATGAGATATGCGATGAAACCAGTGATGAAACATGCGATGAAGCCTGTGATGAAAAAGTTATCATTCTAATCAATACTGAAATCAGTGGTATAACTAGTGATGAAACATGCGATGAAATCTGTGCTGAAACTAGTGACGAAACATGAGATGAAACATGTGATGAAACATGCGATGAACCTAGTGATGATACATGTGATGAAACAAGTGATGACAGAAGGGATGAAACAAGCCATGAAACTAACGATGAAATGTGTGAATAATATGTTGAAACATAAGATGCAAGCAGTGATGAAACTAGTTTTAAATAAATATTTTGGGATTTCATAATAATATGTTGTTTTACGAAGAACAAAAAAAAATCTTAAATGGACTACTATTTTAGTATTATCGTAGAAAGCAATCACTTTGTGGTTTGACATATTTTATTACTATTTTGGTCTATAATAATGTTTGCTTTATGATCTATCGCATGAATGTGCCACGGGAGTCCATTTATATATAAATATTCATAAATTGATGTATTTGCCTTAACTATGGCCAAAATTAAATTATGAAATTTACCGTTTACATATATTAATTATTGCAGTAAGTAAACACGTTATAGACCTTCAAACGTTCATTTAATTTAAAAATCGCTTTCCTGAGCCAAAATCCAAAGTGGACTCCCATGGTTCATCTTTTAAGGTACGGATATTATTCTCTTTTATAGGATTTCGTCTTTTTTTCGAAAATCGTCCGTTAAAGAAAGGATGTTTCACTGTTTTGAAACTTAATATACCTACCTATTATTTATGTACGCTCTACGTCTGTTTAGACACAGGAATTCCCCAATGAGACTCGAAATATAAAATATACTATACAAGTGTATGCATTTACACAAAGAACTTCAAAGCTTCAAAATTTGAAATGCAATTAATAGTAGTGGGAGTGTGATATAATAATGATAAACTGATGTCGAAGAAGGGATGTTACCTTACCCGACGGACAATGTCTACGTCGCCCGTCGTCCAATTGTGGTGATTATCAAACATATTTAATGTATTTTGTGGTGCATGCAATTTAATATTTAAGCTTTTATAAACATTTTATAATATAATATACAAATAAAAGCTGGGTTGAAACACGAAAGTTTGTCGCTAGAATATTATAGCGCGTTGTACGTCATCTAACCGCGCTCTAATATTCTACCTGAAAACTTTTTAAAGTAGAACGCCACCGCGCGACAAAACTTGAAAGTTTTACGATTGCTTCTACTCGAGTCCAAACCGCATTCAAACTTTTGTGTTCGCGGCACTGGAGGTTCTGCTCGGAATGGAAAACTGTGATCCTTCGTCTATTTCTAACAATTAGGCACGTGATTAGTTGTTTTGATTGAGGGCGACATCTATTATTTTCTCGGATAAGCTCGATCTCGCAAATTCGAAATGATTGTATATACAGATCTATGCAGAATCGATAATGTTATTATTATTTGGTGAAGAATTACTAATATTTTTGTATAGAGGTCCTATATGTAAACACAATAAATAATATAATATTTAACATAGGGGGTTTCTCACCATCCTCCAAATAGATTATTGATACTACAACGAATATTATTAAAAATAAAAATAAAATTAAGAAAACTCGGCCAACTTATCCAATATATAGTCACTATTCATAGGTTTGAGTACCGAATTATAAACTTTAAATTAATTAACAAATAAACCGTAAATCGTAAATCGAAAATATTAAGAAAGCTTAATAAACTAGTGGTTTACACAAAGTTATTTGTTTCATTTAACTAAAAATGATGGCACAAAGTGATTTTGCGGACAATGAAGAAATAATAAATAATATTATGTTAGAATTTATAAATATTTTTTTGTGAATTTAAAATAAAAACTATCCGAGACGTTATAAATTACTTAGCATTAATTTAAAAGCTATCATCCACAATATGTAAATAGCAGGATAAAACTGGTTTGGTTTGATAAACGAGTAGGAAAGATTATTATTTTTTGAATAACACAATATCTACACTATGTATAAAATTCTTTTAATAAATAAATAAAACAAATAAATAAATAAAATAAATTAGCACTTCAGAATGAAAATGTTTGACAAATAATTTTTTTTAAACATTATGTTCTGAATAATTCTTCCAAATATTGTAATAGATACCACCTTCCTCCTAAAGCTGCACACAGGTGGATGGTAAAATCGGGATCTATTGCAGTGATGGGCAATCCGCGGCCTGCAAATTTTCAAAAAAATACTAGTAAATGATATTCAACGGTTTCTATTCTATTTTGTAAAAGGGTTTATTTGAAAATTTCAGTCGTCCTTTCTCTCTCCGCTCAAAATAATAAAAAATTTCCCAAATATATAAATATTCTTATAATATAATATATCTTATAAAGATAAAATTTCGTGATTTAACCTTGTGTAAAAAAATCTAATTCGCAGCACAGAGCTTTTTTGTTGAGACCTGCGTTTGATAAATTTAAAAGTTTTCCTTTTTATAAAATACCAAATTTCTTGTCTAAATCTTGTCTTAAGATCTAAAGTTGCTCAAAATTGCAACAAGGTATTTTTGTATGTATTTTTAATATTTAAGAATGAGAAATAACAGCTTTTATTGCTTTGTCTTTGGATATATAAAATTTTCGCTTTGCGATCATCTTTGGATTTTTAAAGAAGTTTTATTAAAAAAATACCTTTTTAGAAAACACATACAAGTAGGTTTGCGTCGCCACCAACTGCAAATTTAACAATGTCAAGCTATAGGTATTTATTAGGTATCCTACCCCCCGAGGCCTGCGAGCAATTGAAAGTAGATAAATTGGCTTAGGTTATATTAAAATCTGTGAAAAATACTCCATGAAAAGTATGCAAACTTTTGTAAAACATTAAAATGCAACAATACCAAATGATAATGATTAAGAAATATGTTTTACTATTGTGATGTTTTCACAAAGCATTGTTTTGTCAAGGGATTATTAATTTTCACATGTTTACGAAATAATATTATTTCCCAGCTCATAGTGCATCTTGTCAACATTTCAAAAAGACATCAGTGGCAAAGACTGCAGCAAGCAATTTATAATTCCTATAATAGGCGAGGGAATTTATATCTTCATCAGGGTATTTCATTTGACACGCCATTGTTGCAATAAATTTGTGTTTAGGTAAACGAAATTGGTTGTCGGTCTAATCTTTCCGTTTCTAGTTATATGAATAATCAAACATATTATATCGGGTCTTTCAAAAACGACGCTTGAACTTTGTTAAATTATAGCAGCCACGTTGTTGAAGCGACATCTGTCAAATTTGTTGTCAATTATTTAGTAGTGTACAGCAAATCACCATGGAAGGTTACAGCGTTGAACAACGTGTGCAAATTATAAAATTTAAGATTTGATCAAAAACGTCATAGTTATTTCGCGCGGCGGCGACGTGAACTTAACACGACGTGAAAGGCAACGGCCACCGAGATAGTGCGACTTAATGCCTTTTCTTCCTTTAGAGCTTCGGAGGATCCCAACCACTTACCCACTATGCATTAGGTAACATATCGTTACTCCAATCAAGGATCTGACAAGGACTCTAATATTTTGAAGTAAATACTTCTTTGCGCACGCTTGACTTGGGGGGTAAGCTGGCGAATGTGTAACGGAAATTGAAATGCGTTGCGAGGCAAACGGGCTCACTGTAGAAGCAAGGGAGAGCAGTGCGCGCACACATTTTCTTTCTCTCTTCCTCTCATAGCCAGTGCATGAAATATTTCTGTCGGTATTTTGAAATTCCAGTGACGTGCCAAACACGGCGGGGAGCGGACGTCGATGCACACGGCTTGATCGGGCGAGGCGAATGGTAATAAAGTTAAATAAATAAATGTACAAAATTAATATACCTATGTATATAAATATATATATATATATATGGACATACATATCTATAGATGGAGCTAAAGAAGTATTTACTTCAGTCGTGTGGGCACACTCGTATTTTATTTTGTGTATACCACTCTACATTTGATTAACGATTCTAGACCTCCAATGTCCCCGACAAAGTTATTGAAAATCAGACCTCCCGAATACGTGATACCAAACAAAGCCGCTGCGGACATTTGAACGACGTTATATTCCACAATTATTGCCATAAAATATATTTTTAAATAAAAAACAAAATTTAATGGATCTCTCATACACAACTTGTTTTGTTTACATTTTAAAATCGAACGACCTTATTGAAAAACCCCTATATGATGCAATGGTCTCATGGGAAATTTTTATTCTAATTTTAGCTTATTCACAGGATAATTTAGCTATATTTTCGATATATGATTTACGATTTATCTTACACGAGTAGTTCGGATGAGTTAGACGAGTTTTCTACTTTTTGCGAAAGTTTTTTTTTTATTAATTAAAACGTTATCATATGGTTATGCCATCAAGAGGATTGTGAAACATCCGATCACTCTCATAAGCAATCATTATTAAAAGTTTTTCTTTTTTAGTCCGTAAATTTGTCTTTTGCTTTGCGTTTCCGGTTCATTATTTAATTTAGGCATTTAATGGTTACCGTGTTGGATATTACATTTTTATCCCCCCAGAGTTCGCATGAGCATGGTTCCTTCTGCAAATATCAAATCAGAATAATCGATATTATTTTAGGTAATTCTACCTGCCTGAAGACAGTTTTAAAACCGAATTATCTCTTCGGCCAAATTGTGTAAGTGCCTCCGCTCATGGAGAAACTGAAACCAAACTAAAACTGGTTGTTGCTATGTTTAAAACATAAATAAACCAGTTGCAACTGCGCGCTGCTATGATTGCCAGCCAAACTTCTCTCAGGGCGCATATCATTTTACGATTTCAGTAATTATCTCTGCTTGTTTCACCATAGTCACTTCAACTGTCATCTCTGACAACAAAACTGGCGTATCTTTGGCAACCAGGAACTGGCACGTCGCCGTCCGTGGCAACTAGCACGGCGAGTTGCGAGTCACTGTTTACGTTGTCATTGACAACGGGTTTTTTAGAAGTAGTGTAGTGTGCGGACCATCATATTTACATACACAGGATAGCGAATTGAGTTGCAAACTGTTTTTTTTTCAGTCGCCCGTGAGCGGAAGCACTAATTCCGTATTTAAAATTAATAAAAATATGATACACAAAATTTACATTTAATAACTTGTAGTTGGGTACAATTGCTGCTTACAATTCTTATGATTTCAGAAGATATTTTTATTTTATTTGTTACCTACATACCTAAGAGAAAAAATATTAGAAACCTTATTTTTAGACGCTAACTGTTCATTGACGTTTAAACATTGATTTGTCAACAGTTATTTAGAGTTCTTATTCTTAACTAAGGTAATCGTAGAATTTCAACAAATATATTTTTTTTGTAGAATTTTATTAAAATACAAGTATCTTCGTTTTTATATATACGATATATGTAATGCTCTGTTTTTGATATACAAATGTTAGCTTATTCACACTAAAATAAACTAGCTTATTTCCACATTGTACCTATTACTTATTTTTAGCTTTTTAGCATCGGTGGGAACAGATTCGACACTTTCATGAGGAAAGACCTATTGAATTTATAATATCTACGGTAAAAAGGACGCAGGCATAACCGCCTGCAGTCTAGAACCACATCCAGATGCATTTCCTTATTTCATACCGTTTGCAATACCCGATTACCATACAATAAGGTAGTTACAGTGCCTATGTACCGTTTCAGGATTCTATGTCATTACCTCGTCTTTACCTTATTACCTTGTGCGAAGAAAGGAAAAAAGTATTGAGTATATTTTGATTCGGTTTTTATAACATGGTGCTTGATTTTTTTAAATTTTGTATTTAAGCAATATACAGTATATCACATTCCAATCTTATCTCCATACTAGCGAAAATTGTTATAAAAATTAATGCTTTAACGTGGATAAAAAATTATCTATTTGATAGTTTCAGAGACCACGAATTTTAGTATCCCGCAGGGAACTGTATTGGGGCGTATTCTATTTACCATGGCAAACTTTATGTCAACGATATTTTTTAAATCCTTATTAAGTCAAAACTTGTCTCGTACAAAAGAAAAAAAGAAAAAGACGGCAAAGAATTTAACCTATGGCCATGCTCTTAACTTAACTTAACTTAATTAACAAATGGTTAGATCAAAACTTACTATCGCTTAATACTGACTAAACATTTATAATAAATAATAAACATCATTAAATCCCGCGATGACTTCCTATCCAAAATCATAACTTACAAGAAATCTACTACCATCACGTCTAATAAATTAAATACACGGGACCTAGGATTATCTCAAGACGCCAGACACATTTATATATCCAAAAATCTAACTCAAAGAGGAAAATTTCTGTTATCTCAAACCAACAAAAAAATTGCCAGGGACAATATGTACTTCACTCTTAAAAAAATTCTATCGCTGAGAATTTAAACATAAGTGATAATAGACGATTGATTGATGTTGATTGATGATGCGCACGGTTGACGTTTGTCACGTGAGAACGGGTCGCTTCTACGAATCGTTCTTGCGTTAAACAGCTCGGCTATGGAACGATTTACCTGTCTCTGTGTTTCCTCCTTCCTACAACATGGGTCTCTTCAAATGACAGATGTCAACCATGTACATATGTTGGGCGCGCGTTTGGCGTGTTTCCCGATTATTAGGGGATCAATGACGCTAGTTCCTCGGAGCTCTTTCATTGAAATACCGGTAGAACAAGGATAGCATTCCCACCCGACGCCTGTACTTTAAAGATTGACAATATGTTTGTTAAGACGGGAAAATCTATCAAAAGGACCGCCCGTTTCTACACAAAGTCGAGGGTGTTTTTCAGGTACTTTGGGGCTCCAGACCATAGGTGACTGCCAAATTCAACCGTCGGGCGCACTTGCGATTTGTCCAGGGTTAGAAGTTGTGCAATGTATGTATGTTATTTGTACAATTTATTGATGATAAATAAAAAATAAAAACTGTGCACTTTCAGACAATGTTTACATTCTTCCAATAAATTAATAACTTTGGGTTGGAAATATCAGTAATTAAAGAATAAAAAAACTTTTGCATGTTGGTCAACGTGCGTAGATCACTAATTAGTTAGTTAATTTGGCTGCGTTATATCCACCCTAATTGCATCACATTTGAAATAATTGCCCCAAAAGTAGTCGAGGATTAAATTGATTGATCGGGATGAATGCTGGCTGCTCAAAAATTTTATACTGCAGAATTAATAAACCAACATTATAAACATAAAAATAGTGTAACTCAGATAATATAGGTAGATCACAGTATCTACACCATATAATGTTGTGAGGCTGAATGTAGTAGGTATGGAAAAGAAATGGGGAAGAGGAAGGTGGGGAATCTGGCTATTCAGATCTTGTCGCAAAACACGGCTAAAACCATTTCAACCAACGTTTCAGTTCTGAATGGTGGTCTTACTCCAGGGCGATACTAAGAGTATCTCCCACTCCGGAACGTGGCACAATTGGTTATTATTATTTTTAATGATTAAATTGTGAAATAACACATTTAAACAAAATAAAATTTACGTGACCTTCGGATTGCTAGTCGAGAGCATTTCTCCTTGACCAAGGAGGCCGTCAATTTTCTAATGTTTTATTTAGAGTTTTTATCTTTATAAATTTTGTAATGTTGCATGGTAGGAGCATAATAATACATTTAGTTTTCTGACTTTAAACCGAAGTTCCGACGAATATGAAGATTAATTAAGTAGAACTGTTTTAATATATTAGTTTTTTTGCTACGTAAAATGGTTGTAAGTTTTTATAAGTTCCATCCCATTCTATAATTCTAAATTATGGTTTTGATTGGCAGAAGGCAAAGTACGTCATTCTGCTAAAATCTTTATTTGGGATATGTCTTAGAAAAAATTAATACGCTGCACAAAACATGTCATTCATCTCATAAACTGGTAAACTAATATAAAAAATATCGATAGTTGAGGAGAATTAGGCGAGTACTTCAAGTAAATTCACTAATTAAATTTTCTAAAATGGAATTATAATTTAACTACCTATCAATGTTTTGCAAAACAATAACTATTAATTGAAATAAAAGGAAAAAACTAGCTTTATTAATTATAGCCTGTATCTTATTCTGACGTATGAGCTATATTATTGTAAAGTTTCATTAAAATCCATTCAGTAGTTTTTGCGTTAAAGAGTAAAAAACACGCATACATCCGTAAAAACTTTTATATTTTACTTCGCTTTTATAATATAAAATATTATATTATTAAGTAAGATATAACATTTTTTTAAATAATGAAAAAAATTCAAAGCCTCCTAAAATTTAAAGTTTTAATGACTTAATCATGTCTGATTTATATTTATTTTTATAGTGGAAATCTCACAAGAGTCCCAACTGCTTCCGCCTGGAGCAAGTGAAACTAAGGCATCCCCAATTGGGGTAAGTAGTGAGGCTAAAGATAAGCAGGGAAGTGAAGGAGATGGGGAAGAGGAAGGTGGGGAAGTACCTGGCTATTCATTTCTAGTCACTTAAAATAGCTAAAGCCATTTTAAGCAACGTTTCAATTCTAAATGGTGGTCTTACACCAGGGCGATACTGAGAGTATCTTCCACTTATTAAAAGGGATTGAAAAAAAAATCAAGTCTCCTTTAATGGAAGAAATTTTTTGAACATGCCTTCCATTGATGTGCTTGGTGTAACTCTAAGTCCACGGGGCTCCATCGAAGCCAGAGTCAAGTTATCCTCTTAAATACAGGGCCCGTAGATACTTTAATAGTACTCAATTGCTGTACAAATTACAAGATTGAACATGGTAGAAGACGAGAATGGGTCGTTTCTACCCGTTCTCATCTTTCAAAGGACTCCTTCTTGAGTTCAATAGCTCTCCAACACAGCGTCCCCAAAAGTGACATAGGCCATGAGAGAATTATTATTTAAAAAAATGTAAATAGTACAATTCTAATTGATTTTTCTGCATAATGCAGAGGTATTGTACTCAGATCAGGAACAAAACTTGATTACGTAAAAAACAGCTGTACGGGTGAGAAATAAGCTGATTTAAGATATTACATTGTGTATATAAAACCAGTTAATGGTTTCACAGCCGGTTATAAAGCAAGGCGGTTTAAAATATTGCATCTGCGGATGCACCGGAATTAAACGCAGAGGAGTTTCGACGTAAAAGGGGTCACCTGTGATCCAATACAGCTTTACGTAACTTCATACTGGCATCGCCTCGGTCAGTTTGGACATCGACAATATCTTTTTTTATTTCCTTATTGTTCAAGATTGTTTTCTTGATTATAAGGCAATCCAAGCTTCCGTGTAAAGCAGATAAAATTTCTTTCATAATAATTATCTTCGGAAAAAACTTGGACAGAAAGAAATAAAATACATATTCCACGTGCAAGAAGCTGTACGAGGGCATGTCATTCTGCAAAAACGGCTTTAAAAACTATTTTAAATAAAATATTTGTCGTTTTCTATAACTGCCAGAGGACAGCCAACTGATGATTATGCTCTTAAACTGCATTGTAATCGGAGTTCATTGCGGCTGCTGGGATTCATAAAATAAAAATTGAGGCAACAAATGTCTACACAAACTAAAAGTCATGCCGTTTCCCAGCAAGAGAAGGCAGAGATGATGGACCGCCACATAAATCTGTCAGCATACACTCCTTACTTTGTTCATATTAAAAATCGTATCATGGATTTTCTTCCTTTTTCTTATCTTGTCTTGCTGTCTCGAGTATTCCAAGTTTGGGCTATCTTTCACGTTTGCATAATATTTCCTCAATGCACTTCTTTGTGACAAGAAAAGGTTTAACACACTCATGCCACCCTAAAACACTAAAAAAACATAAAATATTTTGACATTGAAATTGATGAAAACCTCGGTAGAACTCTTACATAAATAGCATTCCCAAAAAACTCAACAAGTTCATATTCTTCTTCAAAAATGTAATGTACTAAATACAATTATCTGTTTAAAGTTTACTCTGCTCTTTGCCAATAAAGTAGAGATTATGAGATTATTGGATGGGATCTGCCTCAAACACTCACACGGAACTACTCGTTAAAACACAAAAAATATATGATTAGAGTACTTATACAAACTCCGCCAAAAGATTTTTTAAAATTTGTATATTTTCCGAATTATAAAATTACGTTTAAAAAATTCTTTGCTCAACTTTAAAGGAAAAATGAGTGCTTTACTGAACTCACTTACCACCTAACAATTCGAAAGTACATAAATAAATATTTTGGCCAGAAAAAAACATAAATTCCATGCTACAAAGTTATACAATGCCCTTCTAAATAAAAATAAAAATACCATTGAGATAAACAAAATAAAAATATGGCCAAGTAAACGTGAAGATGAGGAAATTATAGAAAAATTGACGACCACCGGAAATATATTGGCATCGCCATAGTCTATCTAAGAAAAATATATAATTTATATCATACGCATGCAGCCTTTGATAACTGGATGACTACTCAGAGTCACTGACTTGCCTATGCAGTTAATAATTTACCAACCACAATTGATAAGAACGTATTTTGAAATATTATTTATTTTTAATAATAACTCATTTATCGTGGGTTACATTAAGTTGTTAAATTCTGTATTTTCCAAATCCTTCTCACCGGAGATTCCTGTTCCAAGGCGAACTAAAAGTTGTTGCTTTGGTATTATACTTATGGTGGTTTCATAGTTTAAAAAATATATTTTCCTTATCTTCATGTTTACTTAGCCGTAATTTTATATCGTTTTTTTTAAAGTTAATAATATTAATGGTATTTTTGAACTTATCAGGCCGTACTTATCATAATTTTCATAATGGACGTTATTAAATATGTAATTAATTAATAGCAAGAAGTTTCAGGGGATTGATAAAATGTACTCAGAGATCCCTTAGTACATTGTAGATACTTAAACTTGCCGAAACTTCAAGTTAATGTTTCGAAACTAACTGGTGGCTTTAGTTTGAAAGCCTTTTCCGCTGTGCCGAGAGTCGAAGTGTGCTTTGGTCAGGTTTGCCCAAACATCAAAATATTCCAGGAAAGAAACTAATTATTATAGATATTAATTATACAGCTTCTTGGGAGACTCAAATTGTGAATAAGTTATGCCCAAAACAAATTTTACTTTGACATTATATTTAACTGCAGATTCTGTAAGGAGGTTTTTGTTAAACATTTAGCATGACAATTATTGAATATTATTAATATATATATTGATATATTTAATATCAACGAAGCACAATTTAGACGGCAAGCTTTGTTGCTGCTAGAATAAAACCTATGTATATAGAATAAAATAAGCCTATAAACATATATTCAATCGCTTGTATTTTGGATTTTGAATAGCTGATAGACGGCCATTTATGACACATCGATGGTTGTTTGTTAGTTGTGTAGTGTTTGGATTAGTAGCGAATTTATTATCAGGACACTTATTGTTTTCCTTTAAATTTGTACCTTTAACTGTGTCTTATTATGGTATTTTTTAATAACGAATTGAAATTTAAAAAAAATTATAATGTTCTTAAAATGAATGAATAAAGAATATTATGAAAGACTAAATAGATTAAATTCTATCTTTATCTTAAAGTTACCTAGATAGAATATTAGAAAAAAAAATATTTGAATTCAATTAATGCGTAAGTATCCTACATCTCTACATTTTTGAAGTAAATACTTCTTTACGCACGCTTAACTTGAGGGGTAAACTGGCGAATGCGTTACGGAAATTACAGCGTTACGAGAGACGTAATATCGGGCGTTCCGAACGTTACGGAGGCGAACGATAATAAATTAAAATGAATATTGAGGTTCATTCCGCACAATCTAATCGTAACAACAGTGCTCAAATCCATAGTAATGACGTTTGGAATTGGTGCTGGCATTTATTTTAAAGTTTGTAAGATTTAATTAAACAATCCCATTCTAAGCGTAATTCCCATAATAAAATTAATGGAATTTTCGTTTAGAGTGTGCGAACAGTGCATTGAAACGACTGATTTGTCACGATGATGGTAAAAATCCGAACGAATATTCAATATAGATTCTTATACACTGATGATTGGAATGGTTTTATTCGATGCCAGAAAGAAAATCAGATTAGATTACTAAATAAGTATTTACTTCGGTCGTGTGGTCTAAAGCACACTCTATTTTTTTACTGCATTATATGTTTATACACCTTGCAAAATCCGGGGGTTGGGAGGTCATGAAATCGTCAAGTGTCCCTAATTAATGGAATTATTGGAAAGAGAGCAAAAATCTGGTAGAATTATTTCCTGAGATCTTTAACGGCCGTTTTTGTATTGTTGGCTCCTGGTTTTCATACTCACTGTATAAGAAATAAGTGGCTATAGCACAAAGACATCAAATGTTCGCTTTCGTGGCTACCAAAAATAAATTAAAATCTCAAAATCATGAAAACAATAATTGCAACCATTACAATGCATTAAAATTATTTTGACATTATTATCATATACTTTAAAGATATTAATTTATTTTCATACAATCGCACAATTGGGAACGCACGCGTACATTATTAGTGAAGCATCCGCTTCGAAAATTGATGCGAAGTATTATTATGTCATTAATAAGTGTCATTTGAAAATATCAAATAATGTTATATTCGCATGGTTGGTTCGCATTTCAATACACACATATAATATATATATGGCGAATTTTAGTGGTTTAACATATCAATATAATTTTATTTACTGTATAAATTTGTAACGAAAGTTTATAACGTTGCAAAATGTACAAACCAGAACACTCATTAAAATATATTCAATTTTTCTAGTAAATACATTTTAAGCAGATGTTTTACGCGTATAATATTATAATACAATATTATGTTTATAATAAAGGCAAAGTCAGGTGCAGGTATAATAATAGTAATGAATAAAACTTATTTTGAAAAATATTTTTATTTACAAAAAAACACAAAAATATATAGTTATATCTCATCTAAATATGCCAAGGAAACTGAGGAAACAAATATATGGATTAAAAGAAAAAAATTATTTGAAAAAAGATATACTTAATTTAAAAGAATGTGTGAAAAGAAGAAGAGAGAAGAAGGCAAGAAGAGTGGAAAGAATTTTATCTATGTACCCGTAAGAAACTTATCCACAGATCTCTATATAAATATTTAACTCGGTCGTTTCAGGTTGAATCTATTAATGATTTTCGCTTGTATAAAACAGTCATAAAAATAGCTCTTACCGATAAAGATAGCTTTCAAAATAAATAAAAATTCGTAATTTTGTTCGTTTCATAACAATGTGAAATGTTTCACAACGTTCGTTGACTTGGCAAAAATAATAATTATTCAGTTCGGTTTAAACATGATATTAATCCTAAATATTATTATATACAATGATGGGTGATGACTGCATCTGAAATAAAAAGAAAGTAAACATTAATGGTGACGTAAAGTATCATAAAATATTATTCAATAAAACTGTGAATAAAAAAAGTTGTTTTTGTTTCTGGCAAATTATACGATACGTGAAAAGATGAAAGTGAATTACTAAAGCCAAATAATCGCGTATTTTGCAAGAAAGGATTGAACCCGGTCCGCTAAAATGTACAAGATTCGTAATAATTATATTTATATATATTTTTTATTAGCAAATTAAATAATAATCGATTTTGAAGACTAAATGTTAATATTAAGGTAAACGTTGAAGACTTTAGTCACATAATTTTGTATGCATTTGACTTTAAGATATGATAGATTGTCATGATTGGTGAAAATAGGTCAACATTTCATGCTACTAAACACAATCATAAAATGTACTAAAATATAATTCTTTTAAGTGTGGAACAAAAAGCACGCATGCATTGGCGGCTCTAACAGTTTTATAATATATTTTGTTAAAATACGCCAATCTAAAGGAATTTATCTATAACAGGTATTAGGTTACGCCTTGATCTTGGCCAATTTTATGTTCGCGTTGGTAATTTTTATGGAATACCAATATTTATGATTTACTTCGATTATAGGATGCACGGTAGAGAGTAAAGTGATAAGTTACCATTCGGGCATAGTTCTGGGATTACGACCTAATTTCCACAGATTTTCCGTCGTTAGTTCACTAGTCCTTATTTCGGAATGAAATGATAAAAAAGGTTTAGATTTAAGCAAAATTAGAGTGTTGACATACAATGTAAAAACTCAGCGCGGTTAATGATAACAAGGAATCTGGTCGATGCTACAATATTAGAGATTATGATACTATCAATTACAGCTTTAGGCAAATATGTACTATTTTAAAGTTAAGTACCTGTTTGAACATGCTCAGGTACGTTTACCACCATCCTCCGTGTCCTCCCTGTCCCTCCCAACCATGCTGTTGCTCATGGTGCACCTCCTTGTAGACGGGCACGTGGATCTCCTTGTACACGGGCACGTGCTTGATGATGGGGATGGGCACGTGCTTGATGACTGGCACTTCCTTGTAGATGGGCACCTTCTCCACGTGATGATGATGCACGGTGTGCACGTGGTAGGGGACGTGGATCACATGGTGCTCACTGGAAAAGAACAGTGTATTTATTGGTGAGGACTTTAACAAAATTTAAGATGCGGGAAAAGATAGAAAAGAAAGAGTAATGCAAAAGGGAAGAATAGGAATAGGATATGGCTGTAAAGCCGAGCAATATAAGTAAAAGGTGTATACACTGTGTACAGTACAGAAGACGGGGAAATAGAGCGAAAGTTGAAGGTAGTAAAGATTATTATGGTAAAGTTGACATTAGCAATTAAAAAGAAACAAGTAGTAGAAGGAGAGCCATGATAAAAAGTTGAAGTTTAGATGGAAAAAAATGTAAGAAAGCGAAGGTCGGATGTTGGAATGTATATAAAGATAAATTTTAGTGGCACGGAAAAATGAAGAATAAATAGTCAGAAATATCATACGTGAGTAAAAGACTATGGTAAAAAAATGTAAACCCAAATATTGAGTGATGATTAAGATAATATGATGTAGGCAAAAAATTAGATAGGTGAAGTAAGACAGGTAGATGACTAGGAAATTGAAAGTGAAAAGCACCTTGTATAAATGTATAGTATCATAAACCGCACAGATTTACTTTACTGGAAAATGTTGTTCGATTACTTGATTAATATCTAGTCTATCGAATATGTAACACTTAATTGACATCATATTACATTCTAACGGTTATGCACGCGTTTATTCCACTTAACAATTTAGTTCCACCACAATAAGTCGGAGTATCCGTATTAAAAATATTCCTACATACCATCAAAAATATAAATAAATCTATATTTAACATTTGTATGTTCACAGGGACCTTGTTACCATGCGTTAAATGTTGTGCATAATAATGATTGGTAGCATCAATGAATGCATACTGCTTTAAAACTGAGTATGACCCAATTCACAAAGTGACTGTATCTTTTTTTGATTATAATAATATCTGCATATTATGAAGACATATCCTCATACATGTTTAACGTAGTATGTAGTGTTTATACAGAAATCATTGAAATCTTTATTGCGTAGGAAAGGGGGCGTCCGAAGCCCAGTTACATAAATGGTATTGCCATTAGCTTTAAAATTGCATAAGAATAATTGCCCCTCATTTGACCATGTGACTACGTGCGTGCCCAACAACTAATTGCGATATAGTAAACAAAACATAAATAAGTGCATAATTGATATTATGAATAGCATTACTGCGTTTAACTGGGCGTAGGATTATTGAGCAAGTACCATCATTATTTTTATTGCGAATTTTTGTATTGTTGTGATTTACTTCTTTTGCGAAAACCGGAAACGATTCAAAGGGATGTCTAGACCTATTCACAATTCGGTTGTGAAACAACAGACTTGCCGGACAACTTGTGGTAGGTACATGTAGTGTCTCACAAGAGCGACCGTCAACTGTCAGAAGACAATGCAGTGTCGCTTTCCCAACTAATGTTCAGAACAGCCATTATCCAACAATATTATAATCAACTTATTACCATAATTTTTTCAAGATTAATATAGAATATTGTAGTAATGGAAAACAATGGAATTGGACGCAAATTAATTAACACGAAAAGGCCTTTATACTAATGGATTATAAAAGAGAAAGCGCTTTTTCCTTGTAATCTATTTCTGTGTAATATTAAATCACCAGCCATTTTCAGAATTCATGTAAAATGGTTTACCTGTGATTTGCACATAATAGTAATCGCATTAAATTATGTCGCTCTTTGCCGAGAAGTATAAATTTGAAGGCTCCATAGTTATAGAAAACTACCGTGCAAGCTGAATTTATATTGATCGTCTAATTGTAGTTATATGAACAAGTGCATCCTCTACTGGTGCAATATTAAAATTACTCAACAATACCACAAAATCAGTTATAATGAGATCAAAAAATTAAGTGAATTAAACAAAATATTAATGTTTTCTGGGTCACTTGTAGGATAATTAAAAATGTCATAGTAAACGAAATTTAATAATAAGTACGAACAGAGAACGTTTGAATACAACATACCGAAGATATTTCATTTATTACCTGACACTATAAAGCAATGCAATTCTATGAATAAGATTAAAAATGTGGTGAAAAATTTGCTATTGGAAAAAAATATTTATATTGATATGTATGAAAAAATGTTCAGTCTGTAGATATAAGATGTAAATTATAACTCTTAAAGTGTTGCTAACTCTATTTGTAACTCATAACGTCGCTGTTGTAACTCAACTATAAGCACATCTTGACAAGCCAGTTCAATTGGCTTAGCAGGACTTGTTTGCTGATATGTATAAACTATTTGTTCTTTCTTGCTTACCGGAATTTTTTATGGGATATTTAAAATGTAAAACGCAGACATCTTAAATAATATTTGATTGATGGTGGAGCTTTCAAATATTGTTAACCTCGTTATCTCAAAACTTAGTTTTTGGAGGAGTCTGACTAATCAACTAAACGATCGATAAATGCATTTTCTATACATTTCAGAAGAAATGTCAGCATGATAGAGCTCTTTATCAGTGAGAGGCACTTAGACTATGGGATTATTTTATATCTACTAATGGTAAGAAACATAATTGGAAGCACTTTACAACCTTCATTATTTAGGAGTTGTAGAAAAATTATATTATTGTGAAATAAATCGTTATTTTTAAGAGATAAATTTAATGCGTGTTAATTTGCAAAACTGTAAATGTTCGTTCGAGGTAAACTCCGAAACTACTTAACCGATTTTGATGAAATTTAGCTCACTGTGTGTAATTAAAAACTTAAAAGGTAGGATAGTTTTTAATTCGATTATTGATCTCAATATTTATTATTGCGAATTAAATGTTTTTTATGGGACAATTTGTAAGTTCAATAAGTTTCTGACCGACGGAGGTGTGAGTTAATTTATTGACATAACACTTGGTTATCTAGGTTAGGTAACCATCAAGTAGATGACGTTGTGTTTCTTTAGCCACAGCAGCGGTTAATTATAAAACATTATTGGCCAATTATCAAGGACAGTCAATGAAATAAATCGAATCATCATTACACTAGGTAACTAGGTGACGTATTATTAATTGTTTCATCACGTGCAAAATGCACATACATTAAGCGTACACATGTCATGTCTCTGATTTAAAATGTATTTTTTCGATCCGAATGAACAAATTATGTTCCACCAGAGTGCGCAAACTTGAATAATCCATAAATTGTCAGTAAACGATATGGGAATGCAAGAACAATTTTATTTGAATTTCAAAACCAAATTTTTTGTTTTTATAATTATTATTGAAAGCCGTTTTGTTATCCTTGAATCTAAAATAAATAAACACAAAACAAAATAAATAAATAAAACTTACTGTTTCTTTCCCCAGCCTCCAGGTTGAGGGGCGGCGGCAACGAATGCGAAGAGGGCGACAAAAACAAGCTGAAATTAAACAAATATTATTAATTATTAACAACAAATATGATCATTAAAAGTAAATCAATGAAAACGAAAAGTACCTTGGAATTAGCGAAACAAATACTAAATAACTATTTTTAGGTAATGTAACAAAAAGCCGAAAATTTCACAAAAAATAACCATCTCACTTTTAATTAAGAGTTTATTAGCGTATTTAAGTGTAAAGCTTCACAAAGCACACGAAAATGATGAAAAAAAACGATCGAATTTGCAATGAAGAAGTTGAATGAAGAATCCTATTGTGGAAAGGTAGGTAGTCATTTCCATCCATTTCAACAAAATTTACCTTTAACTATAAGAATGGGTTCATAATATGTTTTCCTATAAAATGTGTATTATAATTGTTGTTACGATGCTAACAATATTTTTTTGCTAAATATGTATTATATTTTATTTCATTTAACTCACGGTTAGTTTTCCAATCATTTTCTCTGATACTGAACAACGTTTGAATTGAATTCACTTAAGCTGCTTCGATGCGTTTGTTTCGAAGTGTGTTCAAAGTGTGATACTGACCTATTGATACAGTGAGCTTTATATAAGGGTCCCGCACTCCCGCGCGGTGTTTTGGGTTACGCAAGCCTCCCCACTGCCGCTGAGCCGTAGAACACCCCACTAGGAACCCGGCCGGGCCCGGCAAGGCCCCGATCGGACTTATTCTCAGATTCGCAAGCTCGAAGCACCAAGTACCTGCATATGTTGCAGGCACCTTACAATGTTACTTGTTTAAACTTATTTGCTTAAATTTTCATTTTGACTGTTTGTGGTAAGTGTTTTTTTTAATGCGAATGATTTTATTGATTGGTGGCATATTTATTAGTGTTTACATGAAAATTTGCAAAGCGACTTTTTTTTGTTTTGTTTCTTGCTTGTTTAAATAATATTGTTTTTTTTTCTTTAGGAAGGTGGATGCAGAAATATTCATAGTATGGCTTTTTTAAAGCATTTTTATTTGTCGTCATTTTTTAGCTTCGTTAAAAAAAAATTAAGGTAAAATTATGTTTCTTGATTTTTTGGGGTGTTAAGCCGTGTAAAGTTACCTTGTCTCTTTTGGGACATGGTTTCTGAAAGCTTTGAAAAATCTATCAGGCTGATGGAAGATGGACACTACAATGTTATCTGGAACGCTATTTCAAAGAGGAGCATAATTTTATTTGAGACTCTAAAATCAACCAACATAATTCAAGTCGTTAGAAAATTTAATCAATTTATTTTATATATTATATAATATTTTTTCTCCTTCCTGTCAAACGTCTTTAAACTTTTCCCTTCTACCGGTATCTATCTTGCAAGAATCTCACAAGAAGACGGCATTAACTACTTATAAAAGTGAAACTGGTGCCATAACTTGCACTCTCAGGATTCATGAAGTGACGACTATGGGACCTATATCTACTAGCATTCCTGTGTATGTTGCTACTCCCTACTAACGCGATGCTTTTGTGCGATTTTTTAAATTGTCAATATCTAAACTTTTAAATGTACCTTATGCTGAATTATGCGGAATCAAACAAAATAATGTTTTCGTTGTTGATCGAACAGGGAATATCAAAGTGTAGTACCTACATAACATGTGATATTCGAAGAATGATATAACATTTCAACAACCAGGTTAAATTATGTTTAGTGTCTTGTTAAAACGGTTTAAATCTTTACTTGCTTAGCGTGTTTTACCCTGGGAACATTAATATTTGTGTTGTACTGGTTTATTGTATCTGCTTCAAGTAGAATGCGACATCTTGCCATGAAAGTAGGAGTGGAATATCAGTGAAACCAATTTATTGAACAAATGTGGAGTGTAGAAAGGAAGAGTGGTTAATCATTGAATAACAGTATTCATTGAAGAAGTGTGTTAACTCCTTAAGGAGCTAATATGGAGAGCTAAAGATATGGAGATTTATGAAGAATACGGTAGGAGACAAAGTAATGGTGTTTCATAAATGTTACAGAAGAAAGCGTAATAAAATCATAGAAAATTAGCGTCAAATTGCTAGCAGATTTGGACAATTTTATTATTTTGTAAGTAGTTATGATTCCTAGAGCGAACTTCATTTTCAGTATTTGACATAAGTTTTTATCTGTATTTGAATGTTTCTTGAAATAACTATGTTGTCTGAATAACTATGTTCTCCTAATATCATTTAATCATTTCAATGTTGGGAATATTTGGTCAACACTTAAAATCTAAATAAATATTGCAATATTAGTTACTAATAAATCTCGTTTTCACATTTCTTTTATTTATTTGTTTTCTAAAGTATAGGAGCAACAAAAAGCTACTCGTCTTGATCGATTACCTGATCGATCATCTTGAGCGATTGTTCTAGGTACATACCTCAATAAATCTGGAATATTTACACATCACATCATAATATTATGTAGGTGTATTATATTTAAATTTGATGACATATATTTTTTGCTAACAAAATTAAAATATGCAAATAGAATACTGATAAAATGATAACAGTTAGATGAGATTATATTCAACAATGAGTACTTAGTATTTTTCATTCCTTAATGTTGTGAACATTTTTTGAACAGTAGTATTGAATTTATTCATGTTTCTTAGCACACAACTGCCTAAAATATTATAATATCTGTGCGAGTAACTGTGATTTCATCGTTTGAATTTATTTTGCGATTACAATGCTAATGCGATATTAAAACCGTTTATTCATATACTAATTATGACTATTTGTAATACACGGAAATCTTATTATTTGTATGCGGATATATTAGGCCCTTCGCTTAGCACACCTACAGAACTATTACTAAACATCTTCGGTGTGATTTTGGGTAAAATATTTCACTCATGACCAGACAAGGCACGTGCACAATATCATGTTGGCTACTGGGAATTTCCGTGGCTATTGCGGGCTTTTGTTGGTCACTTGTCAGAACAATTTATTTTCCAAAGGTTTTCTTTTTAGGTTTCTCAACAAACTGTCAAGAATACACTGCATTGTTTTGAAAATTAGTTGATTGTTAAAATATCTTCGATTTTCTTTTTTGATGTCTTACTTTACATGGCTTCAGCTTCACAGGAATCAGCTCAGTCGGTATTTACAATAAACTAATCTGCGTCTAATTTGCGTAGTATTTCATTAGACAGAGAAGGGTTTACTTCAGACAAAACTGTGTGGATTTATCAAAATGTATATAGAGTAAGTAAATTTGATTCGTTCAAAAGTTCCAGTTTTGACAACATTGCAAATTTAGTAATTATTATTAAGGTTTCTACTATTAATGCTATATTAATTTGACAAAGAGGACTACCCAATCTTCCACATATCCCTATCTCCTCCACTGGAGCTCGGCCCAATTTTTGTAACCCACTGTAAAAACATTATATCGTCGTTGCATGTAGAATATGAACCATGTGAGTTTTAGTACATTCGAAGAAAATCGATAAAAACTGTTTAAAAAAATAACGAAACGGAAAATAACAATTCTATTTATGGACAAAGTAGGATAGTAGTAAAATATATTTTGTTAATTATAAGAATACATTTACGGCACACATTCATCACAATTTGAAATACGATATTACGACAAAATATTTCATTTTAATTTATTGCAATTTGAAGCTAGGTATCACAAAATGATGTTAATATCATGTACATACCAAGGCAATTGAAATGTGTAGTGGTATGCAGAGGATATGACATTTTATTTTATTATTTATTATGTACTATTTTGATTGTCCTCACATGTTTCCTCTCCTATCTCCTTAAATATTTAATATTTTTACATGGCTCATATTGTGGAAGATGGACAAAAAAAAAGAAAAACAACTGTATATTTAACTTCATATTAAATATGCAACGACAATATATTTAACAAATTTTACTTGTAGATTTAAGATTTTAGTATTATATTAGAGAATTATACTGCCCCGATGAAGCTAAGTTTGTATCGAAACCCGGTCGGTATTAAGTATAAAAATAAAAGTTAAAATGTGTTTGTCAATTCTACTGGAGATAAAAAGATAGAGTAAAAAAAAATATTCTCCGAGAATTAAATTTCTCAAATTTCTAAATTTTCGCCTTATAAAGCGTCGATAAAATGCAAATTTATTAAATGACAGGCCAAGAATGTCATTTATATGTCAAAGTAGAATCGCCAACCATCGTAATATTGTGACAAATTTGGCGAAATTAAGTATGATCCAACGAGTTGGAAATGCAATATCCTTGACCATGCACTTCACCCTTGGATCAAACCGTGAGAAGCTGAAAGAAAATGTTAATACTCAATTTTTATTGGAATAAATCTTTTTACGATAACTTCTAAAGATTATACAGATCAATGTAATGTATCATGAAAAATAAGAGAATAGAATACACACAGAAAAGTAAAAAGGTAACGATGGCAACTGGTACTCGAACCCAGGATCTCTTATCTTACCGAAACTGAAGCCATAAATAGAAAGAAAGAAGAAGAGAATGAAGCCATAGACAGAAACCATTTCGGCCATAGGGACCTTTTATTTTTAAGTCGTTTTTATCCATATCATATTTAAAATTCAGAATTAACAATACTATGATCGACTAATTTTTCCCATCATTTTGGCTGTTATCTTTTAAATGATGACAAAGTTCTAAAGAATTGATTTGTAACCTATACTGTCTCGGATAAACATATCTAATTTTATTTTTATGGGACACATAATTGACCTTTTCTAAAAGTCTAAATGAATATTTCATTTTTATTGGAATAACCCATGTTATAATAACTTTTGAAGGTTAATGTTTTGAAGGTTTTTTAAGGTTATACCCATCAATAAGATAAGATTGAAGAAGAAGATATGTTTGGTTAGGGCATCTACCCCAACAAGATAAGAGGTCCTGGGTTCAAATCCCAATTGCGATCGTTACCTTTTTACTATTCTGTGACTTGTTCTTTTTTATATTTTTGGTTAGATTTATTAGTAATAAATTCCTTTTCAATAAACTGTTCTCTCTACTCAAATATCGAATAGATAATTAAACCACTTAAATAAAACTTTACATGTTGATTCCCATAATTTATCTTCAGTCAACTAAATTGATTGTCAATTTTTTACAACTTTTCTGTCCCAAATTTCAAGGTCAATATTGCTCGCGTTCATACTTTATCGTCGTCTGCTGTATAAACAGCATTAAATTTTCGTGGTAACTATAAAAAATACTGGTCTAGACTTTATAAAAAAAAATTGTTGAACGTAGTCAAAATGATAATTATTTTTACAATGTCCGAAAACTTGAAGTACAAGAGGAAATCTGGTAAATCTTAGGGAACAGAAAAAAACGCCATTTCAACAACTAAAGAGTTTAACAACTTTAGGAGCTGGGTCTAGGCTTCGACGCATTTTAAAACACATTAAACAGCTAATATTAAGCCCTTAGCGAACGATTGTTTTTCAAATTTTACAAAAAAAATCAAATTCCGCCTCGGTTTACTCGAAAACGAAAGCTTAAATCATAAAAAGTTATATGAATATGTGACTCATTCAAGTATCTGGCCTCACTCCTTCAAAAAGATGGAGGATGTGCATGTCAACCATATAATATGTGTGGATGGATTTTTAACTTAAAGGAAACATATACCAGACTGTTGTTAGACCCGCGACAATTTAAGGCTCCGAATGCTGGACTGTACAACTCTTAAGCTAGGCAACTCAAATCAGCAGAAATGCGAATGCTTAGATGGACGGCAGGAGTATCACTGAAAGATAAGATCAAAAGTTCACGCATTCGTGGTAGCCTGGGTGTCACCGACATAAACAGCAAGCCGGAGGAACGACAGTTGAGATGGTTGTAGCAAATAAGTCGGAGACCACCAGACCACACAATGTCTATGGAGCTTCATCGACAGTCATCCAGAGGTAGACCAAAGAACTCCTGGATGACTCAATGCTCCAAAATTCAACAGAGAAACGGCCTGGATGAAAACGATACTCAGAATCGAAGAAGCTACAACCTGAAAACGAGAAGAGCCGACCCCAACAGCCTACCCAGGCAATGAGTTGGTACAGTGCGAGGAAGAAGACAATGTATAGTATATGAATGTATGAATGTTGGGTAGGAATCACACTTTGGTTCCTTAGAACAGGCAATCTGCCTAGCTAGGAACTAATATCTACCTAAAACAACGTAATAACACTTTTATTCATTTTTAATATATTCTTTCTTCAAACTTCGCAAAATCACTTTGTGGCGTCATTTTGAATTAAATTAAAACATTTTATATTTAATTTTAAATAATTGTTTTTTACGATATTTTTAATTAATTAATCACCTCTCTCTAAAATATTTTTGTCCATAGTTCTTTTTAGTCTATACTTGTTTGTTTATTTTGTTATTAATGTCATTACTACCCTGACGAAGAAACCATCGGTTTTGAAACGTGTAGGTAATTGTGATTATATTAGTGGTTTAAACAAAGTTATTTGTTTTAATTTAATTAAATATATTCTCTTATTATGTAATATTATTTGTTATTTTGGCTTTAAATGTATCAAATGTAAATAAATAAATAAAATCTGGGGGTCCAGTGTGTCCAGGAGTGACGTATGAATAAAATTACATTATTATATTCAACTGCGGTGTAAGGTGATTGATCTAGAGAGTCGTCAGTCAGACCGTCACGCAGTCAGTGGGCAGGCGCATTTGCCGCCAATACCTAGACAAATCTGACTCCATTAACCCAAATACCCCTGCTAAGTCACCAAACGTAATGAATGAGTTGGAGTGACCTATGGCAGAGGGGTTAGTTATTCAATAAATGGTTCCCGGGGCGGTGCTACCCATTTCCGCCTCTAAATGTTGATAGTACATCAACCAAATTTAATATCTTATTTACGTAATTATTGAATAAGTTGATGATGGCGCCAACTAAATCTACTGTTAGTATTTTTACTTCTGGCATTTCCTATGGAAATTTTTGTTTTGCGTAATTAATTATTTTGTTGTTTGCGTAAAATCGCAAATTAGTGGCCATTATTGCAATACCGGTGTCATTAACGAATGGAAAAGTTGTGTGATTTCAACAAATTAATTATAACAAACGTCATAACAATGCCTTAGGTTTTATTTATAATTGTAGGTACTCGTGCCGGTTCCACCTATTTATTTTAGATACGTGTTGTTATACTCGAATGTTTACTTCTCTGACGTCAATTTATTCATTTGCCAATTTCTTGAATTAATACTCAGGTAATGATATTATTTATATTTTTTAAGGATGGTTACGAAGTTTGCTTAATTACGTAAGGGTTATATAAATGATATAATTATTCTCGTATTCCTAACTGCAACAATAGCAATACGTTGTATGTAATGTTAATGCAATCACTAGAATATTACTTCATAATATATGATATATTTTTATATATTTTTTGTAACTGTTTTTCCCTGACTAATAAATTACTGTTCCTATAGATACTTACTCCATGGTCAATGACCGGTCAGTGGTTGAGTGGGCATAGCGTTTGGGTCCCACCCAGGCGTTCCGTGTTCGATTCCTCGGCTGGCTAAGTCCTCCATCACAACACAAGCAACATCTTCCGCTTAGTGTGGTGGTAGTAGGAGATTTTCAAATGTTGTTAAATTATTCGTAACCCGGGAATGTTTGTCTTTCTTTAAAAAAAAAAAAAAAACGAGCCTTTAACTCACATATCCCGTAAATCTTCAAAATCATTAAAAATGTTTAAATAAAATGGCAGGTATATATATATTTTTTTGCATTAGCTCCACACAATAATTCCCGAGGGAAAATTCCCTCCGAGCCTATTTAATATGTCGACTTACTGTGTGGAGGTTCTTTTTAGGGAAAGGAAGGTCAGAAATTTCTGGGAAGTAAAAATGTAAGAGGGGTTGGTAGGAATCTGGAGGTCTTATGTCCAGGAGTGACGGGCGTATGAATCCATTTTGTCTTTCTTTTTAAAAAAATTTGACAATTTCCAATCTTTTAAGCCTAGGCCCTTTTTGATAACAACTTAATTTAGTTATGGTATTGTGTAAGAACTGCAGCATTCGTATATTTTCGTTAAAATAATAAAATAAAAAGCATCTTAAAATTGGTACAATCAATGTAACAACAAATGATAAAGATATTATATTAATTATGGACTAAAAATTGTATATTCTTACATAACTCCTACACCAAGCTCAAGAGCCAGTTCTCTTAATTGGTGTAGAAACCAAAAAAATGATGTTTTCACCTTTTTGTTATACCTTTTTATTATATTATTGTTTTTATTTAGTTATTCTATTGTTAAACAATGATTAAAATTTGTAAAATTGTTGTATGTAAGAGGTGAAATAAATTGAAATAAAAAATAAATAAATAAAAATGTTGCTCAATTATAAATGGGCGCTATTTATATTTTATATAATTTAGATTTGAAAAATCTTATAACACACATATGTTGATCCGGAACAACTTAAAAATTAAAAGGATGGTCCGCAGGAAATTCTTCTTTTGGCTCCAATTTCCGGAAAACTACAAATTCTTCCGAAGAAGTATGTGACTTTGAAGATATTTTTTCTTCAATAAGGTTTTTTAGTGCAGAATGATTTTGCTGTTCAGTGAGTTCCAACTAAATTTTGGTATGATAACTTACCGATTATTTCAGTCATGGCTGATTGTAAAAAATTGATAAAATTTTGGAAATTTTCGGGAATTTTTAAACATGCTCACGGGGGCCATTTATAATTCGTTGTGGCCTGGGGTTGGGCAGCCTTACAATAGACGGACCGGGGTGATCTTCCGTTGTTTCACAAAAAAGACCTTTATCTAATTGAAAGGTTTTTTTTACCTGTTTTTTTTTTGTTTGAACGTTCTGTAGTCGTTTTGGCTGACTTTTTAATTTTTTTGTTTTCAAAAAATCCTAACAAAAACACTTCTTCATGTCATTGCTGGTCACTGAGTTGAGTAACCGCCCAATCCCTAACACAAACTCTAACTGCGACCAAAATATCATAAATTTTTTTACTTTAAATAATGCCAGGAATCACCAGTTAAAGTAAGTCGAGTACATCCCTTAACACCCTGTGTAATGATTTTTATATCGAAAAATAGAAGCAAAATTCTATAAAATTCTTTAGCCTAGTTTATATAATTTGGTACCGTTAAAATATAAATTTTTAAATCCTTTCCCATGGAAAATCGTGAATATCATATCACTAGGTACCAAAGCTGTTTCCTACCGACCATTTTTTTTAATTTGCCTGAAGACACTTAATTTATTTTAAACATATATGAGGTATGTACTTATGTACCTTTTACGTACATTATTCAGGAAAATAAATATTTTTATTGATCAAGAATAAGAAAGAAACGTTATAATATACACGTTACTCGTATATAGGAAGTTGAAATTATTCTTATATAACTCGAGCGTATTTTTGACATAGTGTTCTAATTGTAGAAGATTAATGCAAATGTAATCGAACATTAAAAACAAAAATGTAATAATCTCTTATATAAGACAACCATATTGACACACTCTAATTTTAAACGTTATTTTATCTGCCGACCTAGTAACAACTTGATCAATAAAAATTTCAACTCGTTTTGATACTTGTAATTTCGAGTACCTACTAAGAGAATGTAGATATTGTACAAAGATGTTGCTTAGATATCTAAATCAATATTACATAAACTCTTGTAGAAAATTCAATTTTTATTAGAACATCTCACTTTTTTATAACTTTTGAAGGTTAAACTTTTCATATTTTCATTTAGATTTATTAGTGTTATCTTCTTCTTCAATGATATATATTACATTAATGGGAATTAAATTAAAAAAATATAAAAAATCAGTTGTTCTAATAAAAATTTAATATTCATTTAGACTTCGTCTCAATAGGTGTTCCATATAAATAAAATCGTATGTATTTATCCGAGACACTATCTAGGTAACAAAAACGTTCACAGAACACTTGTTTCCAATGAAAAGGGTAGCTTCCTATAATATGGAAAAAAGAAATTGTCTTATAGAAAATTTCAAAACAAATTTTCGATTTATATACTTTTTAATAAATTCTGTCAGTAAAAGAATCGCAACCTCTCATCTGTAGTTCGACGAACAAACAAAATATTTAATTATTTTAATGCCCAATGAAGTCGCAGTTATGCAGAACTATTGGCTTGTCATTAATTTATCATTAATAACCTGACAATTGTTTTAAAATCACCCATTATCGGACCCAGATGTGATTCCAACTCAGCCATTGACCGGTTCTAAATACTAAATACACCGAATGTAATTGTGTAATTTGTCAATGCATATGGCAATGACAAATTACTCAAAAAAATACATCAGGAAGGTTTTTTTTTAAGTAACAAGGTGACCCCCATGATTTAAGCAATATCATAAGTTTCTTTAGTTACATGCATACCTGATGATGGTAAGAATATTATGCCTGTACAAAAGTAGAAAATATTAAATACAGTTAAATAAGGAAAAGAGAATCGTTTTCCCATACAACGCGTCTTCAGATCTGTCAACAAGTCTGGAAATAACAGTATTAGGAAAGGTAAAAAAGTGACGGTAAGCACAGTTAATTATTTACAACGACGTAACAAATAGAAACTAACTAAATCGGTTAATAAAATCGGTAATTTTAAATAACTAAATCAGGATAATTCTTCCAAGGCGTTCTAAACATTCCTTTTTAACATCTGGCAGGTCTATGTCAATTTCCATATGGAATGCCCCCTTCGTCTTCTTCTCGAGGTCCTGTTTCCGTCTTGATAATAACAGTCTCTATATGAATGCTACCTGGAAAAACAAACAAAAATGTTTCTTTTTTTAACAAAAAAAAAATATTTACCCCACACAAGAGGCCTTGAGAAATATTATTTTCCTAAGGGCCTATGTCATCTTTGAAGATGCTGCGTGGAGGATCCTTTGTGTAGATTGATATTTTGTAAGCCTAGAGGAACAGCGTTTTGCAAATTAGGGTCGTCTCTCTCTGAGAGTAGCAGAACCAAATATGAAAAAAGAAAATGATTTTATTTTAGGTTTTTTCACGGCCAAACGTACCATCTTTATTAAGTTTGGGTTCTTTTGTCGTGTTGCATTTTCTCTTTCTTTAGTCAATGTTTCGGAGAGTGTTACAGAGTCCATCATCAGGGTAGATGTGTAAATTGTGAAGAAATGCCTATTTGTATATTCAGAATTGTTACCAAATGGCGCACACTAATCCAATGATCTAGAAAATCCTGTTTTAATAGAAACACTATAGGTATGGAGTTTTGGGTTCAAGGGAAAAAAGAAAAATGTTTTCTTTTTCAAAAAAATACACTTTATGTTAATGTTTCATGAAGCTTATATCTTGTTCCAAATAATTAATTTGGATTAATTTATTTATTTATTTATACTGGGTTTTTACAGATGTTCGCATTTACATGAGAACAATTCAGTTATAAAAACTCAGTTATTGTACAAATAGGGATATACAAAGTAAAATAAGAAGAGATAAAGCTTGTGAGCGCTATAAATTAAAAGAGTATTATAGTTTGGCAGTTTCCTGTAAATGTACATTTTTAGGTAAATACCAAAATAACTTCAGAATGTACCTGTCTGCATAACATAACAAAATGGACATGAATTCCGATAATCTTATTTAACATTATATATTTTTTACACATAATGCAACGCAACATACTGGCTGTTTAAATCGAAATAATAAAACTTTAAATTTAGTGCATAAAGCGTTCTAATTAAATAAATTTTACATACGTGCTATTACGTCCTGATATGTCGATATTAGTGCCTAGTTAGGCAGACTGTTCTTAGGAATCAAATGCTCTAGTTGTATTTTTTACATTAGCTCCACACAGGACAAATAAACAACTCACAAACATAAAACAAATCATTTCTCTCAGGGGCGTATGTCATCTTTGGGGATGCTGTATAGGGGGTATTTTTGGAACGGTGGGAGAGGAAATTCTGGGTAAAAAAAGGCACGAGGGTTGGGTAGGAATCTGGGGGTCAGTATGTCCAGGAGTGAAGGGTGTATGAACCTAACGGTTTTACTTCAGTGTAAGGCAATTTTCGAAGAGAAGACTAGGTAGAAGTGTAGAGAGTTCCAAAGGTCTCCCTAAACCAGTCTCCCCCGATCCTGCCTGCCACACAGTTGGTGGACAGACGCAAAAGCCGCCATCCGGACAAGTCACCCGCGAACCCGGGCATTCCTGCTAAGTCACCAAACGAAGCAAAACTATGGCAGACCCATGTTGGTCATCCAACAAATGGTTCGCGGGACGGAGGTACTCATACTCGCCTTCCAAATTAAAATAATACGATTTGTATCTAGTATACAAACATTTTGCCATGTGTGCAAAAGCAATAAACTCTTCAGGATAAAAGACCAATGGATTTATTGTCAAAAAAATATTCTGTAATATTTGTTACGTAAAATAATGACAACGTAACTTAACAAAATAATGACAGGTTGACGCGCCTACCAATTTCGATCTTATTTAATAAATATCAGGTTTTATTTTTTTATGGCGTATTAAGTCTGGCGTTATACACTTCATTTACATTGCTACCCAAACGTATTGCACAAAATTGTATCTATGAAATTGGGATCACATAATTGGGATATATAATAGATTTTTATAATATAAAAAATAATGCCAATGGAAAAAAAATTGACGAAAGCTTACCAGTTTAAAAACTTTTGCATAAAAAATATTTATTATTGTGGAATTCGGTGAACCCATTAAAAATAATGTATAAAATATCTGCTTGTATAAAGGAATGGTTTAAGCCTTTATAAGATACATTTAAAAAATAAAAATAAATATATTTTATTATACAACACTAATTTTAAATCATATAATCAAACAACAAAATAAATCAATACATAATCTAGGAAACACATTTTAAAGAATTTACATTTAGATTAAAATCATTAAAAAGTTAATCGGAGAATGTGTTTTGTGACCAAAATACCTCTGTTTTTCCATTTAATTAAGGTCTTACAAACTCAAATGTTTCAGATTTTATTTAAACACTTATTTTGTTTAGATATTATTGAAAAATTATAAATATTTACGATCAAAAAATACTTACCAGAAAAGTACATGGTATTTAATAATTTATCATCGTGCGTTTTGAGCATTTTTATTGCTTACCTGAATGTAGGTATATATTAAAGCAAGTTTCGAATGAAATAAATCGAAATTAAATTTTTAATTTGAAAAATTTGATACGGGGAATAATCGATCTTTCTCATCGGAACCTTTCTGTACAGTTGCAATCATTTTTAAACTTTTTTTCTCAGCCGCTGGTCAACCGCTCAATAACTCAGGTACGGGGCCATACGTCATTCCTATGTCTACCTACGTTAAATTGTCGTGAAAACAAGCTTATGTGCCCAAGCGGCCGATTGTCAGATCGAACCAGATTACCGATGTTTTTGATATTGTCATCCGTTTCTAAAAATTATTTACTTTTAATTTAATAAAACTACTTATTTAAAAAGAAATCGTAATTTAATTTAAACTTTTTATTATTCAGACTTTTAAAATATGTTATAATATCTACATCTAAAACGTACATAATTATAATTTTAACAGCATGGTTCGATTACGAATCAAGTCATTATTAATTATTGGTGATATTCACTGCAAGCGGCAGTTAATGGCCAAGGAAAGTTTTTTAATCAAAGATGGCAAGATGCATATATGCACGTAATATGTAGTTAATATAATTTATAAACGCATATATAATGAAGTGAAAAAAAAAACATATTATTGGCGAAAACAGCATCGTGTCCTCCTTGCTGTCATAAAATGAGGTCACAAAAAAAAAAAATTATACTTATTGATAGGAGAGAGAAGCTCTTGATCATGAAGGACAGACAATTTAAGTGTCGATTCAGTGATGATTTTGTAATAATATTTTCTAAATCATCTTCATAAAAAAATCTCTTTCCCAGCGAGAGAAGGAAGAAGACGAATGTAGATGACGTCCGCACGAGCTAGTTTCATTAAGTTATTGCGTGAAAATTTAGTGAAACCTTTACAAAAATACTTATCATGACATATATATGTATATATGTACAAATATATTTTTTTGTAATTACCGCACACGAAAACCTAACAACCGTCTGGAGTAAGTGAGATTATGGATTCTCCCGTCTTACAATCTTGCAATCTTTAGAGCACAGGCGTCGGGTGGGAATGCTGTCCTTGTTCTACCGCTATTTCAATGGAAGATGCTCGGAGGAACTAACATCATTGATACCCTCGGCACCGGTGCGTAGTACGGAAACACGCCGAACGCGCGCCCAACATATGTACATGGTAGACATTTGTCACTTGAGAACGGGTCGTTTCTACGACTCGTTCTTGAGTTCAACAGCTTGGCTGTGGAACGATTTGCTGGCCTCTGTGTTTCCTCCCTCCTACAACATAGGTTTCTTCAAGACCCATGTTCACTCCTTCCTCTCCTCAAATAGACTCTCCATACAGCATTTTAACAGATGGCCCTGAGGGAAATTATTTTCCTTGGGGCCTCCTGTGTTAAGTTAATGTAAAAAAAAAATTCCAGTTGGAGTATATTGGGAGGCTGAACGTAGGAGGGATGGTATGGAGGTGGGGGAAGGGAGAGAGTACCTGGCTAAATCAGATCTGGTCACCAAATACATTTAAAGCAACATTCCTTCCACCTTCTTGAAGAAACTATTCACACTTTCAAAATGTGAGGATGTCTACATCTGATTTACGTCAGGCCTTTTATATTGCCGTTAATATATATAATGTATATGTGTCTAAAGAATTACTTTTTTCTTAATCTAGCAAATTTATTGACTTTCAGTTTATTTTCAACAGCTGATTTGGAATAAATTATGAAGTCGGGACGTCCAAGGAAGATATGGCAGGATCAAGTGAATCAAATACTTTAGCTAAGTCTTGTCAAGAGTCAGAATAGCATGTATGCATGTGAATGAAGCAAGGTTTGTATGCTGGGACTGAGTTTTGTAGCGTTCTATCCCTATGCCTGCTCCTGCGGAAAAACGGCGTGATTGTCAGTTAGTTCATTCACACAATCAAAAAATACTATGTTTTTATGTACAGTCTTTGTTGTGTTTTATTCATATCTCGTTGGCTTTGTAAGTACGTGCATAAAATTAATTATATTATTAAATAACACTCAGGTGGAGTTCTCCAATAAAAATGTGGACGAGACATGGTGGAATTTTGACATAAGCTATGAAGTCAGTATTATACAGTTGGCAGTCAGTGACCGATCATATTAAAATGGCTTCATTTTTACTTCAATTGGTACGTTATAATAAAAAAGAACAACCCGTAAAAAACAAAGTATTTAAGAATACGTCAATTTCAACAAATTTTATTATCTAGTGAAACAGTTTAGATTTTCCGCCTCGGTCCTACGCATCGAACCGCACGACCTGATTGAGCCTAATTGAACCATCATTTCATCAAATTTTAGAAAAATGCATGTGTGCCCACGTGAGTAACACTAAAAATTGATAGAATGCATTGTATCGACAGCGAGTCTATCTGCCGAGTTTCAGCTCGATCGATTGCCGGAACGTGGATTACATTCTACTTCCAAGATAAGCATTCATTCATTCGCGAAAGCAAAATCGAAATTCAAATAAATGTGTATAAAAATCAAACGGTTTTGTGTTATTTAAATATATCATAACACAAAAGTATTTTTTCCTCTCTGGTATTAAGAAATTGAATTAATTCTTAATTATTAATTATTTTAATTATTATTTTATTCATTGCTCCCAACACAGGACTTTTTGGTGAGAAAGGTATAGTACATAACCAACGTAATTCAATTGTAAAGTTGAATAATAATAATAATCAAAAAAATCTAAGTTCTCATTGGTTCTTTTAAGAGTTTGTGCTTCCTAAAAGCAAACCCGGTAAAGTAATACATTTTACGTAAGTTGGATCGCATTAATAAAAAATCCGCCTACTAAGTATGTCAACGGATGGGTATTACGGAAACCCGACAAAATACAAACAAAAATACTTTTTTATTTTCCAACATTTGCTTTCAGTTATTTCGTGTGTATCGTAATTAAAACATATTTTTTTAAATTAAATAACTAAATTTAATCAAGATATTTTTTTCCGAGGAACAAAATATCTATTGTATCTTATCACAGTCGCACCCGAGCAACTTAAGTTGCGGCGACAGTTGCAGGCAACTGGCAAATTTAAATGCAACTTCAAAAAAGTTACCCTAGTATCGCGTTGCCTCGTTTGTGCATATATATAAACGCACCTTTAGTTAATCGAATGCGCCTGGAATTAATTAGCATAATATATATAAGATGTATATGAATAATTCCTAAGACGCTTAGGAAGAATCCATAAAATAAACCCCCCAATGGGTTAGGTACGTTGTGAGGCTGAATATAGTGGGGAGGAGTAAGAAGAAAGAGACAGGAAGAAAAAAGCAGAGGAAGTACTTGGCTATTGTGAAGTGGTCACTAAACATGGCTAAAATCATGTGAAGCGAGTTTTCAGTTCCAAATAGTGGTCTTTAACCTGGAAGATAATGAGATTATCTTCCACAGTCAGACATATTCTAAATATACCTTACATTCTTTTATCTACTTTCCATATATTTTCCACGGAATATATGTAAATTACTATATATTTTATTGAACAAGTAAACGTTCATCACTTTGGTCTTTTAACAGCCAAGATTCGAGAAAAATTAAAACACATATCTACATAATATAATAATGGAAAAGGACATCGGATGATAATCACTCAATAATTTTTTTCGGCTGTAAGGTCACGTTGAGTTATAGTTGGACTTGTTTCACGTTAACACTTCATCTTAAATTAGCTAACACATATTTGATTTTATTCAATAAACATGGGTAACGTGATATATTAAGTGGCAGAATGAAAACCCTGTGATAGTCGACGGAGTTATATAATGTACAAGATTAGACTAAAATGTTATCTGGAAGGTATCTTTATTAATTTAAAAATTTAAAATATATGCAGTTTAAAAACCAATGAAGAAATTTTCTAACTTAACCTCAACTTACTCCTAAAATGCCATCAGGTTTTTAGCGTTGAACTACTTTTATAAGCTTACAGCATAAGGAATAGTTTCAAAGGAAACCTTGATTTTTTTCTTAACTATCCCCCGTATAGAATTTTCAGAAAAATGATTAATAGTTTTTTTGCGATAGCAGACTAAAAAGTGTGTACTTTTATTCTTATATATATTTACTTTATTGCAATTCTTATAAGCAATAATTATCAGCCTGAAACACTCATCCACGTTGAAACAATCTTCCGAGAAAAGATACATGCCGCCGACGGGACTCGAACCCGCGCCCTTCTGATGTCCGGTCAGATGCTCTTAATCCACTGAGCTACAGCGGGTTACCTCTTACCCGCCAAATGATTCAATATATACTAGTGTTTCATTCAACAACTACCGCTTATTACATTTTTTCACCTGCAAACAACCAACTTTATTTTTATTTGAGAAAGACATTGTAAGTGCTAACATTTCCACTAGGTGGCGTCGAGACATATCATGTCTACATTTTTCGGTGAAATATTTTAACTCGTCAAGTATTGATTATTTTTAATTGATAAACTAATGTTTAAGACAAGATTCTTTTCTTTGGAATACCAACATGTATACAAATTGAAGTAAAAATAAAGTCACGGTTATCAATTAGGTTAACGTTATAACAAACACATTTAAGAAATTTTTTAGAACTGCAAGGGCAAATTCTCCAATTTTTTTTCCAGCTCTTCACTCTTATCAAAATTATTATTGTTGAAAGAATTCTTATAAAAATTGGCGTGCAAAGGTGACTTTGCCATTTGTGACGACCAACATTACAAATAAAATACCAACGTTTCATAATTGTTTTTGTAATCGCGACAAACTACAGTTATTGTTGCAACTAAGATGTTCCGCCATTGATTGCAGCAGTGTGTCGACTAGGCTGGACAAACTAGATGGTGATTTATTAGATTATATATCACGTGAAGAAATGCTGGTTTCAAAGCAGATATTCGAGAAGAATTTCATCATAGAACCGGCCACTGGACACCAGTGGCGTGCATTGCTCTATGACATACTCATTGCACATGCGTTTGACACAATTATGAAACTTATTTTGACAATTAATTTGACACAAACTTATTGATAATTAATTTGACACAAACTTATTTTGACAATTAATTTGACACACACTTATTTTGACAATTAATTTGACCCAAACTTATTTTGACAATTAATTTGATGTAAACTTAATTTGACACAATTATGAAACTTATTTTTTATTTTTAACTTAATGAGTAAAAGCTGAAATTGTAAATTTAATGAATGAAGATAATACTAGCGACTTTCAATCGAAAATATGAAACAGAAAAAACAGATAAAAAGGTTGTCGACGTACATCTATCCCTTTTACTACACTGTAAGGCGTATTCCGAGAGAGTCGTGTTGGAGAGGTCAAAAAATCTCCCTCAAACAGTCTCCCCCGACCCGGCCTGCCTCGCGGTGTGCGGGCATACTCAACCACTGATAAGATCCGGACAAACTTCACCCCATGAACGCAGGCACCCCTGCTAAGTCACTTAAAATAGAGAACCACTTGGGTGACCTACGATAGAGGTTTTCCAAAAAAATTGTTCTCGGGGTGGTGGTACCCGTACCCGCCTGCAAAATTGAAAATATATATCCAGATACAATTTTTTTTATAAAAAAAAAATGTTACTAAGAACCCGTTGATAAACTACTATCTAGCAATTTAAAAAGATTTTATTATAATACGTATAATTAACAAATACAAAAGGACTTATTGTCATATAGAAGTGCGATATCAAAACACAATGCAAAATACAGTAATTAACTTAACATTGTAGATGCAGTTATCAAAGGCAATGAAATGTGACGAAGGTAAACAAATATTATGCATTAAAATATAACGCGGTGTCGCTAGAGGTCATTGTACAAATACTCAAGTGCCGCTGGAACACTGAACAGATTTTCTCTAGAAGTCAAATTTGAGTCCATAATATGTCATTTTCAGGTAATCTAATGTTACCATTATATATAAGACCTTCTGACTTCTGGGTCAACAAAAATGCTTATTCTTAAATATTCGATGTAATCAATAAATGCGTTTGAAATATGAATTCAAAAGGTTTTTACAATATGTTTTTATAAGCCAAATAACTCCATTTGATGTAATTGCGGCTAATATAAGATTTTAAGAGAACGGGAGAGTGCCATTACATCATAATTAGAGGCGCTATCCATCGCATATATTTCTCGTCGAAACGGGTTCTAATTGGGGGTACAAGTAAATAAAACCAATGTTTTCGTTTTTCGCAAGTATTTATTTTAATTTTTTTATTTATTAATCTTAAGTTTTCTCACATTTTCGTTTGTGCTAACAGTTTTATAAACATGTAAACATTTACATTGTTTGGCTAACATAATATTTCTTTGAATATTTGCATTACAGTAACAAATAAATAAAAATGTTAATATTTGAGGTAGACATACTTTCTTAATTCAATCTTAAACTTATTAATATTTTCTCAGCAATTTCATTGGGGATTTTGTTATAAAGTTGGACGGCCTGGTACATCAGAGATTTCTGGGTGCTTGATTTTTTCTTGTTAATAATCTAAATTGCTTTGAATCTTTCGTCCCGTGTCCGTGTATCTCGTTATTGTAATTAATTTTTCTTTTCAGTTTCTAGACATCGCCCTTATGTTAATTTTATGTATAAAAATAAGTACATTCACACAGTTTGCTATGCAGTCAAAAAATTCAGCTCCTTTAACATGTTTTTTATCCGTGTAGTAGATATTATTCGCATTGCTTTATTTTGCAGTATAATACAAAAAAGAAGCCCGGTCAACAGAGAAATTTTTCCAACTCGTCGGCGATAATGATTCCATGATAATTCAGAATCAACTCAATTCAACACTTCTTTGAAAAATCATTAAAATGTATGAAAAGAAAAAAAAATCCCATTTTACCTAAATTAAAGTAAGCTATTTAACCACTTCTTATTTATATTTTTCATCACTTTTAATGACTTGAGTTATCCTGTCACCGGCATTAATGTATCTAGTCAATGAATTAAAAAACTATTTTTTAATAATGATCAAAAATTAAAAATCTTTTTTTTTTAATGTTCGATCAAAAATTTAGCTGGCTTCGGTCACACTCACACGCCCACAACTCACTTCTGTCGATTTATCTCTTCAGTGGGCTGGAAGTAAGAGAAGCTAAACCTTATCTAGTTCAAAACTGTGGAAGCGGAAACACAACCTGTTTTGCTTATTTAGAAAGCCTCCAGAGACAACTAAGGTTCTCTTGTCCGCAACTTAATTCCCACTCGCGTTGCGTAACAAGGAAGGTGCTTTATTATCTCACACTCTACAGCCAATTAAGAACATGTGATTTACATGCCGACTGCTCTTTTAGATAATTAATCGTATGGCAACACAATTTGTGTCTGCTGACCTCCGCGGCAAGATTGTATGCTTCTTGACTTTGGACCCAAAGATTTCGTATTCAAAACCCGACGGGACAAATAAACAAAAAATAATTTAAAGGAGTCTTTTTCACCATGATTGTTTATGCTTAAAGAATGATAATAAACAAACCGTAAATACGAGATAACCAAGTGATAAATAATCAATAAGAAGATTGTTGTAAAACGGATCAGAGAAATGCGACTCACTTCATGACGATAGAAGTGAACTTCTGGGATGCAGCCTGCAGGGTGAATAATATCCTAATGATAGCTAACCTCCGACTGGAGATAACATCAAAGGAAGAAGAAGTCACGTTCCAAAATGGTAGGTTGTGTAGATTTGTAAAAATATTGTAATTATCTTACTTTTCAACGCTTCCGCCAATGGATCGTAATATTTTATTTAGATGGTTATTTAATTTTATTTATTTAATGGATAACCAACACCCCTGCCATAGGTTATCCCAAGTGGTTCGCTATGTTTTTTTTAATTAAAAAGGGTGCCCGGGCTCATGTGGTGAAGTTTGAACACATACTCCATGGCCGTTCAGATCGGGAGAGACTGGTTCATGGAGACATATTACCTCGCCAGCCGCAATCTCTCGGAACATCATTTTACATTGCAGTAAGAGGGTTAGATTCACATGTTCGTCGCTCCTGGACACACTGACCTTCAGATTCCTACCCACCCCTCATACATTTTTCCTTCCCAGAACTTAACCCCTATAAAGACCGTCCACACGCGTCCCCAAAGATGCCATGGCTCCGAGGAAAATTGTTTTCCTTAGGGCTTCTTGTGTGGAGCTAATGTAAAAAAAATGGTCGTGCATAAACAGCGCCATAACTTCGCTCCTTGTGACATTCAAAACCCTGTCCATCAGTTAGATAGCTACCATGAACTCTCTGCTGTCGTGTAATTTCGAGCATCAGACTTGGCGTTGGGATTCCTCGAGGTCATTGTGCTCTTTTATCGACCCCGCCATACCTAGTATATCTACCTACTATGTTTAAATTCTAATTTCCACGTCCGCTACGTACTAACTCTTCATTTGCTACCATAATTATAATCCTACTAACCATTTATGTCATAGTCTTTGTCGCTAAGTTATTGTTTACATGGAATATTCTAGTGCGCTTGCAGTTAGCACGTGCAATATTTTGATTTCACCCGATTTAAAAATATTTACATAAACCATAAATTTGTCTCCGAATAGCATTCGTTTTTCTGTTTCAATTTAAAAACCATTTGTTATTCTTTTTCACTTCTACAATTCTACATGGCCTTTTACATAATGTTTTGATTATAATCTTTTAGTGGTTAATAAATGTATTATTACCCGCCAATCCAGTAATTAAACCATTTCCCGTCTTATACCAAGAGAGATGTGAGATGTATGAGTACCTATATTCTGTGTTTATTTCGGTTTAATTTATTATTAATGTGTTTCTTGCTACATAGCGAGGAGTTATTCATCTCATTTTATATCATTTCTAGATGAGACGGCTACGCGCTGCTGTGGCAAGCGAAACACAACGCTATGAATGACGTGAAATCGAAACACAACGCCATTACATAGTAACCAACTCCATTACCTAGGTAACCAAAAATGCAAATTAACTCACACCGCCAACTGTCAAAAACTTATGCAACTTACAAATAATTTCACATCATTTTCCCATAAGAAATATTTAATTCGCAAAAATAAATATTGAGGTCAATAATCGAGATAAAAAACTATCCTACCTTTTAAGTTGGACCAAATTACACATAGTAAGCCAAATTTTGGAGTTTATCTCGGACAAACATAGTGACGCGAGATTTTTATATATAAAGATGTACCGTCCTCATCAGTAATTTTTGTGTGGTCAACTTGTTAATTTATTGTTTTTTGATTGCCCTAGGTGCCACAAACTCAATCGGAAATGAATGTTGACAACTTTGAATTTTAATTTTGATGAACATCTTCTAATCAAAATGTTAAATTAAAGAGATGATAAGGAAAAACGGAGGAATATCAACATTGTATAACTTTTCTAGTGTGCTACTTTATTATAACCGACATTAAAACTACACATATAATTTAATTAACAAATCAACGAAATTATTTAAATTATCCAGTTTAATTGAATTCAGTTGATTTCCTGTTTCACGCAAAGTCACATAAATATTATGTAATTTTGAATATGTTTGAACTAAATAAATAATATTAGAATCGTAATAATATGCATACTGATTATGCATTTTAACCATCATATTATGAATAAGGTCTACAGCACTGTAATCTATTAAGTTATACCTAATAACTTATTGTCCTGACGCCAGAAACCTTTCTGAACTCAGTGTGAAAAGTTAAAGATGAACCGGTTGTGGTAACAGTTATTATAGGTCAAAAGATAAAAGTGTCACGAAACCGAGGCGCAAGCAATATCTCCTGGCAAAATGCTGTAGATGAGTCACGATGACTCTCGATCAATTAATCGGTGAAACTGAAAGTGGTCCGTACGATGCGAATGTAACACTTAGGGCTATGCAAGGCATAAGGGAATCATGTCATAGACAAAGTGTTTACTGACGTACAAGGCAAGCATTCTTCCGTAATGGACAGTGGAAATGTAGCACATAGCACATAGAAGAATAAACATTGACTATGGCAGCTTTTCCTGGGACTTGCATATTGCACAACTTTCAATTATGAAAGAGCAATTATTCTTACGGCCCATCGATAGTGAAGGTTGGCATCACTTTTGCCAAGGATTTGAGAGTCGCTGCAGCTCCATAATCATGTCAATGTTAGATTTCTTCTAGCTTTCGACGAATCAATTCTGACTCAGCGTAAAATCATGTTCACGAAGTTTTTTTCGACGTTTCAAGGCCTCTAATTACAGACGGATATTTTAATAGGGTACTCAGATTAATGTAAAACAAGATTAACATAAAGACGTCCCAACTTTAATTTTGCGAAATTCGTTTTGGAGAATAAAAAAACGGATGTTGCGAAAAAGGCTTGTCACATACTGAACAACATTTTAATAGGCGCTTAATATTAAAGCATATTATATACCTAAGTACATTTAAGTAACATATCACCTATCACTTACTATTTCGATGAAGTTCTTAAATGTTAAAGTGAATCCAATGCCTTTAATCAAACAACAACAAAAATTCTATTCAAAATTACCGACGTAGGTTAAAATCTCTTATCTTAAGACAAAAATATTTGGGAATATTGTATTAAGAATATAAACAGGATTTTGTCTACAAATTTTAGGTCATTATTTAATCCACAATATATCATTGCTGAATAAGTGTATTACACCCGTCTGGGATTTTACGTAGGTTAAGAATGTTTTTAAATACGAAAATATGTCATTGCTGAACAAGTGTTTTATCCCATCTGGGCTTTTACATAGGTTATAAGAAAATATGGCATTGCTGAATAAATGTTTTACACCAATCTGGGATTTTACGTAGGTTAAGAATGTTTTTACATACGAAAATATGAAATTGCTGAATAAGTGTTTTATCCCATCTGAGCTTTTACATAGGTTATAAGAAAATATGTCATTGCGGAATAAATGTTTTACACCCATCTGGCTTTTACATAGGTTAAGAATGTTTTTACATACGAAAATATGAAATTGCTGAGTTTTTTAAGTGTTTTATCCCATCTGGGCTTTTACAAAGGTTATAAGAAAATAATAATTTGAGCTGTCGACAATTTTTTTTTTTTTTTTAAGAAAGACAAACATTCCCGGGTTACGAATAACCCAACAACATTTGAAAATCTCCTACTACCACCACACTAAGCGGAAGATGTTGCTTGTGTTGTGATGGAGGACTTAGCCAGTCGATGAATCTAGCACGGAACGCCTGGGTGGAACCCAAACACGGACCGATAAATAAAAAATAATAGAAAACAAAAATTACACTTTTGATTAAAAAATAAAATATATTTATAAACCAGATAGTGAAGCTGCACAAACTAGGAAACTAAAAATTGAATAACTTTTTGAATTCCTTAACTTGGGAATGCCGGTTTATTTCCGGAAATTAACGGGTTACGTTTATACGGCCGTATTCAGCCACTTCCCCAATACACATCAACGTGTACCACCGTATACGGACCAGTTCAGCAAACTTGTTGTGACTTAAGCGTATAAATGTTTATTTTATATAAATATAGTTACATCGATGCCTACGGAGTAATCAGAACACCGTGAAAGTATGGACTTCAATACTTCCTGATGGGTTTACATAATCGTGGTTCCTAATATGAAATATGTGTATAACAGGGGACGTGATGTTGAAGGAGTATTGTAACTGCTTTGCCATATTTCCTATAAAGGTCATATTCGATTATGAACAATGCATTGATTATGAAATTTGTCACATATTTAAATAATTGTTAATTTAATAATTTGGAGGTATACTTTTTACATTTTTGGCTTATTTCTTTTCTGTTTCATACTATTTTCTATCTTTATTTGTAACTGGATGAAGTTCCCGGCGTTTCCCGAATAGTTCAATAATATAGTTTTTCGAAATCAATAGAATAGTTTTTCGAAATCATATGTACTTAGATGGTTATTTTCCACTTATTTTGACCGTCAAGTGTGTAATATGGCATCAAAAATTATAAAAGATCTGCTTTAAGGGGTGAGAAATAGGATATCAGCTGATGTTTTTATATCTTGTGTAGACTTTGATCTTTTTCTTTTTTTTAAGGTTAATGTGCAAAATATTTTCGATCTCGGAATAAAACTACAGATTTGTATAAAAACCAACTCACAAACCCACATCGGGACACTCTTCATTGATTTATTTATTTAAAAGCCATAAAAAGCTTTTACTTTCAAGTGATACATAAGTTTACAATGATACACAGGAGAGAAACAGATTATGAACAAAATACGTACTCTGAAATAATATCGAAATATCTCAAAAATATACTTATATATTGTACATTATATTATGTATAGTACGAGATACCAGGGGAAGTAATATTAAAGGAATATAATATATACTATATATATATATATATATATATATATATATATATATATATATATACATACTCCTACTATATATAGCATAGAATACTCGATACAGGAATGCGCTAGTGAGATCGTGAGATGTGTAGCTGATGTTTTTATGTAATATATAATTTTTTAAATATATAAATAGTATTTAACTTGTTTGTCATTTTTGTCTATAAGGGTCGTATACGATTATGTTCTTATTTTATGAAATTTATTATTACTTTTGTTATAAAAATTGTTCTACACTGTTAATATGAACTCGGGTACTTCCTGCTGAATTTGGATTTACATAATCGCAGTTCCTAATATGAAATACGTTTACACAGGGTACTTGAAATTGCAGGAGTGAGAGTATTGAACTGGTTTGCCATTCTTCCTGTAAAGGTCAAATTCGATCTTGAACTACGATTATTTTATGAAATTTGTCAGTTTATTATGTTATTGTTATGGTCGCCGAATGAACTGCACCCAGAAAAAACATCATAAATCAAACTAATGTTTTTCTTTTCAGACAACTTTACGTTTGTTCTATAATAATTATATGTCAAAAGAGATTTTTCGACGGATATGTGTTTATCGGATCAGATAGATGTAACCAGTTTTTTTGTTGGCTTTAATGAAAGTATTGCGTATGAAAGGGAGTAGAACGGTGATTCAATGACCTACAAAGTTGTGATTATGTCAATCATTTCTCTTAACGGATAAAATTACTTTATCGAAGTTCATGGTTTTCATAAGACCATTTATATAACCGTTTGCTGTATTAAAAATACATTTTCAATCTCATGTGGCTTGGGTGAATAGTATAAAAAAATAAAATAAAAAAATAAAGGTTAAATTAAACAAACATATTATTTTAGTAATTTTTTAAAAATTGTACCTACGACCTCTTTTCTTATAAACTCTTCCTTCATAGTTGATTATGTTTTAATGATACTAGTTTTAACGAACATTAAAACATTATTATCATTGTGCGAAATTAAAATTTAATGTGGTGTATGCAACACTGCCTCTTACTCTATGATATATGGGCGGGCTCTACCCCCGATCAACGTCCCGAACGTTGACGGAGTTGCGACCCGAAGTGGGTCATTTCAAGGCAGCGCTGCTCCGCGCTCCCATTAATAATCTTACTGCCAGCTAGGCTGGACGTTTACTTTGTAACCATTTGTATTCAATAAACAACCTCTAGTGTATTATTTACACAAACAATCAGTGTGTAGTACTGAGGATAAGATTGAAGTCAGTATCCCAATCCAGTTCATGAACACTACATTAAAGTATGTAAATAAAATATTTTTTAAATGGTCAGAAACACATAAAATTTGATGCAAAATACATGTTACTAAAAATTTTCGATCGACTGAACTACAAATATCTGAGAACAAAATTATTTGATAAATTACCAGAGAATATAAGAATAGAAGATAAGGTCAACGCTGTTTTAGATACTTTGCCACAAAATATACAAGATACTACCAGAAAACGTTTAACAGAGTTAAAGCGTACAAAAAATATTAAAGTTTGTTCTAATGACAGTATTAATATTGAGTACATCCTTATTATGTGATTCTATAGTATTATATGTTTGGAAACTTTTTTGTTATGTTGGAAAATTATGTAGTAATTAATTATTATATTGTATGAAATAATTTGCTTAAAATTCGGCCTCAATACATATTCGTCTAGGGAGGTGCGTTCTTTATATATACATAGGTACCTACGTTACATTTACAAGGAATATGAAGTATTTGCTTATTACTCTATGTTTTATTGTTTTATTTTTATCCACTACTGTCCTTATTTCAAACTAAAAACTAAAATGTCTACATTGTATTCGCCATAAATAAAACTAGAAAACCGTTTTAAAAGTTGCAATACTCGTCTATTGGTTAAAAAACATGAAATTTTACGTAGGTATATTATTATTTCCGGTTTTATGATATAAAGTAATTAAATTACTATAGTCCCTGGCTGCTATTTTTGTTATAATATGATTTCATAATTATTTACTGTAATATGTCTCTACACGAATTAAAAAAAAAAAAATCACTGGATCTGAATAAGCCTGTAGTATTTTATTTATCATAGACTTAATGACTGTATTATACTAACCACTAACTCTACTATGTGCTAAGTGAAAACACCGTATAATATTATTACGAAATGCTTTATCAAGTGTTTTATTTTTAGAAGATCAATAATACCACCACTACATTGAAATGATTTCCTCTCGTTTTTTATGCCATTCTAAAATGTTACATCTACCTCCTATTTCGCCAATAAATAACAGTCTATTGATACCAATCTGCATATAAGCTAAACAACACAGGTTACGTGTTGTTTTTGGATGTAAAAACTATGTCATTCGGAGTGGTACTGATTTAATAATGCATTTACCAAAATGGCCTAACGCAACGTGGGAAGTGGAGGCACATAATATACATTTGATGATCCGATAACACGGATTTCCTACCCAGGATGGTATAGTGAAGACAAATTCACAGTGAATATTATTTACATAATATCTTGTTGTGTGGCACACTATTACAAATCAAAATGTGTTTTTCTTTTCTTCCCTTGCCTTCCATCATGGAATTCCAGGCGGAATGAAACGAGAGGATACGTAGGAAGAGGAAAGAAGACAAATGGTTTCATTCATTTTTAACAAAGATTCTACTCTATACGGTTTCTTTACCAGAATATACCTACTTAAAAATGTATTGAAGTCCTGAGTGAAGCTCATATTTATTATACAGGCTGTTAAGGGACGTTCTTTACTTACTTTAAGTAGTGATTCCTGACATTATTTGAAATTTTGGTCTCCGGTGACATTTCGAAGTTTTTTTAAACTTCCACATCACAGTCATTACGGGACACCATATTTTTATGTTGAAAAAAAAATGTTTTAAGCTGAAAGTATTTTTGTTGTTTGTTTTTGGGGTGTTATGCCGTGTTGTGCTACCTCCTTCTTTAGCCGACGTTTCGGACAGCGTTGCAGTGTCCATCATCAGTGCAGATCCGTCGATGTGAATTTGTTGTGTTAAGTGTGTGCTTATTTACTTGGAAGCGATACCGTGTCGTCAGCTTCAATCCACTGCGAGCTGGTAGGTATTTCAGAAGAAAGTGAACTACTTTGAAAGGGAATTTTTTGTGAAAGCGCAGTATTTACGTTAGCCTGGGGCCCGTCCACGGAGAAATGTAACGAAATTTCCAACGAAAGTAGCGTCATCTTGTGGCGAATTCTAGAATTAGAAAAACCAAGCTGAAGCGAATGTTGCCAATATCAAGGTATAAACAAAATGGTTTTATACTTTTATATTGTATTATTATATGGTATTAAAGTATACTTAGACATGGTTTTTTGCGGTTAGCTTTGGTGTAGCCGTCAATTACCGGATACCAAGAGCTGTTGAGCTTAGCTCCGTCGTCTCTATTAATATTAATTGGATGTTTGTAGATTTCAATTGCCTCCGTAATCAGGCGTGATCCATAAGTTTTGGGTTCACATCGACGGATCTGCCGGATCTGCCCTGATGATGGACACTGCAACGCTGTCCGAAACGTCGGCTAAAGAAGGAGGTAGCACAACACGGCATAACACCCCAAAAACAAACAACGAAAATGCTTTTGGCCGTGAAAATCTAAAAACGTATCTGAAAGTATTTTATTTTATTTTTGTTTTTTCGCATAAGTTTTTTTATAACAAAACAATTGGCGGTTTTATCAATGTCGGTTTTTGTGTCATAATGACATTGTTGCCAATTGGAACGTATTGGAATGTGCGATTTTTTCAAATGAATAATTTATTAATGATACCTACTAATAAAATTACACATTTTTAGTACAATGATCAGAAACTGAAAAATAAACTTTGAATATTGCACACATTTTTATCGATATTTTAGTTTGTGAAAATCCCCTATTATCGATGACCAATGTTTCCAGAGCTCAGCAAGACGGCCCAAAACGATAATGCAATGACATCAATTGATAACAAAATTCTTCAATTAATGTGTTCCACATTCTAAAAATTGACCCCAAAGTAAAATCATCTCATTAAAAAAAATATTGCTGATTCGTCTGTTTTGCTCGATGATGCAAACTGCAATAGTGACGAATCATCCCATTTTCGTTCGCGTTGAAAATCCTGAATTACCACTTGCACTTTCCACAATCTGATCATCATCAGTTTCCTGCGAATGCGCAACGCAGAAACCTGCGCAGCGGGTCTTCTGCGCTCCATACTATTATGTATTAGATTTACGAGTATAATATTATATTGCGATTCGTTATTCCCATATCTCACCCGTCCCAGCTCAGTGTTGACCGAGTGCGATGCAACAAAGAGGTTGTTTCCGTAAATAAAAGATTGCAAGTCTTTCGCCATTGATGTTGCTATTAGATGGCTTCTTTTAAGCATATGCCGTTGTGAAAGACCAGCGTACCATCTCCGATGAATACAGGTAAAGCGAATGCAGAAGCTGTGAAGAAATAAAAACCGCATTGGAGCGAAACGCTGGAACAATGCTTCGCTGGCCATGACAGGTTAGGGGAAGTAAACGATGATGCTTGGTGATCATTTGCTTCTTCCGGATACTTAAATATAAGATGTCAATAAACTTTTTTTGGACAATAGGCAGGCTGCCGTTTTTATTGTTGTTGTTAGCTTAGGCTGTGGCTTGACGTGAACTTGTATGTGATTTTTTCAACATCAAAGGCGTATGAAAGATAAAATCATCTTCACCTGGCTTTGTATATCTATGTACAATAATCAAGACTTTTCACTTCAACTAAAATGTAGTTACCAGTTGGAAGATGCCCGTAGTAAGGTAAAACCGATCCGGTCTAAAATTCATACATATACGAAATACCGTATTAAAGTTTTGCAATAACTATAATATACGATAGATTGTTATCACAAATCATCAATTTATTGTTTAAAACTAACAGATTGACTTTTTAATGGAAGAAGACCATACTAACAGATTTTCATTTATAAGAATATGAATTTTGGAAAAATTATATCTCTTGCGAAAGCTACACAGTAGTCAGTTTAGCCTTTTGAGCCTCTTAGCCTTTTGCTTTAGCCTTTTGCACCCCTTTATCTCATTCATGGACAACCTCAGTTTCTCTTCCCTAATAAAGGGCACCTCTCCTTGTCATCTGTCAAAACTCACCAAAAGACCAGACATACCTAATTTTTATTTATTTTTATAGTGAAATACCTCACAAGAGTCCCAACTGCTCCCGTCTGGAGCCAGTGAAACTATGGCATCCCCAAATGGGCTATGTTATGAGGCTGAAGGTAAGTAGGGAAGGGGAGGAGACGAGGAAGAGAAGGTGGGGAAGTACCTGGCTATTTAGATCTAATCACTAAACGCGGCTGAAGCCATTTCAAGCATCGTTTCAATTATGAATGGTGATCTTACACCAGGGCGATACTAAGAGTATCTTCCACTCATACAATATATATATTATTTTAAATAATTAATTGTGAAATAACACAAATCAATTAAATAAAATTTATTTGCGCACGCCGGGTCCGAACCCGCGGCCGTCGGAATGGGAGTCAAACGCTCTACCGCTCGACTACGCCAGCCGTCAAAAATAATTATGATAATAAAAACATAACCTAATTGTTGCTGCATGGATATAAATTTGTTTTGCCAGCTTTCATCAGAACCTTATATTCATCTTCTACATACACAATATCCACATATCTTCCGTATATATTTCTGTTTCAGTTCTTGCAATCGTAGGTAGATTCTCTGAGACTACATAATATAATGATTTCCTACTACAACTTTACTACTTACCTACATTAATACAAGTTAGTTGTAACTAATGGACAACATTAACATTCATTTACAGCTTCTATCGAACGGCGTAAGATAATTGTTATTATATCTTACCAGCAGAAAAAACCTCCGTTTAGTTCTGTTAGGCCATGCAGGCGGCCTTTTGACTGAGAGAAATTTTTTTTTCAGTAGGTTAATTGAACAATAATTAGGTATATCACTAATTCATTGAAAAATTACAATATGTAAAATAGAGTAATGATAATGTATGCGAACATAATACGCTAAATATCGCCTGATTTACTCCCACTCCGAAGGCCGCGGGTTCGAACCCGGCGTGCGCAAATAAATTTTATTTAATTGATTTGTGTTATTTCACAATTAATTATTTAAATTAATATATAGTATTTTTGCGGCAGGTTCCAGAGTGGAAGACACTCTTAGTATCGCCCTGGTGTAAGACCACCGTTCAGAATTGAAAAGTTGCTTGAAATGGCTTTAGCCGTGTTTAGTGACTAGATCTGAATAGCCAGGTACTTCCCCACCTTCCTCTCCCTCATCTCCTTCCTTTTTCCACTTACCTCCAGCCTCATAACATACCCCAATTGGGGATGCCATAGTCTTACTGGCTCCAGACGGGAGCAGTTGGGACTCTTGTGAGGTATTAACTATAAAAAAAAAACATAATACGCAAAATATCGCCTGATTTGTTCATTTGTTATTTAACAGTGAAAATTATAGAGGAACCTCTTCTGTTTGAAACTGGCATATGAACAAGTTTGTACGATAGGGTGACCGATCTACTCAGTGAAAACTTTTTAAGTGTATGAATAATGAGTACAAACTTTTCATCGGATGTTAATTCATCACATGATAATTCATCATGTCTCGAAGCGTCGAAAACAGAAAATTGGAGTTTTTAACCTTAGGTTAGGTTAGGTTAATGTGAATTATGATGTGATGAATTATCATGTGAGGAAGTATCGTGTCTGAATAAATTTACTATGGGAATTCAGACGCTGAGATCTCATAGTCCGATTAGACATGGAACCGTACGATAGACATTAGGGTAAAAGTGTTATCAAATATACAAATATTATTTATTTATTGAGTTAGTATATCAAAATTTTATTTTTACAGTAAGCATATTATCCCCTTTTAAATACATGCATTCTTTAGACTTTTAGGCATTTCATTTTTAGTTTTCTATACATTAGGAAGTTCTGTGAATCTGATTTTCTCATATGCGGCAATCAAGTATATTTATATTTCTGTTTTCATAATTATACATATCTATATTAAAAACAAGCTTATCCTCAAAGCATTTTGGAATTTTATTCTTCTTAACTTTTTGCACAAAAATTAACACATTAAATAGCTGTCTCTTTTTTATCGGAATCCTATTTAGCTCCTCTCTCATTTTATTGACCATTGCATACTTGCCTTTCCTCAGAATACATCTCATAGTTCTATTCTGTTCAACTTGTTCAAGTTTCCTTTATTGGCCAAATATAACATCGTAGAGCAGTAATCTAAATGTGGAACAACTATAGTTGTAAAAATTAGTTCTGAACTGATTCCATTTATTTTTATTTTTAGCTTAATGAGTTAAACCTCAAATTATAAAATTTTAATTATTAGTTCCACCGAGCCGAACCATCTGATATGAAAATATCTTGAGTCGGTGAATTATTTTCCCATTTAATAGTCTGGTAGGTTAACATGTTGTTCTTGTATTGTTTTGTATTAATTTTACTTATATATATATATAGCATAGCGTGGATTTACTAGATGATCATTTTTATGGAAAAGTGTAAACCCGGACCTAAAAGTCTGGTGCGTTAAAAAAATGAAGATAATATTAGCGAAACTCAATCTAAAATCTGAAACAGAAAAATCAGAAAAAGAAACGGATGCATCTGGGACTCGAACCCCAGACTTTCGGCTTTCCGGGCCGGTGCTCTACAACTGTTCTGTAGTATACTTCGGCTGAGAACTACCAACATTATCTTCATTTTCTTAACGCATATTTTTATTGGCTGCTTTTTTTATGTATGGTTGGTAGAGCACTGGCCCGGAAAGCCGAAGGTCCTGGGTTCGAGTCTTAGATGTATCCGTATCATTTGCTGATTTCTCTGTTTCACATTTTCGATTGAGTTTCGCTAATATTATCTTCATTAATTAAAATGTTTCTATTTAGTTTATTTCCTGGTCTTCTCAAAAAATTTACTTTGTTGATACCTTATTTAGCACGTGTTCAAAATTTACTGTGAAAGTTAGTTTAACATCCAAAATTACACTTAGGTATTTACATATTGTATTGTATAACTTTATATGATAGTAAATTTTAGGCCACGTTATTTTATTGCAGTGAATTTTATTGTTCTCTTTGTTACACGCCTCTAGGTATCATGTTCTGATTTTGAAAAAATATACGTAAACATGTATACCTGTATACATTTTTAATGTATCTAGATAGCCATTGAACGAAGTCATGGCACTGTTAAAATAAATGTTAATTTTTTCTAATGATAATTCTCCACAAATTTCCAAAAAATTATAATAACACGTCATTCTTTTAAATTTCTTTTTAAATATTTTAAATGCAAAAGAACTGTGCAATTAATTGCTTACCCTTAATTACAGCACATTTAATTGGCGCATATTAAAAAAACTTAATACATAATTCCACTTTAACACTTGAATAGCAGGCATAATAATTTTTATTCGTGAATAATTTATTTCTCAATCACAATTTGAATGTAAAACTTGATTTTTTATTTTTTTATTATTATAGATTTATAGTACGATTTTGAATACAATTTGAAGTGTCTCTTTACTTACTTACAAACGTTAATAATTTATACACTACATATCGGAATAACCATTAAACCAATATTTAGTTGCTTTACAAGTAGGTGAGGTTGGGCCAATCAATTGCAGCAATTATTTTTATTTATAGTCTAAATTCTTGATCACATACTTACAGTAGGTAATATTTCATGTTCAATCCATTTCGAACTTTAAAAAGAGTTAATTTATTTTTAAAACAGATTAGTTTGAAATTTAAGGAAAGTCATGTTGCAAGGAAATGTCAGCGGAAGGTGAGCTTTATGGCGCGGAATTTCCTGATTGGCCTCAGCAGCAGCACTCCATAATATAAGTAGTGTATTCGGGGCCACAGTGTCAAGGATACAAGGATAGGAAAATCAATAACAAGTTTCGAAATACAAAGAAATTCAGCGAATTATTTAAGCCGAAACGATTTCAAAGAGCTATGGGTACCGGACAAAATATTACGTGCATGGCAGTGTCGAAACTGAGTTTAATGAGAAGGACTTAATTAGAACAGCACAAGAGCCCTAATTACTCACAACGGTCTGGAAGCAGTGAGCCATTCAGATATTCAGATCTGCTCACCAAACACGGCTAAAGGAAGTTCAAGCAACGTTTCGATCCTAATTGAGGGTCTGTCACCATGGCGATACGATCACGAAAAATAATTTACCACTCTGGAGTGTTCCGCATACATTTTACACAACATAATATTATCTTAATTGAATAAATTGTGAAATAAGACAAACTAATCATGTTAAATTTACCTGCGCGCCGGGATACGAACCCGATGAGATCGTAACCAATCAAGCATGGAACATGAAAATTATTAAATAAATAATTGAAAAATCTGACTTTGCTTGGAATGACATCAGTGAATTTTTGGTGTCCTTTCCTAATGCCAGTACCATACGATGCTAGTATTTCAAGCCAGGATAGCAAGCTACCATATGGTGATATGGCTATAGCCTTGTGGTGCAGCGTCTTTCTAACTACGTCTTCCTCTACTATATCGTCCTTTAATCTTTCCATGGCATTTCTATCTTGTTTTTTGTCACTTTTTATTTCCGTTCTTATCTCTTAATGCTTCGCCATTCGACGAAGAACTTCTTTAAAAATTAGTCCCCTATCCAATTTGTTGTTTGTTTTAAGGGTCCACTTTATATCTGTTTTTCGCGTTAAATGTAAAAAGGTACCTTCTTCTTACAAAACTCTAAAAACGTGTAAGAAATGGAGGGACATAATTAATACATTTTACTCCCATTGAAATTAATACCCACAGTTATCTGATCTATTTTCGCGGAAAGTAATGTATAAATCTATTTGAATATTCAATACCATACTTGTAATATGGCAACATACTTTGAAAGGTGTCTTGTTACCACATTAATTAAAATATCGGGCGCTGTGGTTGATTGGTAACTGATCCTATTGAACGTTGCTAATCAAATTATTAACTACGAGTACCTCTCGAATTCTCCCGAATTAGTGAGGATACAAAATGGTTTTAATGTCTTTATTTATTTTATTGTATTTTATTAATCATCAACGCCCTAGTGGGCTTTTATATATTTATACAGTTTTTGTGATTTAGTGTAAACAGATCAGGTAAAGTTTTAGATAACAGAAAAAAAGACTAAGATGGGTATAACAAGAGGTAGGTGTCGAGATGCAATTAAATATATGTTTTAATACATATAAATACGTAAAGGATAAAGAAAAAAGAAACAGATTTAGATCTGCAGGTGGCGTAAAATATAACATATGCGAGTACTCAATACATTATTTACAAATGCCAAACACATAACATGAAAGATAAAAACATTAGCAATACATAACTCTAAAGTTAAAAATTTATTATAAAACAATTGAATAATAGTAAGAACTTCATTTAGTTTTATGAATTTTAAATTCATAAAACTAAATGTTTTATACTGCTATCATGCAAAATAACAGATTTATATAAATAATGTAAAGTGGTTACAGTATCATGTAAAGTACAAATGAGTTTGATATGTTTATGATAAAATATTATAATAACGAGAGTACAGAAATATAATTATGAAATACAAGTTGTTAAAGTATTCTCAATTTATTTAATATTGTATTTTAATTTTAATTTGTATTGTTATTAAATAAAAAAAAAAATAAAAAAAAATATTAACTTAAGGATAAACATGAAAGATATTGAAGATTACCGTTAATTGGTGTTACTTTAGTTTTTTTTTTGGCACTTTATAGTGAATGTATTGTAAAATATATAATAGCAAAAATGAAATAACGATTTAAGGTATTATTTTATTTACCTACTTCTTTAAAAATTTGATATTATAAAAACTTTTTTTTATTGTAATGTTAAGAATATGGGTTAAATTTTTATATATTATATATTTAACAAAAATATTATATTTTAGGTCATCATTGGTCATGTACAACATATCAGAAAAGAGGAGCTCTTGTGTCTAATAAGGGAGACACGATTCTTACTTAGGTTGTATGTTATAATATGTTTTGTATAAAATATTTATTTCCTAATGTAAGTTTTTTCTAAAATTGTTTAATTTTATTTATCTGTTCTGATTAGTTCAGAAGGGGGGTTATTGAAGATTTTTGTGGCTTGGTAAATATAACGGTTTTGCATTTGTATTGTCTTGAAATTAGGTGTAATAAATTGATTTCCATTTCTCATTAGTGTGTAATATTCTTGATATTCTGTGTTATTTTTTTCTTTTTTTTTGCTTAAATATCTCATAGATATTTGATACTTTCTGGAAACAATTTAACTAGTGCAAGTTAAATTCCATGTGGCATCTTTCAGAAAGTAGTAAAATAAATTTAATATACCTACAGATTCTGAGGAGCGTATCTGTGTGCCAAAAGTATGGCCAAATTCCCTTACTTCGTGTAAAATTAATCAAACATTTTCAAATATCAATTTTTTTTCCTGAACATATAATTAAGTTGATTAGCCTGTCTGGGATCTAGGACTGATATTGTCTTTTGTAAATTTTATTAAATTTTCTTTAAAAACTGTATATTACACTTGTGTGAGTTTTCCGTTCTGTGTTTACGGGTAAGAATATTCACTTTGTTAAAGCAACATATTATGCATATTCAATTTATGAATTTCAATGTAAGTATTAAAAAAATTGATTCATTCATCAACATCTGTCGGAACAGTATTAAAAAACATAATGAAATATATTATCATTATCGGCAAGGTTAAATTAATATTAAATAAAGGGCACTGTTTTAGTGAATCAAACACATATTTTATTCAATCCATTCCTTTTATCAGTGGCGGTTCGTGGTCTTTTTAACGGGGGGTTCAGAAATTCAAGAGAAGATATATTGTCTAATCAAAATTTACTCTTGTCATACAAATTAAATAAAGTTAGTGGAGGGGAACCTAAATAAATACTATTGTTTTTAAATAACTTGAAACTCCTAGACACAATTATTAAACGACCAAAAAAAGTTTTAGAGGATTTAAATTGTTTAATGGTTTTTACAATACTCAATGTACGTTGCTAATTATGATTGTTTTTTTCAATAAGAAAAATTGCGTAGAATGTAGAATATAATATATTTGATATTTTAAAACATAAAAAAAAAAGAATCACAAATAAAGGTGGCACGAAATAAAATGAGCTCTTTTTTTCATTTATACAAAAAATTCATTATACACGTATACAAAAAATAATTATATTTAATTTCCAAACTTTTTCATAAGCGTTAGCGTTATTTATTGTATATAACAACTGTATTCCGTCATTGTGTGAAAAAATTAGGACAGAATATTCGCGACAACCGATAAATGCAACCACTTTCAATTTGAAAGCCGAAACAATACTAGGAAAGCTCAACACAAAATTGCATAACTAGCGACGTTGTTTGCCGAAACTTAAGTAAATGTACTCGTAACTACGGGATGTAACGACTTATCTAAAAAAAAATACGAAAACAGAAGTTGAAATCGGTCCACTTCAATAGTAGATTTACAAATGCCATTAGTAAACGGTTGGAGAAATGCAGAAACAAGAAAATAAAAATGTACAAAAATGACTACAAAGTTATAAACCATAATATATAACATTTAACTTGCATCCGTCGCGACGGTCGGTGCAAAAGTCGACCGTCAGCCGGTCATCCTGCGACAATCTCGGGCTTCGTTTCGGCGAGATTCGTCAAAGTTCGGAGGTCACGTGAGATCTTGACTCGTGATCGGCGCACCAAGCTGCGTAGTTTTGTCCATTCTACCGGCACAGCGATTCGTATCGGCTATGATTTTTTCGTATGGACAAATGTGTGCGGATCGCAACGCGCACAAAATGGGAATAGATACCGTATTTTTCGGTGGCGCGAGTTTTAAAGACGGAATTTTAATGTCGAACTATCTGTGATGCGCTTATATTAATATACAACAAGATTGTTTTATTTTATCACCTTTTTAATGGGGGTTCACCGCACAACCGCACTTTAGAGAAAACCGCCACTGCCTTTTATAATAATACAGTAGGAGGCTTCGGTCACAAGCTGCTGTTCTATGAATTACAAATTTGAAGAAGAATATTTTAGTCTTGAAAAAACAAAGAAAAAATAGTGGAGATGATAAAACATAAAACTATGAAATAGTTACTATGTTATGGTTATAATAGTAAGGCGATCCGCTCACTGAGGCAACTGAAAACTGTCAACTGGCAACTGTCTTTGTATGCAAATGTGATGGCCCGCACACTACACAATCACTCAAAAAACCGATTGTTCTTCGTATACGGTTAAACAAGCTTTTTGCCAATCAAGACATAGAAACCAGCCGGTTTTAGTTTGGTTTCAGTTGCCTCGTCAGCAGAGCGCCTTGCTGTCTCCGCTCACGAGGAAACTGAAAAAAAACAGTTTACAACTAAACTTGCTATCCTCTGTATGTAAATATGATAGTCCGCACACTACACCACTTCTCAAAACCCGTTGTCCATGGCAACGCAGGCAGTGACTCGCGACTCGACATACCAGTTACGTGACATGACATCTGATTGTTCTTCGTCTATGGTTAAACAAGTTGAGATAATTATTGAAATCATAAAATTGAGTAGAAAGTTTGGTTGTAAACCATAACAACAAGCCAGTTTTAGTTTGGTTTCAGTCTCTTCAGTGTGCGGATCGCCTTATGATAAAATATGTTAATTATTGAATATTAAATTGAACCACAGAGACATCTGTTGACATCTTAAATTAAACAATTAATATGTGTTTTATTTTTTCCTCCACCTTTACATATTAATATTATGTATCGTTATGAAATTTATATTGATGTCTAATTTGAGTATAAATAGATTTCCAATTTGTCATCCGACAGTCGTTTTGATAATCATCGCCAATTATTTATACGTAGGTACATATATTGAAAGCAGTTTTACGGTGCGTCTAGAAAATTCTTCAAGAGTTTTATAAATATAATATGTATTATACTAGCTGACGTGTACCCGGCATTGCTTGGGGCTATGAACAGTTAGGAGTAATGATTTGACATTGTGAATTCTGGTAAACTTGGTGTAGTTATAAAAAAACGAGTGTGCTTTAGGCCACACGACTGAAGTACATACGTATTTATCTCCATCTATATGTATGTCCATTTATATGTGTAAAATATATACGTGTATATACGTATATTAATTTTCTACAAATATTTATTTAAATTTATTACCATTTGCCTCGCCCGATCAAGCCGTGCGTATCGATGTCCGCTCCCCTCCGCGTTTGGGGCATCACTGGTATTTCAAAATAGTTACTAAAATATTTCATGCACTGGCTATGAGAAGAAAGAAAATGTGCGCGCGCACTGCTCTCTCTTTTCAATGTATTTCAATTTCCGTTACACATTCGCTAGTTTACCCCCCCAAGTCATGCGTGCGTAAAGAAGTATTTACTTCAAAAACTACATTATTTTGGCTGTAATTCGACTCCGTTGTGCTTAGTAATATTGGAACAAACATTTATGCATATAAGATATTACTCACCGACATCGGTTTTTCTATATTGTTTTTCGTCACTTTTTATTTCCGCTCTTATCACCGGCACCGTCGCCCTAGGAACCATTAATTAGACCTTTTCATTGGAACTATTCCTAGGAACCATTCAACTCTGCCATAGATCACCCAAGTGGTACCCAGGATCACCGGGTGATGTATACAGATCTTGGCGGTGGATTCGCCTGTCCACCAATTAGGTGGCGGGTAAGAGGATTCACACATCCGTCTCTCCTGGACATATTGACTCCTGGATTCTTATCCACCCCTCATACCTTTTCCTTCCCAGATCTTCCTCTCCTTCCTTTCCTTAAAAATACCATCCAGATAGCATCCCCAAAGATGACAGGTCATGAGGAAAATTATTTTTCTCAAGGCTCTATTGCAAAAATAAAAAAGGCTTTTATCAAAAAATACCTTGAACCTGATTCATGTAAGTACGAACAGTATGTACTTAGGTTGACCGGATAACTTAGAATGAAAATCAAATCAGCTCAACACCAACTTTGAAAAGTCATTAAAAGTTATGAAAAAAATATTAGGTTATGAGAAATTTAAAAATTATTTTTTTCATGGCATTTAACGTATTTTTAAGAGTTGTTGATTCTGAGTTGACATGGAACCATACCTAGCTATGAATATTATAACAATCTGAATGTGTTGTAATTAAGTGCGATTGACCAGCGGCTGAGAATAAAAGTTTAAAAATGCTTGAAACTGTAAAGGGAGGTTCCAATGAGAAAGATCGACTATTCCCCGTATCAAATTTTTTTAATGAAAAATTTAATATCGATTTATTTCATTAAAAACTTGCTTTAATATACACCTACATTTTTTGGAAAAAAGATCAATACGTCTAGAATTTGATTTAAAAAGGACTAACTTCCGCTATTCTCTGGTAATACCCTCTTAAGATCAGACGATATTATTCAACTTTAATGTTCCGTGGCGGAAACTTCTAAGCAATTTTTTTTATTGACATTATGTTACTATTTTTTTTCTAGATACCGTGTACCAACTAAAAAATAATTTCCACTATTAATCAATTTTAAAGAGAAAGTTACCTGCCTACATAATAATTTAATTGATTGGGTATTACTTAATTGCGCAAAATAATTATTAACAAAATATTAAAAAAATGAGTGGCAGAGAGAAAGAATATTCAATTGGTTGGATTACAATGGGTAATATGCATGACCGAAATAAAATTATTTACAAGGAATTTAAATTATATCTCTCAGGTGTGGACCTATTTTAGGCGGCTGATACTCGTGCCTACATATAATTTGCGTGAGCGGGATTATCAAATTAAACAATAAAGTGTTTTAATACCGTCAGTGAGAGTTTTATCTATTTTTTATTTTTTTTACAATAGCTCAACATGGGAGGCACCTGAGGAAAGCAATTTCCCTTTACGTGATCTTTGGGGATGCTGTGTGGAGGACCTTTTAAGTAAAGGAAAGAGACGAAGTTCTGGGAATGGAAAAGGTCCGAGGGATGGGTAGAAATCTGGGGGTCAGTGTGTCCCGGACGTATGAATCGATTCCTCAGGAGATAGGTCGAGAGAGATCGGCTGGAGAAATCGAAAGGTCTTCCTCAATCGGTCTCATCCGATCCGTCCCGAAACGCAGTAGATGTGCAAATGCATCAGTCGCCAAGGACCTGGACAAACCTCACCCCACGAACCCGGGCACCCCTGTTAAGTCACCAAACTCACTCGGGGTGACCTATGGCAGGGGTGTTGGTTATTCAATAAATCGGTAAAATAAAATTAACATTTACCTGATGTTATTTCACAATTTATTTATTAAAAATAATACATAGTATATTTGTCGTACGTTCCAGAGTGGAAGATACTCTCAGTAGCGTTCTGGCCCCCTAGCACACTCGATCGATAAGGATCCATAGGATAATTGTCGGTAACTTCTCATCGTTCCTTAGGACAACTGCAGATCGCTAACGTACAAAAAACAGTTGATATCGAACATATTAAGGACACTTAGTCATTGTGGACTGTCACTTATTCGTTTGCGATCTGCAGAAATACTAGGGAACGATGAGTTACCTATAGTTAGCCTATCAATCCTTACCGATCGAGTGTACTAGGGGGTCTGGTGTAAGACCACCATTCAGAATTAAAACATTGGTTAAAATCTCTTTAGCTATGTTTAGTGACCAGATCTGAATAGCCAGGTTCCTCACCTTCCTCTGCCCCATCTCCTTCCCCTCCGCACTACCTTCAGCCGCACAACATTCCCCAATTTGGGATAGCGTAATCTCACGAGCTCCAGGCGGTTGGGAACAGTTTGGACTCTTATTATTATTCTTATTATTATAAAATTATTATGTAGTATTTATATTATCTACTCATCGACTGACTGCTCGAAAGCACGAGAATTATCTGTCACAGAAATAATATTATCAAAGCATTATTTTATATTCCCCCTCGAAAATCCTAATGTATTGTCTGTAAAGTGAGAGTAGAAAATATAGGACGGCGCCACTGTTCTTCAAATGGCAATACTAAAATTATAACACACGGTGGAAAAGCAAAGCGGCGTAACCTACAATTTTGTAAAAAACAAAAACATATAAAAGTGGTAAAAATATTTTTTTATTGCAACCCACTGATCTCAAAATTAGAATTGCGTATATGTATATTATCCCTTTGCAATTTTGTGTTAACACAATGAAGAATAACGATATTGTAGTAAAATAAAAAGCAGTTTAGAATCTGCTCACATTTATTTAATACTAGCTGATGTACCCAGCGTTGCCTGGGCTTTATATCATTGACAATTACCTGATGGTACTTTTTTAATTAACTGCTAAAAAATACAACTACGATAGCTAACAATATATCAAAATAAAATCTTACTTAAAACATGTATCCGTGTTTGAAAATATTATTTTTATTATTAAAATAAAACTGGAAATATTTGTAATAAAAAAATATATTTTTTAAATGTTACATACAGTATTCTACATAAACAGTGTCATTGTCATTTTGACCGTAAATTTGGTATTGCTAGCCCACATTTTTTTAATTCCGGTTTTTATATTTTCTACTCTTATTTAACAAAGTTTGGGCCCGCTTCCAATACAATATTTGTACGCTATTTTAATTGTACAATAATAATATCAAATCCGTTGAATAGCGATTTATAATTACAGCGAGCCGTATGTTATTTTCATAGTCTGATTATATCATTAAACTGATTCGCACAGTAAAATTAATTTTAATTATTTTTGCCGGCTATAAAAATATGAAGTGTTAATAGTGAAAAATAAATACGCGCGTATCATCGGTATAGCTAATCTAAAGTAGATCATATTATTCATTTATCGATTGCGTCGGTTACCGCAAAGAAGGAAGTGAAATATTATAGTGGTTAGAAAACTTGACTTCGACTTGGTGGGTACTTCGCAGAAGTATGTAACTCGGTTCGGAAGTTGTAACATTGGGTGATTTTTTATGACACGTGTAATAAACAGTTTGTAATAACAGCCAATTTGTTTTAATTGTTTATTTTAGACGCCAGTGGTGCACGTATTACATGACACATTATGAATTGTTTTTTTGAAGTAAATACTTCTTACGCACGCTTGACTTGAGGGGTAAACTGGCGAATGTGTAACGAAAAGTGAAATGCATTGCGAGGCGAACGGGCTCAATGTAGAAGCAGGAGAGTGCAGTGCACGCGCACATTTTCTTTCTCTTTTCCTCTCATATTTCATGCACTGGCATGAAATATTTCAGTCAGTATTTTGAAATACCAGTGACGCGCCAAACGCGGGAGGGAGCGGACGTCAATGCGCACGGCGAGGCGAATGAAAATAAATTGAAATAAATATTTGTATAAAATTAATATATGTATATATTTTATACGTATAAAAATACATAAGGACATACATATAGATGGAGCTAAAGAAGTATTTACTTCAGTCGTGTGATCTAAAGACACTCGTTTTTTTTTTAAATTTTACAATAACTCCACACAGAGGCAGGAAAAAATTCCCTCGAGAACTATTAGTCTAGGAGCCCACGACACTAAACCTGTAATGATAGGTCTCCCAAAGTTCATACATATAAATTGTTATTATATGTTATCTTTGGAGATCTGTGAGGAGAGTCTATTTGAACGAACAAAGTATGAGAGGAGGGTAGGAATCTGGGAGTTGATGTGTTCAAAATTGACGAACGTAAGAATCATACATCCCATTGCAGTGCAAAGGGATGGGTCGTGAGAGTCCGGCTGGAGAGATCCAAAGGTCTCCGTCAACCAGTCTCCCCCGATCAAATCGTGGGCAAAAGTGGAGCCAGGGCTCATGAGGTGAGCTTTATTTCTCACACATTTTTCCTTCCCAGAACTTCCTTTTCTTCATTTCCTTAAAAAGACCCTCACACAATACAAGGATGACATAAGCCCCGAGGGAAAATATTTTCCCCAGGACCTCCTGCGAAGATCTAATGGTAAAAAACACTATTGCGTATTGAATTAATAAATTGTGAAACATTTCTTTTTTTTCTCTGCTTTGTCGATGGCATTACCGATAAAAAGATAAGGTTTCAAAACTCCCTCGCATTCAGATAGATGTCAACAACAACCGACCATCTTTCTTGTGATGCAAACTATTATAAAAAAGCACACGCGGTTGATTAAACGATTATTTAAATATCAATGCCTTTCTTGGCTATTTTATTACTTTAATACAATATATGCACACATTTATGCGTATTTCAGTAGACAATTCCGATTGATAAATAACTTATGCGATACAAGTTGTACGCCGTTGCTCAACGGTCCTTTTGTCTTGCATTAGCTAAGCAGTTCATTCCGCAACATTGCGTAAAGATGGAGGACGATCTTGGAATGTTGCCAATAAATAGTTTTTATGATGTTTTTTTAGACAGGAGCTATTTTGTTGCAATATCTGAACGCATAACTATGAATCTAGTTTGTGCAGGAAATCGTGCGCTTGGCATATCAATAGAAAAGACTGATGGTTTCAATTACCAAAAGGATTATTTTCAGTTTTTAACCTACCTACAAATAATGGTTTATTTCTAATTTTAATATAATGTTTTACAGTTTGCATTTTTCCAAATTATTTCAGATGTTAGGAAACTAATTAAATACGAATATTGTAATCCAAAAGTAACACACACTTTTCAAGAAAAATAATTTTTAGGTTGGTAAATTTTATTCTCGTCGTAGCATTTTATTAGTAGCCAGAAACGCCCACATATATTATTATAAGTAAACACAATTGATTTAATTTGTTAACAGCAAACTATTTGACAAACTTGAAAGTTATAATATTTTAATGAATGAAGATAATATTAGCGAAAGTCAATCGAAAATCAGAAACAGAAAAATCAGAAAAAGATAAGGATACATCTGGGACTCGAACCCAGGAACTCTGGCAATCCGGGCCAATCCTGGGTTCGAGTCCCAGATGTATCCGTATCTTTTTCTGATTTTTCTGTTTCTGATTTTCGATTGACTTTCGCTAATATTATCTTCATTCATTAAAATATTATAATTTGACGTTTAACTCTTTAAGTTAATAAGTTAAAAATAAAAATAAAAACTTGATAGTTAGCTGCAAAATGACTGGACGAAGCTTATGCATAGGACTCATTAGTGTTAGGGAGTTTCTCACCATCCTCCCAATAGCATATCTACACTAATAACGAATATTATTAAAAATAAAATACTCGCAGTTGTTAGAAAACTCGGCCAACTTATCCAATATGCAACCACTATTCATAGGTTCGAGTACCGAATTATAAACTCCAACTTTTAAAACGAAAATATTTGTTATTAGTGTGGATTAGCTATTGGGAGGATGGTGAGAAACTCCCTTAATCTTTTAAAAGGGTAAATATGAAATGTTTCAAAAACGATTCCAAAGATATCAGTCGAACCCTGACAGTTGCCCCCCCCCCCCCCCCCACCCCTCGTCCAACATACTTTTATATAATATGCAAGCGGTTTAGATGAAATACGGTATGCCTACTTATAAAAAAATATAGATTGACAGGGTGTGCAGAGAGATTGTACCGCCGAATAACAAATGTAGGAAATGTATAAAACATATGTTCATTCAAATGCATCAAAGATGTTGATACTTATTTACATTATCTTAATGCAGGCTATGCACAACTTATGCTATATTATGCTATTTTCAGTTTTCTAGTTTTTTTATTTTTTTTTCCATTTGACAGCGACAAATGACTACGATGATAGCTGGTTGTTCTTCGTCTATGGTTAATCAATCAGAAATCGTGAAATTGAGTAGGCCGTCATAGAAGTTTGATGGAAGTTTGGTTGGAAGTCATAGCAACCAGCCAGTTTTTAGTTTATTTTCAGTTGCCTCGTCAGCGGAGGCACTAAGTTATGTAATTTTTCCCATAAATTCGTTCAGAATTAGAACAAAATTATCATTTTTAGGTTTTTTAAGCATTGTCCGCGCCTATTCGCCTTGTGCAAATTATCCAATTTATTAGTTTGTCAATTTATTATTTTGCTTGTCCAATACAAATGTTACGCACTTTTATCTAAAACTCAGAAGCAACATATACAAGAGATTTATCTATTTAGACTTTATGTGTAATTATGAATAGATATCCATAAATATTCATTAGTAATTTAAATGTATTTTACGACCATATATTACATTTTACAGCTTTGTAGGACTGTAGTTATGCTAATTGATTTTTCAATCGTTTAAATAATTTATAGGATTACTTAAATTGGTTATATTACAAAAGAATTATAAACAACGATACATACCTACAAAGTGGACTGAGCTATTATTGCAAATGCTTTAATTTATGTGAAATAATATTGTATTTTATTTTAATGCTTTTATTGATATGCCGTCTTTAATAGTTTAAGTTGTTCTTAAATTTTGTCATTCTGTTTGTTTTTCTCACAAAAAAATCTCGATATGACGTAATTATGTGAACTAGCAGGGAAAAACTCGCTTCCGCAGGAAAACTATAGTATGAAAACTTTAATAGTTCTATTTGAATAATTAAGATGGAACCACTTTCGTTTGTATCTAGTATGTGGAGCGAGTGTGTGACAGACAGAGAGTATTAAGCATTATTTCCGCACAAGCGATCCAATCGCTCCCCATTGTCCGGATTTATTGGGATTGTGGCTTTCCCAATAATTTAGGTATATTGTGAGTTGATGTAAACGGGGAAGAGAATTAGAAGGTGGACAATAAATTTGGGTAGAACCTGACTGATCAGATTTGGTCACTAAACGTGGCTATTTCCATTAAAAGCAAAGTTTAGATCCTGAATGTAGATCTTTCGTCAGGGCGATAAGGGGTGAATCAACTATTATTGATGTGCGATTTTTTCACAGAACGTCAGTTTTGAGTATTACAATATCTACATGACTTATCAAGACAGGAATATTATGCATAGTACAATACGTAATATATAATATATGTTATGTAATATATTATGCAGCTTGCATACGCACGTAAAAGAGGAATCTGAGAATCATGCTGTTCAACACCTGACAGCTGTTCTTTCTGCTATTAACTCAGTTTTAATAGCCTTCCTACACTACTTGTGCCAAACCAGATTACAAATCTTCGATTTCCATTTCGTGATGTGTTCTTGGTAAACGTAATACTTGCATGAGAAAATGTGCAATTGGGTTTGTAAGCTTATTTCTTAAATTGTGACTGAAGCTGTCTAATAAAATAATATTTTGATCATCCTGTGATTTGTGTAAGTTTCATTTCGTTTAGCGAACTAAATAGAACAAAGCACGCCAGTCCGGACTGCCAATTAATACTTACAAGTTGATCTCCATTATCCAGTGGATTTGGAAAGTTCGAATGCTAGTGCGATATCCGTTTTTCTCTATATTTGAGCAAAATGTTCAAAAACATTTTCAATACCAACCTTTGTTTGAACTTTTCTATTTCTATCTCTATTCTTTGTGTTTTCATATATGTGTAGTATTTACCGCCTCTATTCTATAATTAGATGTTATTAGTTAGGGTAGTGCGAGGGGTGCTTTTTGGGGAGGGGGATATCAGTGGGAGGAGTCAATATAACATGGAAACATAGTCAAAATGGGAGATTAACAGTGTGCTATTACTTTGTTAACTAAATTATTTTTTTACTTAAATTTTTTTTATCCCCCAAAATCACCCCACCCACTATATATGTAGTACTTACCGCTTCTATTTTATAATTAGATGTTATTAAGGGGGATAGTGCGAGGGGTGCTTTTGAGGGAGGTGAATGGATATCAGTGGGAGGAGTCAATATCACATGGGAACATAGTCAAAATGGGAGATTGACAGGGTGCTAATATTTTGTTAACTAAATTATTTTTTTACTTAATTTTTTTATCCCCCAAAATCACCCCCATCTATTAAAATTACTACACTACCCCCATCTATTAAAATCTAATTCATTTCTGTATTTGTTTAAATTTTAAGTTAGTTTTAAGTTTGCAGATACATAAAATTTAATTAATAATTGTACTACTAATAAATAAAATAAAACTTTTCCCAAAAAATAAATTATTTCATTTACTGAACTTTCAGGTAGGTATTTAGCAACAGTTTAGAAACTGTGGCCAAAAGAGAAAGCTCTTACCACTTCACCAGGAAGTTCATCTAATGTTATTCATAACTCGATTATAAGTATTGACCTCAACTGTGATTCGTGATTTTCTACCAAGGTATGTCTTTCGCTGCAGATGTAGATATTCTCTAAGGTATATTTTCCATCAATAAGATTGTTTGCACATCTAGTTACTCACCTTCCTACTTTCTTGAAGTATTTTTAAATGTCACCGAATGTAGCCAGGGAATGTATCGCTTGCCTCAGTATCAGGAAGAATGTGGCAGAAGGATTGCGCCAAAGGGAGAAGAAATGGATGGTTGAGAGGAATTTCACATCTATTAAAAAATCGCTTCATTAACAAGTATAGTAAAATTTTACTAAAATATCTTTATTAAATTATATAAAATCGCACACAATAATTTAGTACAGTCATAATAAATAAGAATTCGCAATAAAAGTTCGTATTTTAACAAATAATTATAAAAATATTACTAACTACATAAAGCTTTGTAAAAAAAATAATAGTTATATTTACCTCAAATCGTGCATTTTGAAGTAGGTACCTACCAATTTTTACCATCGACACAATAAACATACCGCAGCTAATATGTAAATCTGTAAGAGATTTCCCCACGGGTCTTTTTTTACATTAGATCCACACAGGGGGCCCTGAGGGATCTTTAAAGATGTTGTGTAGAGGGTTTTTTAAGGGAAAGGAAGGAGAGGAAGTCCTGGGAAGGAAAAAGGTTTGAGGGGTGGGTAGGAATCTGGGGATAAATATGTCCAGGAGTGATGGACGTGTGAAGCCTTCCCTCCCACTGCGGTGCAAGGCGATGGGTCGTGAGGGTCCGGCTGGATATATCAGAAAGGTCTCCCTCAATCAGTCTCAAACAAATGGTCGGCGAACGCATCCGCCCCCAAGTCCCGGACAAACCTAACCCCATGAACCCGGGCACCCCTGCTAAGTCACCAAACGTATCGAATCACTTGGGGTGTCCTGTGTCTAACTAATAAACGTGTTTTAAATTTTACACAATTGAAAAACAACCATTAATGTACGGTAAACGGTATGATATATATGGTATGTATTTCATACATTACCATTATATCTTATATATGTGCGAAGATTAAAAAATATTTTTTACGATTCATTGTACATTCAGACCCAGTTTCTTCGCAGAAATTCACGTGTGACAAATTCTTCAAATGGCCATTCAGAAACATTTTATTTTTTTGACATTCCAAAGCTTTCCATTAAACGCCGATTCTAGGTGCGTTTAAGCTTTATATCAAATTGTAATAAACTGAGAAGCTTAACAACATGATAGTTGCCTACTTCTGTTGGTCACAATTTGTTCAAAACCTCTAACAGACTTAGAATCGACATTTCAACTGTAAAAAAAAAAAACTAAATGGCGCTGAATAATCATTTGAGGATAATGCTGCATTTGAATTTCTGTAAAACAACCCATCCTTACAGTTTCGAGTAGTTGTTTAAGGATTCGAATCGTGTGATTTATTTAAGCCAAATTATTCGAAATATCGAAAAAACGCTGAAACTCAAAACTTGAAACAATTTCCAAGAATATTAAGCGAGTTACGCAGTCAGAAAATATCCCGCCATCAGTTTACAATAATATGGGCCGAAAATCCAGCTCTTTACTAGGAACCCTGACAAAATATACCGACTGTTATCATTGCTAAAAAATACTGAAATATCGGCCTTATGTAAGATTTTGTTTAGTTTTATTTGGTGCATAATACGCAAAAACCACGTATACTTAGGAATATAATATTTGGATTCAGTTCTTAGTAAGTGTTAACAAGGTTGTTAAATTAGGGGGTTATTGTTATAATATATATTATTAAACTTAAAAGAGTATTTACTGTCCTTAAAACAAATTATATTCCTACAATTAAGTGTAGATTTTTGAGGGTTTTATTTACAATCCTCATTCAGTCTAAGTATTTATTCGAAACTACTGAAGTCTTCATATTCTCTCTCGCGGTTCTTCTTGTGCCTGCAAAAAACATTTCACATTTAAATAAAAGTAGGTACAAAGGAACTCATAAAATCAATCAATTTATGGTAGAAGTAGTGACGAATATATCTAAACATGTTTTGCAAATATGACGAAGCTTAATGCTAAATGATAATCTTTACAACGAACCGGTTTACATTATAAATACAAAAAGTAGGTTTTGGATAAATTGAAGCTTTTCCTACCGTTTCCAGTAAGTAGAAAGAAAATAAAATTATTATTTGCTAAATTAAAAAATTCGAGCGTAAGCCAATAAAAAAAATTTTTTTTTTCGATAGAACTTTTTCCGTAAGAAACATTTTTCTAAAAATATAGTTTTATTCAAATTAAACAAAATAATTTTGTGTAAACCACTATAATCAATGTTATAATATCTATATGTTTCAAAACCGATGGTTTGATTGGAAGAACAAACAATCGGTTTTTGAAAGATGTAGATTTTATAACATTGATTATACTGGTTTACACAAAAGTAATTTGTTTCATTTGAATAAAATGATGCCACAAAGTGAATTAGCAAAGATTGAACTAATATAGTTTTATAGTTAAAATTTTCTTTGACTCTATTGATTAAGTTTTTTATCTTTCTTATGAACTAAATCACAAAATTTGCAACAACTTTTGCGCTTGAAATCGTGACCTCCGGACTCCGTTTTCCAAGCGATTTTTGTATCTTTTACCTGTATTCATGGCGATACACAAAGTATAATACATAATTTTTTGGCTTGTGGCTTCTTCTTGAGCATCTATTAGTTTTGTATATTTATTTAAGTAAGAGTCCTGTGGTATATTATGAACAAAAAACAAATATTATATTTACGTTGGACCCAATGTTTACATTACGATAGAGAAGAATTAAGTATTGTATAGAAGAATCCTCCACGTCTTTTAAATACTGGTTCTTTGGTTTTTATAACTTGCTATAATAACTGCTAACTTTACTTCCTCTCTTTTACGTCCTGAGGCCCTAGCATACTCGCTCAATAACGATCGAATGGATAATTATCGGTAACTTCTCATCGTTGCCTAGCATGACTACAGATCGCCAACGAATAAGTGACAGTTCACAATGACTAAGTGTCCTTAACATATTCGACATCAATGGTTGTTTGTACGTTAGCGATGTGCAGTTGTCCTTGGAAACGATGAGAAGTTACCGATAGTTATCCTATCGATTGTTATAGAGCGAGCGTGCTAGGGCCTCAGGTCTTGGATTGAAATATATGTAGATAACAAACAAAGAGGCGTGTATGTGTAGGTCTTGTTATAATAATTAAATATACTATACACAATAATACTTTGTTTTAATTCCACTTTATTATTTCTTTATCCAACCGGTTTCGGTTCAACCTGAACCTTCCTCAGGGATGAATAAAAATATGTTGAACATAATACAGATATACATGGTATTTAAAAGAAAATTAGAAGAGGGAGAGAGAACATCAACTTAGGTGGGGGCGATGGGGGAGGTGGCTAAGAGGGAGGAGTGAAAGTGGGCGGGGGTAACGGAAATATTTAAAAAATGGCGCCCATCGTTCACGTAGCTACTTACAAGTGACGCTACCGCTACCTGTCATACTATTTTGCTAGTGTAGCGCCTAGTGGCGTTTTCAAACACTAATAATAGTTTAGAAAATAATTTAATATAAAATAAAATAATTAATATAATTTCAAACACTAATAATATATATAGACGAGCGGCGATAGCGTCGCTTGAACGTAGCTCCATGGAAGAACGGAGGAAGGCGTAAATGTTTTGGGGCTTACGATAACAACTTTTAATAACAGTTTTTCTGCAACCCGTAAATAAAGCATTTGTGATAGAACCACAACATATCATTATAATTATTATCGTGTACGATTCTATAATGTATAAAGGTTTCTTTAGATGATTAACATGTAATTTAGGCTTACCACTGATAGCTACGTTATAACAGCTACAACTTTATCATGAACCACTAGTGTAACAACTATAATGAACCACCAAAATAAATACCTACAGAAAAATTAAGGAAAATATCCAGAAAAATAACCTTAGCTATATCCTTGTGCGAACACATGGAACTTATCCAAAGTTAATGCACCATTTGGACTTTAAGAGAACTCGAGTAGATTCAGCCCAAAAACTAGACTTTCTGTAAAATTTTAAAAAACTTAGTTTTATTATAGTGCTAAGTGCATAACACTATTGACAGCCCATAAGTCTTGTAATACTATGGCTTGTATGTGCGTGAAAACTTCAGTCTTAGTCGTAGCCACCAATTTTTCAATATACCTCACGGTAAAACAGATGTTCTAGCACAGCGTAGCAAGACAAGATGAATGGTACTATTGAATGAAAATTTTAAAGCATTAGATATTTATATGTATAATTATTGCTCTTTATTTAATGTTAAAAAAGGAAATCTTGTAAGTAGGTATTGTAAATTGGAATCTGTCGTACAATAAAAAAATGAGTCCGTGTTCTCGTTGGTTGAATTAAAACTTTATTGTTAAAATATTCTAGCGAAGGCGAAAACCCTTTAAAAATAAAACCAAACACAGATGGCAGTAATTGTACGTTGTAGTAATTGAAAACGTTATTTCCGTCCGAAAAAAATCTGAATTACTCATCATTTCGCACCTAAAGAAGCTTTACACCAAACGTTTTAATTCAAAATATAAATAGTAAAAAATAGTGAGAAAAGTTACAAGGAACTCTCAACGGAAAGATTTTCAAAGAAGTTTTCATACCTGCTCTGATAGCTCGAAGAAGACTTTTTGTCATCGAACCATTGGTTGCCGTGCTCTTCGTCGTGATCGTTATCCTTATCGTGATTTGGGACCGGTACAGGGATGGGCACAGGCACTGGGATCTTCTTGACCAGGGTCCTCGTGTGGTGCCTCGTGTGCTTTATCACCGGCACGTGGATGCGCACATAGTTGCTGAACACATAAATATAATTGTTAATACATGCGTAAACAATTACCCAATATACTCTAAGCTGATAATTCAGAAACCTATTTGAAGCTCCCTTCTGAAAGTAAAGGTAAGGTATGACGGGCACTGAGATGAAGATGGTATTTTAGAACATAACAACAAAAATTATAGCTGAGCGTAAATTAAGTAATAGCAAATAAATTCATAACGTGCTTTTCCACATGTTTGAGATCGTTGAATTTGAATGTTGTTTCAAAACAAACAAACAAAAACAATATACACTAATATGTATTTTTTTTAAACTTATACAGTTAAAATATGGCTTGAGAAAACAGGATGTTTCTGTCCTATTCACCTCACTCATGCGCCTCTCAAAACCAACAACTGGAAATTATGCTTATCCTACTGTCGATTAGGTATATCTCTTTTGCACTGTGCTCTTGATGGATTGGCTAGTTGTCAATATTATTTAAATTTGGAAATTTGTTACCCACAAAGCACACAAAGTTACTGGGCAGACGTATTCCCACTGCCCGAAAAAGGGCTAAGAGGCGAGGTAAGAAACCATCAAAGGATAAAAAAAAACGAGTGTGTTTTAGACCACACGACTGAAGTAAAACTTCTAGAGAGAAAGAAAATGTGCGCGCGCACTGCTCTCTCTTGCTCCTACAGTATTTATAAAATTGTTCAAGAACGAAATGAAATTACGAATAATCTTCATGCTCTGTGAATAATCGCAAGGTGCGTAAAGAAGTTTTACTTCAAAAATATTAGTGAAAAAATTAACGTCCATGAGGGAATGACTGTTAAAATGAAGAGACCTACGAATTTGTTAGAGATGACTTTGGACCCATAGAAAGAAAAAAGTAAGAACATAATATTAAAAACATATTTTTTCACAACATGACTGCACTTTTAAAAAACTCTAGAGGAATTACTGCAATAATCAATTATACCTAAAAATACTACGATATCCATACACAGAAATGCTCATTTTAAATAAATCCCTTGTTACAAACCTTTGTTAATACGTTTTCGCTGTTCAATTATTCTTCTCAACCGTTGATGAACTATTGATAGCTGAAAGAATCCCAATTTAATTTCAATGCAAGATAAATTGCGAGGAAGACCGAACAAGAGGTGACTAATTGTAGCACGATGGGAAGGACTGGAGAAGAATTACTAAAAATTAGCGAATTTATAATCTTACTATCTTACTAATCTTACTAATATTATACACGCGAAAGTTTGTATGGATGTATGTGTGTTTGTTACTATATCACGCAAAAACTACTGAATGGATTTTAATGAAACTTTAAAATAATATTGCTCATACATCAGAATAACATAAAGGCTATAATTTATCAAGCTAGCTATTTTCCGTATTTTACAAATAATAATTATTGCTTAATAAAAAATGTCAAAATGTAAAATCAAAATTCTATTGCAGAAAATATTTAAATTAGTGAATTTATTTGAAGTACTCGCCTAATACTTTGAATCGAATCAAGAATTACAGATAAGAATTTTGGTATAAACATAGAAAGGACCTAGGAAAATAAAATGGGCTACTCGAAGTACTAATCCTGCGCGGACGAAGTCGCAAGCATAAGCTAGTAATAATATAAATAATTTGATTTAATCCTCTAATGATGATTTTTTCACTCGGCCTTTATACTCGGCGAGAAGGTTATTGACTTGTGGTTTCATATTGTTGTCAAGACTTCATAGGTCATTGATTCAATAACCCACATGTTATTCGTAGATACCACTGCCCTATTTTACTAATAATAATTCAAATGCAAGTCAAAATTCAAACAAATACAAAACTCACTGTTCATAGCTTTGGGGAAGAGCAGAAGATGTGTAAATAATAACACTCATCACCGCCATCAACAACAGCCAGATTACCTGTAAAAATATATATATAGAATGTTAAATAATTTAAGATGAATAAACACGACTCAAGAGTAATGGGGCCGACAGACTCGCAGCTCACATCAAATATACTGATAGCACAGTAGTGCTCGCCATACAATCCCATACAGACCCGCCAGACGTAAAAAGAAAAACGTGGTTTGAATCTTCGCTAATCGGCGTTATTTTTCGTGACCGCTACGATTCCGACATCAGAAAAGTTATGCGACCCCCCTTCGCCGTAAACAGGAGAGGGGGTCATTTTGAATACACGGAGCCGTCAAGTTGACATATCCAGTACAAAGAGATGATATTCTCTTGACCGCTTCCGATTTCAACTGACCCCTTCTCCTGCCGCAGGAAGAAATATTTTATAACGTAGTGTGTCAGTAGAAAAGATGCTTTATAATACAGTATCTTTGTATGTGAGCTTCGAGTCTTTACCGTGCTTAAATCAAGAGTCAAAATATGATAACATGAATTACAAAAGCTTACTATAGTGTGATATGTTATTTAAATGTAAAACCCCTCTGGTCACGCAGTGTGTGTCACTCTCAAACTCGTTCAATCTCATTTCTGTTATGGTTAGACATATACAAATAAACAGATTTAGACTGAGGGAACATCAATTCCTCTTTGCATTTAAAAGTTTACCATATACCCTCCCGGATAATTTGAAATAATTCCGTAAAACAATATTGCCACTTCCAAAATAAAACCACAAAGCAGATTGTTTGTTACTCGTGAGAATTTCGACAGGTTTCACCGACGGATGTGCCGATGACAGGCATGATTTGTTTTCGTTTTAACGGTGAAAGGCAGATCATCCCTTTGAAATAAATTCAGTTCAATTCAATCCACTATTCAAACATATCCTGGTTCCGACGAACACGTAATAATTGAGCGGTGTTGATTCATATTGATTGAGTACTTTTAAAAAGAAAAAAAGAGTGAAATCGGTATTTCAAAAATTTACGCATTTTTGTTGAGGTAGTTAACAACTCAATTGTTGGTTGATATAAAAATGCCTATTTGTTGAGCACAGTTTTCAATTGAAGCACTAGACAGTGGTGCAATGCTTTTGATATTGTATTGTACGATCAAAATTGAACGAAAGAGAATTGAATCGATGTGCATTTATTATTATTTATTACTAACTAACTAACCATCACGCCGTTTCCCCGCAGGTGTAGGCAGAGAGGACGGACCGCCAAACACGTCGGTCTTGGCACACACTCTTTGCCTCATTCACATTCATTCATCGTCTCATACATAATCTTCTATTTTTCTGACTCTTGACATGGCCCGACTCAAGTATCTGATTCACCTGATCGTGCCATGTCTTCCTCGGACGTCCCCTACTTCTTATACCATTCACACTTGCATCATATATTCTCCTTACGCTCCTTTCTTTGTTCATTCGCTCTTCATGCCCAAACCCTCTGAGGGTTCCTTTCTTAATTTTTACTCATTACGCTTACATCAGCCTTGCATTCTTTTCGAATCTCCACATTTCTCACACGATCATACATGGTTTTACCACACATACGCCTCAGGGATCTGAAGACTGAATTATTATTTATAATTTTAATAAAAATGTTGTGTTTGAACACTTTAATTGTTATTTGAATACAGGAACCAACCGGTTTCGATTCAGCCTTTATGTATTCATACAATCTTGATGAAGGTTCAAGTTAAACCGAAACCGATCGGTTTATATACATTCAAATAAATTGTGTTAAAAAAATCTAATCAAGCTAAACCGAAACCAATCGGTTTACATACATTTATTTTTATTATTTACTAATTTTCTTACAAAATATTTATATCAATAAATAATGTGATTTGTTTAACATTTTTTTTATATTAAGTTGGAAGGCCATGTGTGTTAAATTTTTTTGCTTTTTTGCTTTGTCTTGATGTTTTCCTTGAAAGTAAAATGCATTTTCTCTTTCTCCTCCTTATAAATGAATCTCGTAATAAAATAGTAGAAAAAGTCTTAATAACAGTGTATTAATGTAATAATGTAGATTGCACTGAACAACCAAAAACATTTATAATTTAAAACACTGGATCAGTAACCTAGCGACAGCTAATATAACAAAAGACAACGATCGGAACGCCGTTCTGTTGTGCGCGTCTCCTTGGTTGGTTGTGTTTTATTATCTACACATTTATCCTTCTGAATAGTTCCTGATAATTAACTTGATTATCAAATGTAAAAATATCATTTAAATAAAAAAGTGAATCCAATGATGTTGTACCATTAAAATGGTGACCACCCGACCTTCCACGCAATCAGACACAACTATACGAAAAAAATCTTTTTAAATCTCCGCACCACAACAAACCAGTCAGAACGATCGACGCATAGGATCCTGAGGCCAGAGAAATCGAAAATGGCGATTTAATTAGAGACCATCATCGCACATGGAGACCATGGCTGCACAGGTGAACGAGTTTTGCTGACACCATATAGAGACTACCAAAGCAGCGGAGCTTCACATCACGCAAACTTCATGACGCAGTATCCAATCGCAGCAGAGCTTCACATCACGGAAACTTCATGACGCAGTATCCAATCGCAGCAGAGCTTCACATCACGGAGACTTCATGACGCAGTACCCAATCGCAGCGGAGCTTCACAAAAAGGAGACTTCATGACGCAGTACCCAATCGCAGCGAATCTATCTTCACGAGAGACGTTTGGCTGAGAAAAAAACATCACCACAGACAGCAGACCATTAGGAATTCGTTTCAAGTCAAGTAAATGTTTAAACAAAAGACTATTATTTTTACATAACCTAATTTCAAAATTTAAAATTTGAATTTAATGCTAGTGATTATTATCTGTTTTGAGAAATTATTCTATTATTAAAAAAAATAATTTGAAATAATTTAACACTAATAAAAATGTTCTAAAACTAGTAGATTTTCAAAAGGTTTGCGCCTAAGATAATATCACATGCATCTGACTTATGATTTATAGAAAAATGCATAGATGGTACCCCAAATCAGTTTGATAAATTATCGATAATTTTAAATATGTATATTTTAATATGGTTTAATTTAATGTTTTTTCGAATTTTTTGAGGATGAATATTTTTTTAAAGTAACCGCCTTATATGCGTTGAATTGTCAATATCTGAAATAATGCCATGACAACTGAAGAAAATATTCTCATCTCGAAGCAAACAGCGGAATCAAGTTTACAAACATCAAGCAACAAGATAATTACAGATTCAATTACAATGGAATCATCAAGCGGAACTAGTAATGAATCAAACATCCACCATGTCTCAGTCAGATTACCACCATGCTGGAAAGAAAACATATCGCTATGGTTCGTTCAAGCCGAATCTCAATTTTCAAACTCACGTATTAAAGAAGACTTTACAAAATACAATATCATCATCGCAGCACTCGATTCACAAACCTTACAATGTGTTAGTGATATTGTCACGAAGCCACCTGAATCAGACAAATATTTAAAACTGAAAAGTGCACTTATCGACAGACTACAAGATTCTGCTGAAAAAAGACTTACACGACTTTTAACGGGCATTCAACTGGAAGATCGAAAGCCCTCCGGACTTCTTCGGTATATGATGGAGCTAGCTGGACCCACATTAGCAGAGAGTGCAATAGTACGTACACTCTGGCTACAGCGTCTACCCCAACATGTCCAGGCAATCCTGTCAGCTCTTCCTGATAACAACACAAACCAACTGGCATTGGCTGCCGACAAAATCACAGATGTTTATACATCAACAGAATGTGGTGCAATGGATCAAAGTAACAAACCCAGCACATCAAGATCCGAAAAAATAGAAAATACAATATTATTTCAGCTACAAAAACAAATTTCTGAGCTAACACACGAAGTGTCACAATTGAAAATATCTCAAAATAACAGTTTTTCAACCTTCCGAGAACGGCGAAATCAGAGCCCTCGTCGAAATAAATCATATCAGAATTCATCTCGAGAGAATCCTGCTAGAAGACCGAGGTCTGGGTCTCGCGGTCGATCACCTAGAAGAGATCCTGATAAATATTGTTATTTCCACAGACGGTTTGGAGAACATGCATACAAATGCTACGAACCTTGTACTTTTAAAACGAAGAATTCGGAAAACGACAGCGGAACCTCTCAGTAGGGACATGTGAGATTCCGAGTAACACATGTCGTCTCTTCGTATACGATCTGCAAACTCGACAAAAATTCTTGGTGGACACTGGCGCGGACGTTTCAGTAATGCCTAAAAAACCGTCGTATAACAAAAATAATATCACTTCCGACAACTGCCCAACTACATTGTATGGAGCCAATGGAAACCCCATCAAGACTTATGGCACGAGAACAGTCGAACTCGACTTTGGACTACGCCGTGCGTTGAAATGGCGTTTCATTGTTGCTGACGTATCAAAACCAATTCTAGGTGCAGATTTTATCCACCATTTTAACCTAACGGTAAACTTACGAAAGGCAACAATCACAGATCAATCAACAAAATTAATGATCAAAGGAACAACGTATAAAGGACCTACATCTGGTATCTCTACAATTTCCTCGTCACGGAAATTTCGTGACATCTTGAGCAAATACCCTACATTAATGAGGCCTAATATGAAAATACCAGATACAAAAAAACACTCTGTGACTCACTGCATCGAAACAAAAGGACCACCTGTCACGGAACGTGCCCGAAGACTATCACCAGCCCTATTAGAGGCAGCGAAAAAAGAATTTAAGTATCTGATGGAACAAGGGATTTGCAGACCATCAAAAAGCAATTGGGCCAGCCCTTTACACATGGTGAAGAAAAGCAACGGAGAGTGGCGTCCTGTTGGCGATTATCGACGATTGAACGCTAAAACAATCCCGGACAAATACCCGATACCTCAACTACAAGATTTTGCACACAAACTTTCAAATGCAAAAATCTTTAGTACCATAGATATGACCAGAGCATATCATCAAATTCCAGTTGAACCAGAAGACGTACAAAAAACAGCCATCATCACACCGTTTGGATTATTTGAGTTTACATCCATGCAATTCGGGTTATCTAACGCAGCACAAAGCTTCCAACGTTTCATGCACGCGGTAACTAGAGACTTGGATTTTTGCTTTGTATACATAGATGACATTCTGATTGCTTCTGAAAATGAAGAAGAACATAAAATACATTTAGATTCTTTACTTAAACGCCTGGCTGAATTTGACCTAGTAATAAACATAAACAAATGTCATTTTGGCGAACCTACAGTCAACTTTTTGGGTCACACAATTACCCAAAATGGAATGTCACCTATTAAAGAAAAAGTTGAAGCCGTCATAAATTTTCCATTACCTAAAACAGCAAAGGAATTGCGACGATTTTTAGGCATGTTGAATTATTACCGAAGATTCCTTCCCAATGCAATTAACACTCAAACAAAATTATTCGACTGCATTGCTGGTTACAAGAAAAATGACAAGAGAATATTGGTTTGGAATCAAGAACTGACGGAAGCATTTGAGGAATGCAAACAAAACCTAGCGACCGTGGCTTTACTTGCACATCCAAATCCCAATGCAAAAATAGCTATAATGGTAGATGCCAGTGACGTAGCTATGGGAGCCTCACTACAACAGTCCAACAGAAACGCTTGGGAACCGCTAGGATTCTTTTCAAAAAAATTCACACCCGCGCAACGAAAGTATAGTACTTTTGACCGTGAACTTACTGGTGTTTATGAAGCGGTAAAATACTTTAGAAATCACATTGAAGGACGGAATTTCATAATTTACACGGATCATAAACCAATCACCTTCGCCTTTAACAAGAAACGTGCCTCTAGCTCTCCACGCCAGGAAAGACAGTTAGATTATATAGCACAATTTTCAACGGACATTAGACATATTTCAGGACAACTCAACACAGTAGCTGACGCACTGTCTCGAATAGAGGAGATTAATTGTCCTACTTCTATTGACTATAGGCAGATGGGAAAAGCGCAGTGTCAAGATGACGAATTTATGAAGGCAAAAGATGACACCGCCCTCGCCTTACGTCAAATGGTGATGCCTGGTACTGAAACTTCAGTATGGTGCGACATATCTACAGGTCACGTCAGACCGTTTGTACCTGCTTGCATGCGAAATCAAGTAATTGAAAGTGTACATAATGTTTGCCACCCTGGCATCTCGGGAACAATAAAGACAATTAAACAAAGATTTGTTTGGTCTAACATGACAAAGGACATAAAAAACTTTGTCAAACAATGCATTCATTGTCAAAAAGCTAAGGTTTCTCGACACACTGTTGCGCCATTAGCAACGTATATATTACCAGAGGATCGATTTCGTAATGTACATATCGATCTAGTTGGACCCCTTCAAAAGTGCAATGAGTACCAGTATATACTAACAATGATTGATAGATTTACTCGATGGCCCGAAGCAATTCCCCTGAAAGACATGACAGCGGAAACAGTCGCCACTGCACTCACAACCCATTGGATTGCTCGTCACGGAACCCCTGACAGCATAGTAACCGATCAAGGTCGTCAATTTGAGAGTCATCTCTTCAAAAAACTCACAGAAAAGTTTGGAATTAAACACTTGAGAACCACAGCATATCACCCACAAGCCAACGGCATGATTGAAAGATGGCATCGTACTTTGAAAGCATCTCTTATGGCATGTGGAGACCAGAATTGGGTTGAAAACCTTCCACTCGTTTTACTAGGCCTGAGAGCGACAGTGCGTGAAGATCTAAAATGCTCACCAGCTGAATTAACGTACGGTAGAACTCTAAAATTACCTTGCGATTTCTTCACAGCAACTTCTCGAGAAGAACCCGATACATACGTCGGACGTCTCCAAAGAAAGTTCGAAGATATCAAATCGACTCCGGCCAGTATCCATGGTACAGGAAAATTCTTCGTTCATAAGGATCTACCTACTACTACACATGTGTTTCTCAGAACCGATGGTGGAAGAAAACCACTCCAAAATCCATATGAAGGTCCATACAAAGTTGAAGAACGTGATGAGAAAACATTCGTTATTACCGTAAAAGGAAAACCAAAACGCGTCACGATAGACCGTCTAAAGCCTGCTTTTGTTCCTGTAGAAAAAAATGTTCCAATTTCTACAATTGTACCTAAACCACTTCCTGAAATTACCCGAACCACAAGATCTGGTAGAAAAGTTCATTTTCCAGACAGATTGGGACAGTTTAAAACATAAAAAGGCATTATTATTTTTTACGATTATAATTATCTTCTGTAAATCATACTAAATTGATTAAAAATTACAAAAAAAATTAACAAAATTTCAGAGGTAATATATTAATGTTACTAAACAAACTTTGTATCTCAACTAAAAAATAAGTTTTTAAATCATATACTGTGAAAAAATGTTTACTTTTAGTTATTTTAACCATGATCCTTCAGATGTATAATGGCACTCACATCTGATTGAACATGTCGTTGAAATTTCTTATTTATATTATGTAATAATTCTTTTCAAGTGTTTACGGAGACGCGTGAATGTTTAAATATAATAAAATGTATTATATTTATTTATTAAAATAACAGCGATAAGTTTTAATGAAAACAAATATGTCTACTCTGGATGATACTCTACCCAGTCTAATTTACTGTAATTACAAAAAACTCAATAAATATGTTGAGTTCATCAATAACGCACTCCAGTAAACAGTTAAAAAAAAAAAAAAAAAAAAAAATTATAATTATCAAACGCTTTGTAAAATTTATAGCGTCTCATAAACATGTACCTTATTTTTAAGAAATAATAATATATAAGTTTTATTGAATCCAGTTATTATATTAGATATACAATATTGTGTCATAGTCACAGTTACTTCGAACACTTGTTCCAAACGAAATGTTTGTAGATGAAAACATTTGTTTTTAAAATATAGATACATAAATAAATCTAGTCGAAGCATTCTCCTAGACATAATTTTTTAAACTTAAGTTAACAAATACTACTTTTGTTTACCATATAGATATTTGAAGATACCATACTTATAGTTCTGTATTCATGTTTTACAACTATTTGAGTTTTTAATTTAGAATTTTTTATTATTTTCATATATATGGTTGGGCCACAAAATATTAAGCGACATGTTTGTGTAATGTGCCCTATAAAGCATGGTCAATTTTGCCCTTATATCGTTTAACAACTGGAGGGGAAGTGTGTAGATTGCACTGAACAACCAAAAACATTTATAATTTAAAACACTGGATCAGTAACCTAGCGACAGCTAATATAACAAAAGACAACGATCGGAACGCCGTTCTGTTGTGCGCGTCTCCTTGGTTGGTTGTGTTTTATTATCTACACATTTATCCTTCTGAATAGTTCCTGATAATTAACTTGATTATCAAATGTAAAAATATCATTTAAATAAAAAAGTGAATCCAATGATGTTGTACCATTAAAGTATCATTATCATTGAGAAAGGTTTAGCATCGAATGGGGGAACAAGGCGAAGATAAAAGCTTTGTTCTAGGTTAAAAATAAACTTTCCTGGAAAACCAACCAAGACAAAACTTAACACAAATTGACATAATACACTCTTCATCTTGCAGACAAGCAGAAAAGGGGTTACAGTCAAAACTAAAAAAGTGCTTTTACTCACTGTTACTTGTGTAGTTTTCATGGTGATTTAATTTACAAATTCACTTTTCTAATTGGATTGTTTTAATCCTCTTTTATTACTTCTAGAATGTGCTTTTGGTACAGTTACCTCATCAATAATAGGCAAAACAATTACGAATGGATTCGCATCACTGGTAGCTCACAGTAATCTATCTGAACCAGTTTACTTATTGAAAATTCACGACCACGAATGCGTGTAATCTTGGTGCAGGCAACAACTGAATAATATTTCCGTTGCAGCGGTTGACTTTATATAGATACTCGGAGACTATATTCTGTGCATTTCCTATATCTGGTTTTCTAATAGCTCTTCCTATTCGCCTCAGTTAGAAGCCGTGGTATCCGTTATAATAATTACCTCTCGGCAGTGGTGATATCTCGAACATAATATGCACACTCATTGATAATCTTCTGTTTACAAGTCTCGCAGATACTTTTTTGTTAATTTTATTGCTTCCGGAAAAGGGCAGTTAGTTTGCATAGCTTCACTAGTTATTAAGATGTATACTTAGAAGTTGTGTGGAAGAACTACTGTTTAAGACAGGTATGCCAGGTACCTGAAATATACCTGTTTACGAAATGAGTCAGCAAGCCGGCTGTACGTACTCGTACAATTACATCGTAAAAGCTTTAGACGCAGTGAATAACTACGGTTTTTCAATGTAATGTTAGACTTTTGACTTTTGCCAATGTTACGAATGTTGCGAAACAAGACAAAAGATTCTTGGTATTATTATTTGTGATTTGGTTTGGTGCAGTTTTGGGGAAATTAAGCTGTTGTGCTATTATTATTAAAACTTTACTTTGTATCATAATTAGTAAAAACCCGTACCGAGAGTCAAAATCACAAAACTCTGGCCCCGTCGAGACAATATAAGCGAAGTATCGGGTGCTCTTTCCAAAATCTCATATTTATCTGCTAAAACGATATTTATAATGTTACGGCCGTTATTCCCAATCCTACTGATCAACTGTTGAGCCTAAGTTTTGGCTCAACATTCCTCAAATGCACAAATACGCTCTTCCCAAAGGAACTCTCCGACCAACAGGAGAATCGAGGGTTACTAAACAAATCACATAGCTGATCGGAGACTCAGATTGATCAATCGAAAAGTTGGGAACAACGGCGGTTAGTGTTATTTCTGGATGTTTGCTATTTATAGTTAATGTAAATAAAGTAGATCAATATTTTAAGTTCGTCGTTATCTCCAATAATTATTCACAGTATGTAAATATGTAAAATATTTTTGAACTCAATGTTTAAACACATACATATTAGTTTTTTTCAAAAGGTTAACAAGACATTGCTATCGCAATCTTATAAATATAGTGTCTGCGTATTTGGCTCTTGTGAGGGAGATAACTTCTACGCACCCATAGGCATACACAACTAATCTAAAAATAAGATACATTAACTAAACGACCAATGAAAAAAAAATTAAACCTAACTCCGATAAATTAAAAGAAACTGGGTTTTAGAAACCGTCCCGTAGCTGCCCACCAGTTTCGTTCAATACTTTCGACCTTTTTGCTAATACCTCACTTTTATTCAATTTCCCCCCGCACCAATCACCGCAGGAACTCGTTGAGTTATAATTGTTTCCGGAAAATAGCAACAACCCATTACGTGGTGGATACCTTCGAACCTTAGCAAACGCAAGTTTAGTATAAAATATAATGCGCACTTGTGCCTGTAGAAATACGAAATATCCATACCATATTTATCACACCAAATCAGTGAGGCTAAAATGACTATCGTACTCTATGGTTAAAGTTATTTTGACACTGACTTTCAACTAAATTATACAAAAGCTTTGGCGGGCGGCAAGGATTTGATTTTTATAGAAATCTCTAGTTTTATTATGAAATTGATGAAAGTTTTTCAAACTAAGAGGAAGGTCACTATCTACAATATATTACAAAAAAAACTTGTGTTAGGCCCGGGCAATGCTATTAACGATAGATATGAGTACTGTTTAAAATGGAAGTGAAAATTATTTATGAAGTCCTCTGTTATTTTGCCCTTTTTTCAAAAAGATTTATTCATTTTCCCGACACATTTTCCGAGCAGTTTTTTCAAAATACCTAATTTTCCCAGAAGAAATTTTTCGGGAGCAATAATTTTCCGACATGAAAAGTTTCCAAACTTCAAATAACAAAATCAAAAGGAAACGTGTCCAATAAAAATCTAAAATTATTTCCTTTATGAAATTATTTCCTATACCAGTATCAAACTTGTGTTAGTTGTTATGCGCACACCCGCGAATGTTTCTGTATATAATAGTGAGTTCTGGTGTTACGATATTTGTATTTAAAAAAATACAATAAGCGAGTTGTTTTGAAAAATGTATGTATTTCAAATAGTTTAGCAGCCGATTAGGAAGGATCCAGGGGGCGGGGGAGGTGAAATTTCAGAAGGGGAAGGGAAATGAAGGGGAGGTTCGCGGGAGGTGGGTTAGCGGGAATTCGCATTCTAACAATTGCTGTTGTACATACATACAAAGGGACAAAACTCTACGCAAAAGGAACTTTACTGAATTGAGTGAAGCCCATCAAAATGATGCCTGCAGGGCCTAGCAGCAAATAAACCATATTTATGTTGCGTACAGTGTAAGAGATATATAATTATTTTTGGTTTCCCGCATATTGATTTACATACTCTGTAATAATATATGGTGCTTTGGAGAAACTCACTACATATGTATGAAATTATATTAAAAAATCTGTACAAAAAAGTTACACATTATTCAATCAAGTGCATACACAGTGGCATGCACAGAGTTTTTAATCAATGGCGGTCTGTGACTTTTCAATGGCTAGAGTGGTGATTGACATTATTGATGTTGTAGTTAAAAACAACAAAAAAATTATAAAATTTTTTTAACCGCTTGGGCACATAAACTTGTTTTCACAACAATTTAACGCAGGTAGACATAGGAATGTCGTATGCCCCGTACCTGAGTTATAATGAAGTTTTTTTTCCCCTAGACCAAAAAAATCTTCATACCTAAAATTGAAATTAAAAAAAAAAATAAAATTTATTTTCAGCTTCAACATCATTAAGGTCGTACTTTTCAATCAATTTTTCATTAATTTAAAATGCTTACCACAAACATGTTATGTTACCGCTTTCCACGATAGCCTTTGCCGATGTTAGCTTGGGATTACAGCCACATCAAATTTCCAAATATCCAGTACATTTATTTGTGTTATAATTCAATTATTACTGGACATATAAATTTTCCATATTTTCATGGAAAGCCAACACAATGTGATAATAATTTCGTTAGTCAAGTTGTACTAATTAATAGAGGTATCAACAGATGGCACTATTTACTACATTTGTGATTTATGCCGAAAGTCACAACCATTTTCCTATTAAAATTAAATGCGCATTTGTATAGAGTATAGTCAACATTTAATTAGGATTAGTATGTCATATTACATCCTTAGTTCCTACTTTTCACATGTTATACTATACAGTAAGGCGGTCGGAAGAGTGAACAGGTACTCCGATTCGTAGCTGGACCTATTTTTGAAAGTATAGATTGCTTTCTAGCAATAATTATAAATATATTAGTATTTTTACTTGAGTAAGGTAGGGTAGGCAGTGAGGGTGTGCATATAAGGAGAATACGCTTCTCTACATATATTATATTCTTATTTCAAAAGTTTGAGGGCCTCCATGGTCGAGGGGTAAGGCTCTCAACTAACAAACCAGAAGTGAGGGATCAAATCCTATTTATCCTACCTAAGTAAATATTATTTGATTAATAAGTGTAACTTCAAAAATTATTAATTTCAAATAATTTATAGTATGTTTACTTGCGGCATATTCGAGAGTGGAAGATACTCTCAGTATCGCTCTGATGTAAGTCCACCATTAAAATTTTTAATTTGCATATGCAAATGCATATAACTCTCTAATTACGGCGTTAATGCATATTTCAGCATTTTTTCCCAATCGTGCATATTTCGTTGATTTCATTGATCAATTTGACAGTTCTGAGGCCATTGCAATTCAGTCAAGCAAGCTAGCATTTGAAGAGGCACTCATTAAACATAATATCACCCTCATCACATAATAATTATCTGAGTGATATTATCATTACATGAAATACTTTCCACAAGTTACCAGATGCCATAGAATAATTGGAAACAAAAACCTTCCTCTATCAATAGAAATACTGGAAACAATGATCGAACTTGCCAACGCCCTTCCTAATTTAATATCAGAAAAGATTCGTTAAAAGTGAGACGCTATTTTGTTTAGAAACCCGAGTCTTGAAGACATGAAGAACATTGCCTACATCAACGGCACAGGTCCATACCCTGCCTAAACAGGTATCTCCAGAAATGACGTCAAATTTTAAATTTTGTCCAGTGACGTCAGTTGATGGTCGTTTTCGGTGTACAAGTTAATACTGGGTGGCAAACATCACAAATTTGCGATCGAAAATTTTGAAAAATACTTAATTGTATATTGTCACAAAAACTATGCATAATTTTAAGAATATTTCGCTATTTTTGTACCGTCTTTAATTAAAATACATAAAATAAAAACGGTTTTTGATTTTGCATTGTGCATATTTTGGGCATATCAAGAGTTTTTAGTGCATATTTTGGCCTTTTTTAGTGCATATTTGCATGCATATTTTGGCACTTTGTTAGTGCATATAATCCGATGTCTATAGATTACACTAAATACGTGTATTTATATAGGTGATTTAAAAAAAAGAATAAAACACAATATGTATTTGAAATAAATTATTTTTATATTTTCATATACCTCGAAACATTTTTACAAACATTAAAGGTTCCTATACAAATTTACAATTATTCACTAAAATATATACACAAAATTATAATTTATTACTAACTCTTTAAAAACATATACACATATTCATATTTTACACTGTATTTGTAAAAGTATTTCATGTAATGATAATATCACTCAGATAATTATTATGAAATTATTTGTAGATAAATATTGTTGGCGCTTTATGGACAAGTCAGTTTACCAGTCTTTGTAAATGAGGCAAAACCGTTGAAGTCATCAATATAGCGGCGACTGGGGTTTCAATGACTTATAACAAACATATCATGTTGATTTTTGATGTACATTATTAAGATTTTTTTTAAGTAAAACTTCTTTACGCACGCTTGACTTGGGGGTAAGCTTGTGCTTTATGAAAAGTGTTATGAAAAGTGTAATGCGTTACGGGCGAGGCGAACGGGCTGTATCACGCTGTAGTAAGGGAGAGCAGTGCGCGCGAACATTTTCTTTCTCTCTTCCCCTCATAGCCAGTGCATGAAGATTATTCGTAATTTCATTTCATTCTTGAACAATTTTATAAATACTGTGGGAGCAAGAGAGAGCAGTGCGCACATTTTCTTTCTCTCTAGAAGTTTTACTTCAGTGACTCATATTTTTTTTTTAAAGAAACTATTATTCCTGGTTACGAATAACTTGACAATATTTGTAAATCTCCTACTACCATCATAATAAGCGGAAAATGTTGCTCAGAAAAGACCCACAATGGACTGTGCTGCAAACCGTTTCCTTACATTAGCGAACATTACTTTTCAACATTTCACAGCAGTTAACGCACGACTGATGCCGTAGTTTATTCAAAGATGATCTCATGGTTTGCCTCCAGCTATACATTAGGGATACCCAGATTTTTGGTTAGGACAAGTTTACTCTTTTATAATGTCTATGGATAAAATAAATAATCTTTACAAAAATTACAAAATAACATAATATTATATATTATTATACATTCTTTTTTTCTATAGGTAGAATAAATAAATGCAGATGCTTAGTACAAATAATTAATTGTGACTGATACAACAATACAGCAATTGTGGAACAAAAATGTTTTTAAACTTTATAAAGGATTTTACAACTTACATCCTAAGGTAACATTTTGATGGTAAACGTATATCCAATATGCAATTACAATATTATAGTTGATAAAAACTTTTTATATAAATTATAAACTGATGTGATGACAAATAATTTGTTTTATTGTATTGTCATTGTACTGGTTACAAACCATTATGTCAGGTTTTTTCTTTTATTGACTTGATTATTACATCTTATTTAAAAGAATGCCCTCTGTGGACTAGAATACTACAGTAAGTCAAATGGTACATTGCCCTAAAGTATTTAAATATTCACTATAAGTCACAAATACAACATTACTGATAAGGAAATCACCAATTCAACACGTTGACGTGATTTATATTTATTGTATTACAATAATTATTTAGAATATTTTGGACAACTTCGTTAACTTGGACATTTCAAAAATTGAAATGTGACTAGTAAGTATGTTTAACTGACTTAACAGATTTGTCTGTACACCAATAATTTTAAAGTTTGTTTTTAATATATAGGAGGATTATGAATATTTAGCACCATTGGTTTCATCAAAATACTATTTATGTTAACTTTGTAAATACATTGTGTAAGTTATTTTATTTGAGCATCACAATTATTAATGCAATTTTTAAATGCAGTTAAAATTTAAATAAAATCGATTATGAATCATAAAAATTCACTGAAAAGTTCCCATCATTATTGTCCATCTATTTACATGATTTTGTCTTTTACGTAATATGTAAAATATATCGCAATGGAAGATAGGTATCAGACTATCGTAAAACAAGTCACTTCGGTTAACTATAACATAGTACTGTTTTCGAGTATTTGATAATCAAGATAAAATTTTGATATCAGAAAGGTACATAATTACAAATAGACTTTTGGTTATTATGTGAGTTTTCCTACATGTACAGGTGGAAAAATTATTTAGTTTATTACTTAATTAGGGCTCACTAGAAAGATAGGTGGTAACTTGAGTGGCAATCGGCCAACTTGGAAAATACCCATCTCATACAAGACCCCACTGAGAGACAGCCTGGGTTCTAATTGCCTCGCAAGCCATCAATAGGATAAAAAAATGCTTCTTTTCCCAAAACTATGATTTTATAGTTAAAGTTTTTTGCCTCGTATGCCCACAATATTATTATTTTATATTATGATATCTTTTCATACTGTTTTTGGACATCTTCAGTTACCACCTGAATAAAAACTCCATAAATAATGTTTATCTGACTTGCAATGAGCAATTTTTTTTGTTTTATAATATAGTTTTGTCATAAATGTCATTCATGTTAATTTTTATCTGGTCTTATTAGAGGTAAAATCACGAGGAGTAATTATCACACCATAATTTGTTTAATTTTGGTAGACAACACGTAAAAACTCATAAAATGTTAACTATTGATTTCCCGAAAATGAATAAATAAATAAATTATGCATGTAAATTATGTGTATGGGAATATTATGTACACAGCACCAAAATATCAGAAAAATCTATCCAAAAGTCATAGTTTCATGGACGAGTAATCTGTTTTTTTATATAAAAAGAAATTATAAAACCCTACTATTTAAAGTACAGACCTTATCACTAACATGACTTGTGTTTAAAAAGGAGTAATGCAGGACCTGCTATCAGTATAAAACTCAATCTGTCCGACTGTTTGCTGACCAACCTACCCACTGGGCCATTGACCCTTCGAAACTGCAACTCCTTATATAGAAGAGATTCCTCGTATGTCTCTCCTAACATTTGCTTTCAATGTGACATTGTGTCTATTATTCATATGGATTAGGCGAAAGGGCACAAACATATTCCATGTAACATCACATGCCAGAATTTGCTGTGGTATTCCAGTGGCTCCAATTTCTTACAGCTGAGAACAGCTGTTTGGGGTCTCCCTTGAAGTTCCGCCCCAGTAGCATGTAGTTAGGGGACAGCTTCCGCCGCCAAATACACTCATCCAAGAATGATTTGATCTCCTGCAACTGCCGAGATGACGGCTCCAGACTTGAAAAGTTTCCTGAAATCAAAATGGTGATGTTTTAATTTATAATTTAACCATAATTTGATGAAATGAAATGCAAATATTTTCATCTTCCAACAGATCTAAAAGCAAGAGCAAACTCAATAAACTCACAACTGGGGGTTTTGATAATGCATATTTTTCAGAGGGGCCTGATATGGCAAACGAATATGTTGCTATTGGTGACCTCAACGATTCGAGCTAGCCGAAAACGCACACTCCCTTCCTGATTTGCCGGTAATCAAATAGCTTGTAGTGCTTTTGTGTTCAATTTCACTTTCACTTAAAATATCATAGTTAAATAAAGTAAGTGTTAATATTAATTTTAATAGAACTTGTAAATAACTGAACCAGTGATCTTTATTTTAATTTAGTTGAACAGATTAGCAATTATAGTTTTATGAACATACCAAGAAGTTGAGGAAAACCCGGAGATGAATTTAATTAAAATATAATGTATAACTGTGAGTGAAGTTGGTGAAACAAACATTAATAAGCGTCTTGGCTTCATTCCCTCTGAAGCCTATCACTTTTGCAGCTTTCTCAATCGCAATTAATTAATTAATTTTAGGACAGGTTCTGATATGGCCACTAAATGATAGTTGTACAGATTTGTGGCAGATGGATCGTGTGGTTTGGACTTTCTCTCTCTCAGTCTTTGTTATCTTTTTCAAGTGCCAAACTGAAGACTAGACAGGAAAGGGCATCGGCCTATTCTGAGCCCATCATGTATGCATAGTATCCAAGAGCTTGAATTTAATCCTTATACCACATTCAATCTTTGACATAGAATGTATTATCAAAATTTATTGTTAGTTTGCCATTATTGCTCAAAATATAAGATAATACTAACCTATTGCAGCAAGACTAATAGAGTTTGAATTGAGATTCGAATCCACATCACCCGCTACATCCCAACCTCGTCCTTCGTAGGTCAAGCCATCTCCACTAACCATAAAGTTAAATGGCAAGTCTGACAGATTGTATTGTGGGCCTTGGTACAAATCCTGAAACAAAATTAGTTGATATTTTAAAGCACAACATAAAAACAAAATTCAGATAGGTGGTAAGGGTTGCAGATTTGTAGTTAAGTTAGTAGAAGATGAGAGTTTTTAATGCGAATTACCCGACATTTTGCATAGTTTCCTCCACCAAGCAAATAACCAACTCAAAAGAAATCAAGTAGGGATATTTTATTTTAATCTTGTCCACAATTCTGTTAAGGCGACAACAATTCTTTCAGATTAAATATCTAATACATTCCTATGGTTTCAGCCATCGCACGTGTATTTAATTGACGATCAGATTGAACCAGATTACTGATTTTTTCAACATTGTTATTTGTTTTAAAACGCTTAAACAACTCAAAAACACATTCACGCTCTAAACATTTATGGTCAAACACTTCTTTCAATAAATTATAAGTTTTCGTAGTGGTTTTTCCAAGTTTCATATGAAATTTCACAACAATTCGTTGCTCAATTATTAAACTTAACATTTCTCCGGCAAAACAAAGAACAACTCTCAATGGAACAAAGGCTACGGTTATACGGATTGATTTACAGAAGCAAGTGGTACTGCATTCGAAAGAGAAGGCTTTACACTAAACAGCTGTCGTTTGCTGGCGCTTGGCGCATGCAAACTTCTTCTTCTTCTTCTGTAGTCAGTCTCGTTATTTAACCTGTCATTGGCCGTACGTACTTCGGTGTACCATCGATTTTGGAAGCGATTTTGTCCCTTATGTATAAAGAAATTGTACAAGGTCAGAATCGCTTGGGCATTCTCGTTCTTGACGTAACAAAATACTGCATAGCATCTAGCCTCTCGGAATAATTTTAATAAATTGTCTATGATGCGGCAGGCATGAAGATGGCCGACAAAATGGCCGCCGCATCAAAATATGGACGGAGTTGGTTTAAAACTCTATAATGTTTCATTTTTTGATATAAATTCATCGTGGAGAGAATATATTTCAGATATTATCAGAAAGATCGTTTTATCTACATTATTTTCATGTAATTTTTGTATTATATCACAAAAGAAATGTTATAAATATTGGATTCGCAAGAAATGTCAAATTTCTTACGTCATAATGAAAAAATATATTTTTCCTATGCTGGCTTTCAAAAGGTTAATAGCCAAACCTTGAACATAGATGAAAATGGTAAGAATGGCATTTGGCAGACAACGCAAAACAATGAGATGTGCTTCATAATGGTCTAATATAAGACTGTGACGGTTCTGCTGGGTAGGCATTGTAGCATCCTCGGATGGTAAAGTTGCTTCAATACAATAAGTCCGCAGTAGAAGGAGAACTGACTGGCAGGAACTGACCGGCTAGACTGGCAGGAGATCGGCAAAAATTGGAGAGAGGCAGTCAGGAGGGTTACAGCCACAATCGTGGTGAAGAATCATTGCCCAATAACCATTTTATGTAGGTAATGAAATCGTCTTATAAATTAATAGAATACCATATCTTATACCTGCAGTCCCTTAACAATGCCGATGCAAGTTTTATCATCAGAGCATTCCAAAGAGCCCGTGTGCGTCAGAACAACATTGGATACTGGTTTGCGGTCTGTTGGATTGAGCGGCCACCGGGAAGCCTTGGCCCCCCATTGGGCCCTCGATACCATCTCAAACGGCAAGTTCACGGGCCATTGTCTATCTGCAATTCAAAATACAACATGTTGTAATACATCTTAACACGTGAAAGATAATCTCAGTCTGTCATCACTAATTTTCACTAATATTATTATTTAATTTATAAAAACAGTTTATTTATTAAAAGTTCTTTCACGTGATTATTATGAAGCGTGACAGCTGTTTCGCCTTCTGAAGGCATTATCAAACTGTTTGATATAATATTTTTTTAATAAAGAAAGACAAACATTTCCAGGTTACGAATAACCTGACAATATTTGAAAATCTCCTACTATTACCACAGTTCGCGGAAGATGTTACTTGTGTTGTGATGGAGGACTTAGCCAGCCGAGGAATCGGACACGCGACGCCCGGGTGGGCCCCAAACGCAATGCCCATTCAGCCACTGACCGGTCAATGCTTAAAATGATTTTAATTTGTAGGTTTATTAACTAGATCTGAATATGTAATCATGTAGGTAATCCCCTAATATTGAGAGTGCCATTAACCCAATGACCCTGGACTGTGTGCTATCTAGTATTAACACAATGAAAATAAACATTAATATAAGCAGGCATTATTTTAATATAACAAATATTAATATAATGCTTGCTCTACATGTTCAGACTTTTTCTGAAGCTAGGGAGTGCAATCTTTTCACTCTCGTATAACGTATCTGTTGGATTAGTATTTGCTGTGTAGTGACTGCATTGCTCCATTACCGGTAGCTACATCACGCACATGGCGCCTCTGCACTCTTGCTCCAGTGAGATGGTCTAGCTAAGAGCGTAGAGTAGGCATAAGAGTTCTTAACATATCATCCTATCTCTGCAAATAATTATTTCGAAAATTGGCCTATTCAAAGTTTGCAAGGACTTGGAATTAAGTATTGTTCAATTGTGTTCAATTCTCCAAAAATGACGAAATTGAGTTACAAATGCCAATCTATGCGCAATGTCCGTCGCTACAAGATGGTTTTTGAGATCCTTAGAAAATCAAGCAATCAAATTCTTTGAATTGGTTTTTTGTGATTTACCAAAACAGTACCTTTGTGTTTTGGCATGTACTTTTTGCTTAATTTAGCGACTAATAGGAAAGAAAGAATAATAAGAAACATTTTAAATATAAAATTGTATCTCTAATTCATATGCCGAGTAATAGTATCAAAAACAAAGAATTAATAATTTAATTTGCAGATACACACAAATATGATATCAGAGCAGTATACCTATGAATACGCCTCAAATCACAAAGGCCAGCAATTAATCATTGTGAAGTGGTTTTTCCCAAAATTCATATTTACCACTTCCAGGAAAGATAAAACAATAGCACTTAAATAATTGTACTCGGTTTACTCTAACCTAATATGCATCAGAAAATAAAATTCCCGGCTTAAGAGTAATATGTTCATCGCAAAGCTTTGAAAAAAATAAACACCTTTCAAAAGAGATTTTGAGATGTTTATGTCTTGCCTGTGTTCATGTATAGTTGTTAAACCACAGTATTTTCACAGAAATCAAGTCATCAAGTAAAATAATCAAATATCATTGAAAGAATAGCCTAAGTCACATGGATGTGATCTTGGATTAGTCTCATCGCTCAACTCCAGATCAACGGATGTTAAAGTGCTTGCATGAAGATATAGAAAAGAGGCCACCAAATGGCGGACCGCGGTCCGGATCCGGATCACTGAGCTCTCTTGTGCGACCAATTTCACAAACAATACCTCAAACATTACCATAAACATGGGGCAGGGCCACAACGTTTGTTGTTTTCCATGGGTCACGGAAAGCAAAAACATTGTGGCTCCGACTTAACTATCCATAAAGTGTGTAAACATTTTCGTCGTAGGAGACACCGCTTTATGTAAACAATACAAAATTTTTTACACATGTAACTTGAGTATGTAATTTGATAATTTTTCCCGCGCTTTGTCTTTGCTGCCGTCGGTTCTTAGCGTTAAGTTTTCTTCGCGATAAAGAAAATGTAACTTCCATTGATTTTTTTTAGATATTTTTAAGCACATCAATGATCTTAACCTTAAACTTCAAGGCAAATGAAAGCTTATATGGGAGCTCCTGACTTTTTCCTTCGTGTTACAGTGAAACCCTCTCAAATTTTCCAAGGGACCGGAAAAAACAAACTTCTCAGTCGGGAAAACCTTAAAAGTGGGATAAATTGGCCATTTGGTCTCCAAGGGACCGAAAAAACCAAACTTCTTAAGCAGGAAAATATCTTAGGCGAGAACTTCTTAAGAGCCTTTCACTGTTTTAAGAAAAAACAGACGCCTAATGAAAGTAATTGGTAACCCCTGATATAGAATAAAGAGACTTCTGCTGAGAGGAGTGGTGAATCTACAAGGACATCAATTACCACCATCGAGTCTAAAGAGGTTAGCAATGCTGAGAACTCAAGGAAACGTTATGCGTCATGTTAATTTACATGTCCTACCTTGTTCCATGAGAAGAAATAAGCTCACAACAACGCCGAACACGAGAATTGCAAGCATTATTGATACAAAGACTGTCGTGATGGTGGATCTCCTTCGGAGAGGGTAGCGGCGCAGAAGGGGAGTATACTCCTGGGGCTCGCTGGCCATCTCTCCCTCATAGTCGTGGTTCCTCGATTCATGATCTAAAAATATAAAATCACAAATCAGGCTTACTAATAACCTACGCATTAATACAATTAATTAAGCCAAATGAATCAGCAAACGCTACACTTTTCATTAACGCAATACAGTAAAAAATTTACAGATATATTTGGGACAGTCGAATGCCAATTTTATCCGCAATGATAAAATTTTGATTAATCAATGATAGAAATGTAAGTCAAGGGAAATAGGACAATAATTAACAATGATTAAGAATCAGATTGTCATAAATCTTATCCACATAATCTGAATATTTCAGGGTTCTGTTATGACTGAAATTGATATGATTAAGTAATTAGTATGTGTAAAAATTCGCCAACACAATAATTTTTCCAAATATTGTACAACATTAAATCAGTTTGTTTACCAAAAGAATGGATTTTCACTGTTATTTTAATTTTTCAATAAGAATGTCAAATTTAATGCTAATGAGGCAAGACATTTTATTTTTACCAATGTTATTTTTTTCTGTTGAATACATTATGTTTTCTTTTTCTAATGTGAGTGCCAACTGCTCTCAACCGCCTGGAACCAGTGAGACTATGACATCTTCAGTTGGGGTATGTTGCGAGGCTGAAGGTAGTGGAGAGGGTAAGGAGATGGGGAAAAGGAAGGTGGAAAAATACCTGACTATTCACATCTGGTCACCAAACACAACAAAAGTCATTTCAAACAACGTTTTAAATCTGAATGGTGGTCTTACACCAGGGCGACACTGAGAGTATCTTCCACTCTGGAATGTGCCGCAAATATACTTAATATTATTTTTAAATCATTAAATTGAGAAAAAACACAAAACAATCAAATAAAATTTACTTTCGCACGCCGGGATTTGAACCCGCAATATGTACTTAAAAAATCAATTAATTCACTGTTTAATAAAAAAGTGTCTTCTTATTATTTGTGTAAGCAATCTAAGGCAACAAATCTACATCACTTGAAAGCAAAAAGAGAGCCAAATTTAACTACAATACATATCACATCTACGATCACAACACAAAAATACATTTCTTCACAAATTACAACTCTGAAATAAATTCAAACACTTGTTTCAAACTGCATATCATTTTCAGTTATGTTTGTATATGAATAAGCACCCTGCACTTTGGCTTATAAGAAACATCATTAATAATTAAACAAATATTTAATTAATACCAAGACATAGGGACAAATTTATATTATTATAAAGAAAATAAGGTAATTACTTAATGATGCAAGATCAATATACATCGTGATATAAATGCTAATATTGATGTACACTGTTGCATACAATGCATGTTTTGTTTTGTTTGACTGATATGGCACCAAGCTAGAATTTTATTTTGATTGGTCATTAATAGAACAGAGGGGCCTTAGCTCCACAGTGAATGACACCAAAACAGTCAGTCTGATAAGTATGGCGACAGGTCTATTACCACCAAACAGACATTCCCTAGAAAGGAGTTCAGTTTAAAAATTTTGATCAATTTCACCAGAAGTGAGGAAAAATTGAGCTTGCTTTAGGCACATGGATATGACCACAACACACTTCTATCAGTTAGTTCCTTCAGTGTCTACCACATTCCCTATCATCTCAGACTCCTAAGTAAACACATAAAGCGGACATTAAATTAATAAGTAAACTAACGGGTGCTGATAATAATAGGGGCCCTCTGGGTGGGTACATATTTACTTATGATTGTAAAATTAGCCACTGGAGGGTTTTGGCCTTTCTTTTACACATCCGCGAGCTTCCACTGGCCAAAATGTTACCTACTTGACGAGATATTTATTGGAATTGTTTCAAAAGATCCCACGCGTTGGAATCTTCAATTAATTACAAAGCTAACTTAGTGGCTTCACACTTTTACAAGCGTTGTCTCGCATCTCTTCTGAATTATTTGCTATTGGCATTGCTATTCGGCGAGGCGAAGTTATTGAAATATATTTTTTTACAAATCATTGATCATGTATTTGTATAATAAAAAAACGCATGTTCAAATTAAAATGTATATCTGTGATTATCAACTAGGCCATAGACAATACACAGAAGTCATAATATTATATATTGTTCCAATTATGAAATCATAATATTTAATTTTGTTCCAAGTAGTTATCACGAACGGCATTTTTAAAGTGTGCAAAATTCACGTTTGTAAATTGAACGATTTTTTAATAATTCAATAAACAGTCAATAATTGGTGCATTCAATAGCTCTCTAATACTATAAGCAGTTTATATGTCTCCATATTAAAATTCGGAGGTTGATTTTTTGAAAGAGAGCTGGAAATTTACAAACTGAATTCTTAAAAATTTCCAAGGCTGAAAATGATTATACAGCCGAACGCTCCAGTGGATTAAATTTTTTTTAACTAATTATATTGACATTTTTCATTATGTGTAGCTAAAAATATGCCATGATATTTCCAAAAAATATTTCCTTTTGATAAAAATAAGAATCAAACTAAAAAAAAAAAACAACAGTTTTGCAATTACTCAATTATTTTTCTTATTCTCAAACTTTATTACTGTCCATACAAAACTTGTTTAAAATGATGCTGTGGATGTGGGAGCCTCTAGTTTTTCCTTGGTCAATGCTTAAAGCGCATAACCCATAGAGTACATATTATATTATAAATAATGTTTAAGGTGATTAAATAATAATCTGAGATGACCTTGAAATATATTAAATGAATCTATTTATTACCTAATTAATTTTTAAAGTTCTATCTTTTCTGCGTCATGAGGTGTAGTGATCTGCTTCCTCACTAATGGTGCTGATTGCCGTGGAGTCTTTTCAAATGAAAAGACCAAAAATTATTCTGAGTTTGTATTTGTATAGCTTTTATTGCCATTTGACAATGGACGGGACTATTCGACGGGAAGAAACCATTTTAAAAACCAACTAAGGGAACGTACCCATACCACGTGACCCACTTTTTTGCAATTTATAACCCCTTCTCCCCCCTCGGTGACCACGTGTAGTATATTCCAAGACCCCCCCCCTCCCCCTACAGTTTTCACATAGTAATTCATATATATGGTTTTAAATCATTTCATGCTAACAAAAAGCTAAAAAAAAATTAATGGCTTATATTTGTCTTTATTAATATGGCGCTTGCTGCGTGACGGCAAGAGTGCATGCATACCTATAAATACAAATGGAAAAAATATTATCAGGATAAAACTTATGTCAAAATATATTGTAATCAGAACTTAATGTATAGAAACAAAAGTCATGCTATTTTTATTACAAACTCTCGGCGACTTGCTTGACAACTACACGGCACTGCAAACTATCAGTTTTTAATCAGCTGACGTCTCGGCATATGTACAACAGTAAAAAAACGCGAGATTTCCCTAGAGGATATTGACTCTGTGATAAAAACCCCGCCCCTCATTGTGACCAAGCATGGTATTTTGAAGATCCCCCTCCCCCCCTGAACGGATCACTTAGTATGGATACATTCCCTAAACAGTCACAAAGTGTTTGCTATGTTAAGCAAGATAACAACTTATATAAATAAAATAATTCTACATATATTATTTGTGTAAGACTGTAATAATTTATAGATACTTATTTTCCTGCAGTTGATTATAATTATAAGGAGAATACTATACACAACATACAAATTTCAATGATAATAATTATATGGACATTGACCAAAACCTCCAACCAGAGCCTTGGTGAATATTTTTTAAGGGGAATCAGAAAAATGTGTAACATGAAATATAGAATCCTACGGTTTGAGTATGTGCAAAAACTATGTATGCAAACACTACAAAACAATAATAATAGAAGATCTTGGACATGAAAACCAAAATTTATGCGCATTATATTTTGTTACATACTTATTCTTATTATGTAATTATTTTTAATTTTAAACAACCACTAACATCAAAGGGAATCATTGCCTTGAAAAGCATTGGTGATTTCATGCAATTGGAGGGCACTGGAAATTTATCACACTTTATTATTAACAAATTCCAGTCTTGTAAAAATATTCTGTGGTTTTACTTGAATTTAAGTCATAGATTATGTACTTTTTTTAAAATCACATTTTACATAAATAATAAAGTCTAATACTTAGCTATCCATATCTATTCTTCTTTTATGTACATTTAAAAATATATTGATGTATTTTTATTTTATTGGGCACGCTATGGATGTCTTAAAGGCGGCGAGTCGAGCACACCTAGGGCACTCACTCTTGCCATATAATGCAAATAATCTGAAATAAGTTTTTCAGGTGGATTACTATTAATTGTTGCAGTTAAAATAGCATTTTATGATACCCAACACGCTAATGTCACATAATATACGGTGATAGAATCGCAGCCACATTAATAGAATAATAAAATACAATGTACAACAATGGTCTTAGCAACGCCAAAAATGATATCTGAAGTCTAGCAAGTGTAATAATAATTACAATATAATGTACACATCATTCGCCTATGTTATATTACTGTCGTCAACCAATAGCAAAATGCATATCATACTTTTAATACCAGTCAAACGCCAACAAATAAGGTAATTATTCCACTAACCGCCGCACTTTTAGGCACAGATTATGGAAATTAGACTTTTTTTTAACAATTACTACAAGAAACAACTATTTAGATGCACAAAACAGGTTATGAGGTTCTTAGTTTGGGTTAACTAAGTAATTTATGTGTATTTAGTTGAAAAAAACCACATGCAAATGTCAATACATACAACAACAAAAAAAATGGCGGCAAAGTAATGTTTTTATATGCGAAACTTAGAACTTTGAATAAGAATGGAATTTTAAAGCATCTTTTATCATCTATCCAAAAGTAATTAGTAGTTTCTTGTAGTAATTAAGTTGAAATGTAGTGTAATTTCTAAAATCTGTGCCTAATAAAAGTGCGGTTCGTGTAATATTTATATACATAGATTACCAATGACCTGATAATATAAAAATTGTGGGTTAAAAGGCTTTTCTTGTCAAAAACAACTTCAAAAGGGAGTTACCAATAGACACCATTGTTCCTTCGGCAGTTGTCATTTGGTAGAGTAAGATGAAAGGCACCTTTTCACTCACAGTATAAACAGGGAATACATATGTCTAGAAGATGGATGTATTTTTATTATACAGCATTTACAAATGTCACAAGTTCATGGATAATATTACAGATAACCACAACAAAGCTTTGAAAAAAATACATAAAAGTAGCTCACCAACAGGAGAGATTAATGGCTGCATTATTAAACCTTCTACGTTGACTTAAAACAGAACAACTAAAACGAAACAACTTTTTTGAAACACGAGAATCACTGAAATCAGTATGACTAAATTATGTTCTGGTGTATATCAATTCTCGATATGAACGAACTACATGATGATTAATGATTGTTTACCAAAGAACAATACATTCAAATTCTCGGACTGTTGTCACCGGCGGGAAATGTGATATGTTTGTTCCTAGTAACTATGTAATTTACCCCATATCATAATATATTTTTTTCTTTACAACTAGAAACAGAATTAGAAAGTTACACACGAAAAAATACTATAAAATTTCCAAACTTGCGCAGTGACAGATTGACAGATGATAGAAAAGTGGCATAGACAACAATGTCAAAAACAAAACGTTAAAATCTCGCGATAGGTGTCGCATGACTACAACTTTTGCTCCTTTTCTGACACTATTGAATGACCGCAACTTTAGATTAATTTAATTGCATGAAAAACAACAGTTTTATGTGTTTTTAATATACGTACTTTTGCAATAATATTTCCACAATACTTTATATCTTTAAACCATTGATGCAAATATTGCAAACCATAATATCCAATACCTAAACCCAAGGTTCGTAGAAAATGTTTTAACAAGATTAGCTCTCGAGGGGGTAGAGCGGTTATTCTCTAGAAAGCCGTGACGTAACTAGAAGTCCATGTAAAAGTATTACAACATAACTATATACGACACGGTGTCCGGGGGTAAAGTGCACAAACTTCGGATACGACCGGAGGCATGGGGGGGGGGCCTTTATTAGTTACGTTAGTGACTGATGAACAGGTAGGTAAGTAGGTAATTGACTATATAATTTATTATCATGTACTTTATAAAACATTTATATAAAATTTATTTATATAAACGTTTTTGAAATATGAGGAATTGATTTAATTTTTCACAGCATTACTCTAGTCACCCTTTCATTTTTTTTTTTCTTTTGAAGAAATGGTTCCACAAGTATATGGATAAATAACCTTTTCCACATCCGGTAACTGTAACCGCAGTGACAATCTATTTCAGGTATAGCTAACGCAGTGAGAGTTGGAAGCAATACAAATGCATATAATTGATGTGTTGGGGTATCAGTATGGACTCCAGTTGGCCCATGTGGCCCTCTGTCTTGCTTACGCCCACTTATTGTAACTAGTGTAGAAGAGACGGCAAGTTTTTTTGACTTGAGTAAACCGGACGTACGGGGTGTCCTATTCATTCGGTTCGTAATGGGATATAAACATACATGTATCTACATATCGCAAGTGAAATAACTACTAGTTTTTAAACTTGAAATAATTGATAGTTTTCATAATTTTTAATTCGAATCTTTATTAGTAAATTTACAGAGTGTTCCTAAAATGTGCAAGAGTAAAATTTATTACGACATCTTGGAGTTCTGTTACAAAACGGGAGGTGGCAAATCACTGAATGAGCAAAGTCGTGAAATTTTATTCCGTGTGTTTAATTATTTTATGCATATTATAAAAAAAGGTGGTCAATTTATTTAATTTAAAAAATAGTACCCAAGATTGATAATTACACTGATGAATTCACGATACATCTCGGGGAATCAGATAAAGGTAACTCCGTTTTATCATCTTTGGGATCTTCAATCAGTGGGGAGATAAGTGGTGTAGGTAGGTGGAACTTTGAGATTTTTTCTGACTAATGTGCGGTCCAGTGAAATAATCTAGGAAATAATGAACTAACTCGCAAGGCTAGGCAGAGTGATCGGGCCGTCAAACAATTAGGTCTTGGCATACACTCCTTGCCTCATTCACATTCATACAGCTTGTCATACATGCTCTTCTATTATCCTGACTCTTGACATGGAAATAATAAGTCTTCAGAGTTGTGGGTAAATCATTTATACATCTAGGAAATAGATTAATTTAAAATTAAAATACTTTGTTAAATAAATTTTTCTGGTCAGGATAATATATACATATAAATTTGTTTTTTTGTTTTTGGGGTGTTATGCGATGTTGCGCTACCTCCTTCTAAAGAAGGTAATAACAAACGTGCTTTTGGCAGTGAAAATCTTAAATCATCTCAGATTTTTTTTTAAATTATTTTTTATTAATAATTAAAAAATGAAATTATAAATTACAAGTACATTTATACACCAATTAATTATATAATATATATGTTATAGATGATGTACCCCCATAAAAAAGCAGGGCTTGTGTGTATGGGGGGGAGGGGTGTTATTATATGGTTTTTATTTGTTATGGTTTAGTTCAGGTTTTGAGTATGCTTTTTAAGGCTATATGCTATTTTATGCTATCAGAATTATAATTATTCCCCGAAAAACAATTAGGTATAATTTCGAATGGCTATAATTTTCGTGTATTAATTAGGCTCATAATCAATGGAAGTTTGTCATTTATAGCATTTTGAAATAAAATCTAAGAATTATTAGCAGTACCCTTGTCTTTATTTATAAATACCCATTTGAATTCAATCCTGAAGATTCATTTAGTTTGAAAAAAATATTTCGATACTTTCAATATTTCAATAACAATGTTGTAAAACAAAATCAGTTTTATTTAACCAACTTCAACACGCACTGGCTTCGATTTCTCAGTTGTGAAATAATCATTAATTTTGTTTTTTTTTCTTTTATAAAAACCTAAAACGAAACACGCTGTATGAAAGTTTTGCGTCTGTGTGAGTGCTGTGATGAAACTTGATTAACTTGCTAGATCTATACCAACCATCTCTAGTTTCGAGACTTCATTTTTTTCAGATTAATTTTTTTTCCGAAAAGTGCTTGTATGAGCTAACCTTGTTAAATAAATTTTCTTATGAACCTTGGCTTCCTATTCAATTTGGTTTAAGAAGAAATGATCCGTTGCTCTTCTCTAAATTCTTATTAATTTGAAATAATGATTATAATATTATGCAAATCGATAAGCATTATGTTTTTAACATGAAACATATTTAATATACATTTTTAAATTTAACATAGGCCTAGCATTTATTAAAATCAAATTGGAAATATTACCTTTTTCAAAACATCCTTTTTAATGTATTTTATCCTCAACAAATACCTCGAGGGTTCTTCTTTACAACCACGAAAAGAAATTTTAGAAATTAAATATTATACGGTCGTAGTGAATTTTTTTCATTAACGCCAACTTTCATGTTTTTTTTTAAATGCTGATTAAAAAACTCTGGTGGCCTTTATTTAAAAAAAAGTTAGGGGAAGAATTGTTATTATTATTCTGCATTTTTGAAAATTACTTTCGTATTTTTAAATTTCCATTTATAGAAGGGTTTGTAGTTAATATGTTACCGTAACATAGCGCTTTTTAAATCTAAGTGGCACGAATTCGAACTTCAAACTTTTTAAAAATATGTCAGATGTCGTACGTAATACATAAAAAAAAGGAATATGGTCGACTATTTACACCGTTGCTAAGCCTATACATTTCTCGAGCCAACTGGAGAATTTATGAGGGTCCGTGGTCTATTCGATATATTGCGTCTGTCAACATTTTAAAATAGATGTTTTATAGTAAAAAGAACTGTGTTTTTTACAGGTTGATTTTTTAAAGGGTCTATTTATCTAATTTATAAATGTATATTCGCCGAATAGTAAACAATGGGCCAAATGCGAAACATTTATTAAGATTTACTTTTTATTATTTTATTTACATAAACAGAAAAATTGCTAGGTATAATAACACGAAAGTGAATGGTGGAAGAAGTCGGTGGCGCCCGGTAGGGAAGTACCGGGCTAAATTATTCACAAAAATAGTCAAATTATTATTTGGGAGGCGGGTATGGGTACCGCCACCCCGGGAACCAATTATTAGACAACCAAAATCCCTGCCATAGGTCACATTAGGAGGTTCGCTATGTTTGGTGACTTAGCTGGGATGCCTAGGTTCTCAAGTTGAGGTTTGTCTAGGTTTTGGCGGCGGATGCTTTTGCATACCTACTGCATGGTGGACCGGATCGGGAGAGACTGGTTGAGGCAGACCTTTCGACCTCTCCAGCCGGACTCTCTCGACCCATCGCCTTGCACCACATTCGGAGGAATGGATTTAGACGAACAAATTGAACATGAACAACTCCTGAACAAATTGACCCCCCAGATTCCTATCGGCCCCTCATACCTTTTTCCTTCCCACTAGTTCCTCTCCTTTCTTTCGTTATTCCCATCAACGTAATATATCATTGAAGAAGAAGATAACACTAATAATCTAAATTAAAATATGAATATGAACAAGACACAGAAAAATAATAAAAGATAATGGTCGCAACTGGGATTCGAACCCAGAACCTAACGTCTAAGCGGGACTTACAATATCCAATTCAGCCATTGCGTCCTATTATGAGAATGTCGTATTTGTCAAACTTCATTTTTCAAATTTCAGAATCAACATATTAATATTGGCAGCTACCATTTTTTCTTTGGAAACAAGTATTCAAAGAATGTATTTGTTACCTAGATAGTGTCTCGGTTAAATCGTAGATCATTATCTTTTATTATTTTTCTGTGTCTTGTTCATTTTCAAATTTAAAAAAGGTCATAATTGTTATATTCTTCTTCAATGATATATTACATTAATGGGAATAAACTTCAAAAGTTAAAAAGATAGTTTTTCTTATTAAAATTTGAATATTATCTTCGACAATTTTTTTTTCCTGGTTGCTATCGTTATATTTTATTATTTTTATGTGTCTTGTTCATATTCATATTTTAATTTAGATTATTAGTATTTTCTTCTTCTTCAATGATATTATAACATATTTTTTAATTCATAAAATATTAACCCAAAAATGATATTGTTTTCTTTATTAAAATCTATCAAGTAGGTTACATACATATATATATACATATATATATATACATGGGTTTTAAACACTTAAATACAACTTATATAAAAAAATGTAACTATTTATTTTTAATAATAATAATAACTATTAATACTTTATTTATATAAAAGTACATTTTACAGATGATTACAGTTAACATATCTACATGTAAAGGAATACCTAGAAATGCCTAGGATCCCTTTGTATTTGAATTATTACGCTTTTCAATGGTCATTGATGTGTTGTCTTGGTTAAACATTAAACAGCATTATTGTTTACTCGCTATTTGAGCGATTGAAAGATAAGAAAAATAATTTAATTTGTTTAATATAAAATGATCGACAAATAAGCTTTAAATGCGTTTCTTTGTTTTTCGAGTATTGTTTGTAATGTTTTTATTACTTATCTAATATTTCAATTTAATGCATGAGTATAATAAGTTCCTCCAAAACAAAATTTTTAATAATCAGTAACTGTATATAGGTTATTAATTTGTGCAAACACCTCGTTCTGTGCTGAGGTGTTTGCATATTTTAGATATTATTATATATATAGTTATTTAGGTATTGTCTTGCCAAGCGTCGGCAAGCTTTTACTAGAGTAGGGGGCATTTACGTTTTTTTTTTCAAAAAACGAAAACGAACTGTTCTTTACAAAACGCTAACTGTTTTCTCAAACTTTGGGGAAAAATCGGGTTATTTCAGATAATTTGTAATAAATAAATTTGTGGACTCTTCTCTACCCAGTATACGGTACTAACTTATTTATATATCACACAAAACTTGAGAAAATTGTTAGAGTTTTATAAAGAACAGTTCGTTTTCGTTTTTTGAAAAAACATAAATGCCCCCCCAACTCTAGTAAAAGCTTGCCGAGGCTTGGCAAGCGTCTGGACACGGCATCAATGCAACGCGTAAAAAAAATATATATTGTATAATTTCTAACATGAGAATATTAAAAGGTACGTAAAGTGGTAGGCGAAGTACCACCCATAGTGGCAGGCGAATATTTTAGATTGCCAAGCTTCACAATTTGGAGCCTCACTTGTTTCGTTTCTAGATATTAATTTCTCTTCATACCGCTTACCTCCTCTCATCACTGGTTACATAACCTAGACAACTTCTTCCATTCACTTTTACAGCGAAAATTTTCTTCACTTTTCACTTCAGCATTCACCCCGTATTTATCAAACCACTTGCTTATTATCAAACCACCAATGTTCATATTTTACCAACATAATTTTTCCACCTTTCGTTCTGTTGCAATGGTCAGATTCTTTAACAGACGTTCCGCCTTTCATCCTGTTGCAAAGTCCATATTATTTAACAGACGTTCCGCCTCTCATTCTGTTGCAATGTCCATTCTTTAAGAGACGTTCCGCCTTTCATTCTGTTGCAATGTCCAGATTCTTTAAGGCTGGAATCAGACGGTTCACTCGAGTGAAGGTTTATTCTACGGTCACTCGAGCGAATGTTCCCATCTTCGTTTCATTTTTGTTTCATTTTATGTTCAGACGTGTCATTCCGAGTAAAATAGGCCGAATGAAATACAGAAATGAACGATTAGTGAACTGTCTGATGTTCAAAAAAGTCGTTCCGCCTTTCATTCCGTTGCAATGTTCAAATTCTTTTAGGCTGGAATCAGACGGTTCACTCGAGTGAAGGTTTACTCTATTGTTACTGGAGCGAATGTTCCCATTTTCGTTTCGCTTTTTTTTCATTTATTGTTCAGACGTGTCATTCCGAGTAAAATAGGCCGAATGAAATGAACGATTAGTGAACTGTCTGATTCCAGCCTTACAGACGTTCCACCTTTCATTATTTTGCAATGTCTGTTCTCTAACTTCACTCTATGTTTCGTAGCAATAAGTACATACCTATTATCTATATAAAAATATGAAGATATGAAGATATAGCCCATCGGCCCACCTCAAGATTAATATTATTTTCTAAATTAAATTTACTTTAATGTTACTTGTAAATTAATAATACTGTATTTTCTGTACAAGTTTATACGCGTCTATGTCTGTGCGGTATACAAATCCATTTAAATTTGGACTCAAATAAATCGCATCGCAAACTATCGTAATCTTTGTCAATATAATATATTATGAATATCTGTACAAATCTGTAATCTACTTAAATGAATCCAAGGTCAAGTACTTATTCTAGCGACCTTACTGATAAACTGAGGAGATTTTTAGTCACTTATCAAAGATAAATAGAGAAGTAGGTAGGTGAAATGTTCTCGGTTTTTTTAGAGATTATTACCGACCGCTAACAGAAAAAAATTGTAAATTAAATTTATAATGATGTGATATGTACTTAATTTAATTTAAATTATAATTAATATACTTCCGTAGGTTGGTACTTCTAAAACTTATTTGTATCATCTTTCATCATTCTATTTATAATCTATAAAAGTACATCTGTCATTCATTTATCTATCACCTTAATCACCATTCTATGAATTTTAATCCACCTCCAGCTTTCTGAAGCTTCCGGGTAAGCTGTAATAGTTGTTCTTGCTGGCGTTGTTGTTTTCGTCTGAGCCATTTCGGGCCTCCAGGCAGTTGGTGTTAATGATGTCCATTTCGTCCAGAGAAGTGATTACCGACCTCTTGCCGAGGAGCTCCCTCTTCCAACCAGCGATCATTTCATCCATGGGCATCGTCCCGCCATACTCCTTGGGGAGGCAAGATGGATTTATCACCTTGTCAAGAGATGAGATTGTGCTGTGGATCTGAAATAAAAAAAACTATGATTAATATTGACCAAATAACGGATTTTATTTAACAACTGACGCAGACCAGTGAAACATCACGGGATAGTCTGAATTCGTGAGACATTAGTTACAATTTAAAAAATAACAAATAAAATAACTTACTGTTGAAATAAGATAGAAGTGCTTGTTTGGAGAATTCCGACAAGCAATAAAGAAGGTACATGTAATATCCTTTTTTGAACAGAAAACTATTTTAGTTAGCATTTTGAAAATTAGAACTTAGACAACGATATGAAAGGTGAGGTCCAACGCTTCCTCAATGATATGGCGGCGACCTGAGGCCCTAGCACACTCGATCGATAACGATCGATAGGATAATTATAGGTAACTTCTCATCGTTCCCTAGCATGACTACAGATCGCCAACGAATAAGTTCACAATGACTAAGTCTCCTTAACATATTCGACATCAACTGTTGTTGGTACCGGGTGTTGGTGTTGGTAGAAGCCGGGATTTATTTCTGTAGAAATTCTGGGACTAACTTTATCCGGGAGTTAATTAGGGTTGCCAGATGTCATATGATGACAGCATGTCCGTTTTTTTAAATACGCGAGATGTATACCTCACTCACAAGAGAATTTGCAGAGCAAAAGCCGTGAGCCTGAAATCTTTATGAGGAACTGGTTGCACTTCAAATTATTTTTCTTTCATTTGAAGGAAAATCTATTGATATGTGGTGTAGGTTTTTCAACGATGAATCAGCACCAAATCTGTTGAAAATGATACAACATGTTGCAGTGTTCCCGTATCCAATGCCTTCATCGAAAGAGTTTTTAGTGTAATGGGTAATGTATGGACTGACGAAAGAAACCGACTTGGTGTATACACAGTAAAAAGCGAATTATGTGTTTTCTTGAGTTTAAATGTCAGTAGCACTGAATTTGAAGATACAATTTCAGGCAAAACGATTATCAAAAGCAGTGGCATCTAGTGCCAAATATGTTAAAAAGCGAATTTTGCTTACTAATAGCAATACTAAATAAAAGTTTTAATTTTTACTAAGTGTTTCATTGTGTTCGCCCTCAGTAATTTTCGAGCATTTTCTTTGATTAAAAAAAATCGTTTTTTTTTATCTGGGCCATCTGGCAACCCTAGGGTTAATGCTAGGAAGTGTCACTTTTGTTGATTTGATTTAGGTACCAGAAAGTACTCTAAAACCTCCCTTAATTGAAAGCTCTGAATATCTATGTCAGATGCTTAGATTCATAAAATTGTGGCCGATCTAATATAGAAGTCAAAATTTTGATTCACCATTTTTGGGTTAAGAAATCGACAAACAATTTTCACCCACGAACGATTCAGAAATTTGACATAGGCCTTCTAACATTAGACCCCAGTTACATATTGATTACTTCTCATTGCCCAGAATACTGGAGGGAAATAATTACGCATAATCAGCGGACATCTTCAATGTATCACTAAAATAATACAAAGATTGCTGCTGGGGCAGTACAGTTATGTAAAAAAAGAAGAAAAAAAATTGCAAGCCCCTAAGAAGGGCCTTAATCATTAAATAATGAATTAAAAATACCCACGGGTACCATTTTTGGATGATTTTCATTTTTGTTCATCATGCCAACTCGAGTTGCGTGAAAAAAACTCGGTCGTATCGCAGTTGAGCGAATCATTCGATTATTACCTACACCGATTGCAGGCATTTATTATTTCGAATGAATCAGGAACATTGCGAAGTGTTTCTTAACATTCATCGCTTATGATTGAATTGACAGGTGAATGATTAATCATTTATTTTTTTGAATAATTTGTGTCATACCAAACATTATTTGCAAAAATTTGTTCCAATTCCTTTTAGACAAAGTTAGAATAGGAACAGATATTAGATTACACACACAACAAAATATCATAACATGCCTATTATGCAATCTCTCAAACCACGGTCCAAAGTCCAGACCGTCGAAGATGTGGTATTCCGAGAAAACATTAACACAAATTTTTTTAGTAAAAAATCACGGGATATTATTATTTCGATTTATAATTTTTTCTGTTCGAATATAATATTATCTACTACCCGTAAAAAATCACAGAATTTTATTATTCTAATTTTGAAAAAGGCAACTGAAATAATTTTCTGTTAAAATATATTATATAATGTATTGTAGGTAGGTTAGACACTTGAACTCTAGAAATTTGCATTGAATATAAGTTTCGCACTCACAATAAGTAGTATTTGTTTGAGAAATTCAAGAAAGAACATAATGCTTAACAAACGTAATATTTTTAACAGAAAATTATTTTAATTGACTTTTTCAAAATTAGAACTGATTTGTAGAAAATTCAAACTGTCCCATTTAGGTGAGACACGAAGCGAAAAAAATTGTTTGCATTTTTTTACTTCCAGTTGGCCAAATAATGAAATAAAATTTCAATTACAATGAATTCGATAAGATTTATACATAACTAGCTGGTACCCGAAATGCGTTACTGTGCCATTTAATAAAGAAATTGTTTCTCCCTGTGTGTCCTTTCCCATTCGTCCCGTTCACCTTCCTCCTCCCCTTTCTCTCCCGCGTCCCCTTCTCGCGTTCCCACTCCTCCTTTTCCACCTTCCCTCTCCTCACTCTACTCTCCCCCCCCCCTTCCTCCGTCCCGCGAACCCCCTCCCGAGTTCCCCTCCTCCCTCCCGTATTCCTCCACTTCCTCTCCCTCGTCCTCTTCACCTTTCGTGTTCCCACTCCTCCTCCTCCACGTTCCCTCTCCTCACTCTAATCCCCCCCTTCCCCCGTCCCGCGAACCCCCTTCCCACGTTCCTTAAAAATATGTCTTCTAGTTATGGAAAATATGTGTGGGTATTTTTAAGCAAAAGAAGAAGAGTAATTTCTGGGAAGGAAAAAGGTAGGTAAGGATGGTAGGAATCTGGGGTCAGTGAGTTCAGCAGTGACGACGTATGAATCCATCCCGCCAACTGCGATGCAAGGCGATGGGTCGAGAGAGAGCATCTGGACTGGTCAAAGGGTCTCCCTAAACTGACCTCTCCCAATCCGGCCCGCTACACAGCTGGTGAGCAAGTGCATCCGATGCCAAGACCTGAACCCATCTCACCCAAAGAAACAGAGCACCACTGTTAAGTCGCCAAACGTAGCGAACCACTTGATATGACCAATAAATGGTTTCCGGGGCGGCGGTTCCATACCTGCCTCCCTAAATAAACTGTCTCTAGGTTACTATTTAAGATACTACGAATAAATACTTACAGACATTCGGCTGATGATCTTTGGGGACATTTTGGATTTTGCGAATTCGTAGACGTACTTCACAGTCTTGGATACGTTGAACAAGTGAATTTCTTTATGCCTCATTGGTGTCGATTGCTGAAAAAGTAAAAATAAATAGTTTTCTAATAAAATTCAAATATATTTTTTTAAACTTCTGCACATACATATATTTGGTGATCTTCATAGTGTAATAGTTGACGCATTAAACAAATTAATGTTATAATATGAATCAGAACTTAATATTTTTCTTTTCAATGATTAAAAGATGTTATAAAGTTGGCTTTACGACTGTAAGGCCTATAAAGATAAGTAAGTTATTTCAAAATCAATTTTTTTTTAACTTACGTCTCTCTGTTTGGAGTTTTTTATTTCATCTGTTTACTGATTCTATAAAACATTACAAATATAAATTATTTATTTTAAGACACTAATTCATCAATTATATGACATTTATTGATTTGTTATCTTATCAATAGACTAGTGGTAGTAATAGTTAATACATTTCTAATTAATTTAAATAAATTTATACAATACATTTATTTATAGAACCAAACGTTTGTTTAAATAAAAATGGATTACAAAATATTTATTCAGTGTAAACATACTAATATGATTTAAATTAACTCAAACTTAAAATCAGGCATCGGTAACCAAATGTAAAGTAAAATAACATAACTATTAAAAAAAATATATGAAATGCTTTTTTGTAAATTCTTCCAATGCTTATTGGTTACCTAAGCTGTGTAAGTATGTCTATTATATACATTCATATATTAGAAATAGCGCATTATCTTTTTATAAAAATATACAGTTTTAATCCAAGTTGGATGAAATTTTGCACACATGGCTTTCAAAATAACAGGAAGGTGAGTGCCTACACGAGATTTTGAAAATCTTCTTTTACCAAGCCAATTTTTCCGATGGCAACACTGCTCGTAGATTTTTTTTTAACAACACTGTCTCGTCTAGTAGGTATAATAATGAAAATTAACAATCGATTTTGAATCAGCCGCCCAAGTTTGCAAGTATTTTTGGAATTTTCTTTAACATTTCAGAATGATAAAATCGACAGATTGTATTGGTTCGGCCTGGGAGACAATTTTTTTTATCCTGCGGCCCCTTGTTTTTCGTTCTATGATTGTTTTATAAAAAAATAATGGTTTTATAAAATATAAGTCTGGGACAGCACCGACTGCAAAGTTAACCAAACCACCCCTTTTATCCACTGGAGCGACAGAGCAATTAAAATATTTTTTCTCGGATTGCTAAAGAAAATCTTTCCGCCCACATTAAAAAAATCATACCTCCGAATTTAAATATGGAGACATACACACTGATTATAGTTCTATGTAGCCAATGAATTCCCCTATATTTTGTCTATTATCACAGATTTGTAGGATTTATAAAAAAAACATAATTAAATCTTTAACCTTAAAACATTTGATAGAATCTAGAGAATAATTATTTTGTTTAAATAAATTTAAAATGTATTTTCACAAATCTTAACAGTGCTTATTATTATTTTATAAGCTATTAGCTGCCGCCCACGCGTTGCTGTGGCTAACGAAATAAAACGCCATCTACTGGATGGTTACCTAATCTAGATAACCAAATATATATAACCTTTCAAATAGTGGAAGATACTCTCAGTGTAAGACCACCATTCAGAATTGAAACGTTGCTTAATAATGGCTTTAGCCGTGTTTAGTGACTAGATCTGAATAGCCAGGTACTTCCCCACCTTCCTCTTCCCCATCTCCTTCCCTTCCCCACTTACCTTCAGCCTCACAACATACCCCAATTGGGGATGCCATGGTCTCACTGGCTCCAGACGGGAGCAGTTGGGACTCTTGTGAGGTATTCTCTATAAAAAATATATATATATTTTTATGCCTTTTTACACTGAAAATCTATATATACCTACTTACTGCTGAATCCCGACTAACAAAGAATATCGAAAACTATTTTTCATTTTTTATCGGACGCCATTTTTTATTAATTACATATTATTTTTATTTGACGGTCTCCGTGGTCGAAAGGTAAGGCTTTCGTTTAGCAATCTGGTTGTCACGAGATCAAATCAGTTCAGAATTGAAACGTTGCTTGAAAAGGCTTAGCCGTCTTGAGCTTTAGGCGACCAGATTTGAGTAGCCAGGTATTTCCCAATACGATTATTGAATTTCTTCGTATCGTTGATGGTATCTTTATTACCGTGCCATTCAACCAGTTATGTTTCTACTAAAGCTTTGTAAATACCAAATGCGTGGTCCAAATCTAAATACCGGAAACAAATCGATCAATTTTATTTTACACCAAAAGATTAGTAACGAACATTTTCAAATCCAAGAACATGATTAGGCAGTTCTAGAGATGATAAATTTTGTACACTTAAGATGAAACCCGGTAGTGGAGAAAGTAGAAAAATAGATGTTACTAAATTGTTGCTGTCACTGTTGCTCTTATTCCACCGGATATTGTGCGAAAGGGACAATGCACCTAAGTAAAATCGAGGTTTTGTATTCCCCACTTTTCTGCTCCAAAAGTGGACTGATTTACCAACTACGTAAGAAAAAACTATTCTATGTCTGTACGTTTTGCTTTTTTAAAAAAACATTGTCGTTTAAACCAGTCAATTTTATTGATTTTTGGAAAGATTTTTTCTATAAAAAGAAACTTATCAAAAAAAAAAATAAGTAGTAATATTAACATATCTATTTTATGTAAAAACAATATTTTCTCTAGGGTTAAAATCCAGAGAGATAAATAGGGAATACGTTTGTATGGAAAGATCACCGCCGGGTATCCCCTTAAAATCTTTATCAGAGACATTGTGTGAAGTGAACTAATTATTAGAATCTGAGTTGATGGTTAAAAAATGTAGCTTTGAAACGGTTTTGAACTGCTTTCGTTAAAAGTTGTAATGTAATCATTTAAAGTCTTAAAACACCACTACAGAAAAAAATATTGAATGTTGAAAAAATATTGATTGTTGAAAAATATTATCTAAGTTGCTCTTATCTTAAAGCTTCCCTTGTAACTCGGGATGGTCCGAGCGAAGTAAGTTGGGTAGGTACCCTTTTTCAACAAGTGCAGTTAAACACTTATTTTTGGGATGTCATTCCAGCTGCAACACCAGAAAGGAAATATATAGTTATAGCAATGAATATTGATTTGAATTTTCTAGCCAATACGCAAGCGCTGATTCGTCTAGACGGCAGGTTTGCAGAAATAATCTGAACGCATCACTATTTGCAGAACCTACCGCAAATCTCTTGAGTTCTAAAGAGTGTGAATTTATAAACAGCGAGTATTCAATTCTGACTCACGGCAAGTTGTGCGAGATGTGGCAAGTTGTTTTGATGGTGGCTAACGATATAAATCCGCCGCGGCCGGTGTGAAGTAAGTTCGCGGAAATCTACGTGTTGCATGGGGGGAGAATGTCCGGTGGGTTGTGATTATTTTTTTTTGCTGTTTATTGCGGCTGATCTCTGAAAAACCCCCGGTGTAGGGGGGTGCTTGGTGCTTGGTAACAGTGGCAACTGGCAACTGTCAACAGCTGGTGAGTTTGTCTCCATAACATAATACGAAATACGTTACGCAAACTTTGATCTGAGCAAAAGCTTATTTTATTTTATAAACATAATAGTATGCTTTAATAATATTCCCAGACGTAATATAATATATTTTAAGAATTAAATACTACATATTAGTAGCATGCTAAGATAATGTATTGTTTACAATAACATTCAACCGTAAGATTTTTTGGAAATTTTTTACCATTTGGCAACATCGGTTCAAATTGATTTTTCCTACTTTTTATTGTAAAGCCTAGCTATAAAAGCGCATCTCTTCATGGCTAAGATTTTCCTTAACAACATTGACCAGCAATTATAATATACAGGATGTTAAGGGACGTACTTGACTTACTTTAACCAGTGATTGCTGACATTATTTGGAGTAAAAAAATGTACATGAAATTTTGGTCTCCGGCGACTTATCTTTTAAACATTTTTTCTTAAAAATCAAACAACAACAAAAATCTTTCGCATGACGTCACTGGTCCCTCAGCCGAGTAACCGACCCACCTCTTACCCCGCTCCCAACTGTCCAACACCTACAATTTATTTATGTTTTTGTAGATAAAAAAAAATGTCACCAAGACCAAAATTTTATTTACATTTTTTACTCCAAATAAAGTCAGGAATCACTGGTAGTTAGTCAATAACGTGCTTTAACATCTTGTGTAATTATACCAATAACCTTTTTTATATATCCATGTGCAAATTGTTATTGACCTTTCCCACTTTTTCAAGTGTATCAAATAAGAGGAATAGCCTAAATCTCCATAATATTTTCCGTTGGCTATCTATTTACCTCGATATTTTCGATTTTGTCTAGTTTTAAAAATGCGTATCTATTCAAAGTCAAAGTTAGTTTATTGCCACTCAATGTACCATTGTTATTAACATGATGTTTCCCACTTTCTGGCTATTCAAAGACAAAGTTAGTTTATTGCCACTCAATGTACCATTGTTATTAACATGATGTTTCCCACTTTCTGGCTATTCAAAGACAAAGTTAGTTTATTGCCACTCAATGTACCATTGTTATTAACATGATGTTTCCCACTTTCTGGCTATTCAAAGACAAAGTTAGTTTATTGCCACTCAATGTACCATTGTTATAAACACGATGTTTCCCACTTTCTGGCTATTCAAAGTCAAAGTTAGTTTATTGCCACTCAATGTACCATTGTTATTAACATGATGTTTCCCACTTTCTGGCTATACAAAAACGCGTTTTTCACATCATATTTTATGTTATCATTATATTTTTTCCTTTATTTACATTGAATCGATGTATTTTTATTTGTGGCTTTTGTTTTTTAATTTGAAAATAGCTTCAAAAGCCGATATAGAAGGCATGCAAAAGCATTATGCAAACTAATGGATAACTTACAAAAAAAATATTTTTTACTTTATGGTTTTATTAAATGCATTTACTCGGATCATTTTTTAAAATACGTATTAAGTTAAATTTATTTTTTATTTTTAACTTAATAGGTAAAACCTCACATTGTAACATTTTAATTAATGAAGATAATATTAGCGAAACTTAATCTAAATCTGAATCAGAAAAATCAGAAAAAGATCGAGTTGAATCGAGTTGCCATCATACATAACTAATTTCGTGTTGAATCCTGCCATCATACATAAAGATAGCAGTCAATAAAATATGCGTTAAGAAAATGAAAATAATGGTATGATACAGTTAAATATGACCAAATCGGATAGGGACACATTATCTCAGTGGTTCAAGCATCTGTCCGGAAAGCTTAAGGTCCTGGGTTCGAGTCCCAGATGTGATCCGATCTTTTTCTGATTTTTCTGTTTTAGATTTAGATTGAGTTCCGCTAATAATGTCTTCATTAATTAAAATGTTCGAATATGTTATTGTTATTTGTTATCAAGACTTTGTCTATTTACCAACAATAAAATTAATATTTGTATTTGACGGCCACCATGGTCAAGGGGTAAGGCTATTAACTATGAATCCGGAAGTCGCGGGTTTAAATCCAGGCGTGCGTGTGCCAATTTTATTTGATTAATTTGTGATATTTCACAATTAATTAATTAAAAATAATTTAAAGCATTTTTCGTCACTTTCCAGGGTGTAAGATACTCTCGGTATCGCCTTGATGAAAAACCGCCATTCAGTATTGAAACGTTATTTGAAATGGCATTAGCTGTGTTTGGTGAACAGAACGGAACAGCCAAGTACTTCCCCATCTTCCTCTATCTTTCTTTCACTTTCACTTTCTTCCCCTCTCCACTACCTTCAGCCTCATAACTCATAACATATTGGAAATGCCGTAATCTCACTGGCGCCGTGCGATTTAGAACATTTGGGACTGATCGGGACACATATAACCACTGGAGCGACAGAGCAATTTAAAACTTTTTTCTCGGATTGCTAAAGGAAATTTTTCCGCCCACATTTAAAAAAAACCTACCTCCGAATTTGAATATGGAGACATACAAACTGATTTTAGTTCTATATAGCCAATGAATTCACCTAACTTTTATCTATTATCACAAATTCGAAGGATTTATAAAAACAATATAACAAAATCGTTAACTTTAAAACATTTTTACGAATCTCGAGAATATTTGCCACATTGTGGCAACAAAGCAATCCGAAGCTTTGGAAGTAGTGCCATAATGAGGCAAAAAGCGTTCGAGTGGATAAAAGCAAAACCAAAAAATACCTATTAAACATATTCCAAGATTATTTTGAACTTATTTTTCCAACTTTTGCAGGAGTTTGAAAATGGCGTCTTTTCATTACAAAAATTAGATTTTCCCGGTCTATCTCAACTATCTTAACTATCTCAACTATCTCAACTCAAGCACGGGGGTACCATCGAAGCAGGGTTCAAGTTAGCCCCCTAGTACAGGACGCGTAGATATTTAAATAGTAAACAACAACTACTGATCATGTACAACTCGCAAGTGTTCCCCACTGATGAATTTGGCAGCCACCTCTGATCTGGAACCCTAAAATGCTTGAAAAACTCTCGATTGCGCAGAAACGGGCAGTTCGTATAATAGATTCCCCTATCTTAATAAACTGATTGCAATCTATAGAGCACAGGCATACGGTGGGAATGCTGCCCTTGTTCTACCGTTATTTTAATGGAAGATGATTAACATTTCTTTTGAGAACGGATCGTTTCAATGACTAGTTCTTGAGTTCAACAGCTCGGCTGTGGAACGATTTATCGCCAACCGTGTTTACTCCCTCATTAAAAAAAAACGAGTCTCAAAAGATGATATAACAGCATCTCTAAAGATGACAAGAAAGTTATAGGATGTACTTGACTTACTTTAATCTGTGATTCCTGACATTATTTTAAGTAAAAAAAGCGAACGAAATTTTGGTCTCCGGTGACTTTATGTTTTTTTTTCTTCTAAACTTAACAATTTATCATTCCGCATGTCATCACTGGTCACTCAACCGAGTAACCAAAATAACACCTCACCTCGACCCTAACTGTCCAATACCTACTGATTTTGTATGTTTTAAGTTGAAAAAATACATAATAGCTGTCACCGAAGACCAAGATTTTTTTTTTTTTTTTAAATAATGTTAGGAATTACTTGTTAACTATAAAATAAACTGACAAATAATAGGTACTAGTCATTGCTTGTTTCATATAATGCATTCATAATTTTCTAATAAAAAAATTAAGTAATGTTTAAACTGAAACATTTGGCATTTCATCTGTCTGTAAATTTGTTTGTACGTTCCGTTTCTGGTTTCAAAAATCTGGTACTTCAGCAAGACATACTTTGACCAGATGACATACTTTGACCAGATGACATACTTTGACCAGAGGACATACTTTTGACCAGATGACATACTTTGACCAGATGACATACTTTGACCAGATGACATACTTTGACCAGATGACTAACTTTGACTTGGTGGCCATTCAATATTATGATACCGATCTTTCTGAAATGTTTGATAAAGGAATTGTCGTTGAGCTAATAACCTTTCTTTGGATAAATTGTGTAATTCCGTTTTTGTAATTTTAAAAATATGACATTAAATATAAAGATATAAATCTTAGATTTCAGAGGAAATTTAACATATTAATTAAATAAGAGAAAGTTAGAAACAATGGCTTACTGTTCAAAGAACTTAAAGTTTAGTAGTTGACGCATGTTTCCTTTTTATAACGGCATGAACCGTATTTAAAATTTACTAAACAAGACTGTGGGAAAGACTTTATCCATTTCTTTGGTATTAATTATGTAAACATTGTAAACAGATTCATAGTAAAGAGTAATCTCAAATGATTTCACTGTTAGCTAAAGTTGTAGGAATATCAACACTAATCTGCTATTACCCGAAGCAGAAAAAAAATTGCAAACAGTGAGATGGATACTTTCCTTGGTCCCCCACGATTGGGCTAAGGATAAGGGGAACGTTCCATTGTCATAGTTACTATAATTCGGCTTACAGCATATTCAAAACAGATCAGTTGCGAATTATGAATACTTGGAGCAGGTGGATGAGTTTGTGTCTTAGGGAAGTATGTTTACAAAAAATAGAAAGACTGATAGAGATATTGAAAGACGGGTAACAGGAACGCGGTTGGTGCTAACTAAAAACTGTCAAAAGAAACGAAGCTAACAGTCTACGGAGTGCTGGTACCTACCCTGATGTATGGCAATGAGGCATGGAACTGGCAGAGGAATGATGAAACTAGACTAAATGCTGTAGAAATTGGATTCCTGAGGCGTGTGTAGTAAAACTATGTATGGCGGAGTGGGACATGTAGTATAATGAGTAAGATCAAGAAAGGGACGCTCAAATGGTTTGGGCATGCAGAGCAAATGACCGAAGAATGGAGTGTTAGAAGAATATATGAAACAAATGTGAAAGTAAAAGTCGGGGACTCGCGAGGAAGATATGGCACGATAAAGATATTCAGATACTTAAGTGGGACCATGTTTTCAATTTGGTAAGCGGGTATGGGTACCGCCGCCCCGGGAACCATTTATTGGGTAACAACACCTCTGCCGTAGGTGATTGAAGTTTGGTGACTTAGTAGGGGTGAGGTTTGTCCGGGTCTTGGTGGTGGATGCGTCTGCCTCCCAATTGCGTGGCAGGCCAGATCGGGAGAGACTTGTTGAGGGAGACACAGATTCCTACCCATCGCTCATACCTTTTAACTTCCCAGAACATCTTCTCCTTCCTTTCCTAAAAAGAACTCTACACACAGCATCCCAAACATAGGATAGACCCTGAGGAGAATTATTTACTTCAGAGTCTGTGTGGAGCTATTGTAAAAAAAATGTCAAGAGTCAGAATAATATCAGATTAATATTTATTAGACGACGTATGCATATGAATGAGGCAAGGAGTGTATGCCAATACCGAGTTATTTGGTAGTTCGTCCTCTCTGCCTAACGGCATGACGGTTAGTTAGTTAGTTTTAACAATAAGTGAATGTGTTTTACCTCTCCGTGCTTCAAGATGCGAGCGAAGATACTAGGAGACCAGCAGGTGACGTGGCTGGTGGACAGCCCGCCGACATCGGCCACGTGCGTGAACCCCAGCACCTGGTTCCCGTCGTCCTCCAGCAGGGTCTCGTAGGTCAGGAAGTGCACTCGCGCCATGTCCGCCGAGGTGTACTTCATCGCGTTGAAGTTCTCTGCAAAGCGTCACAACCAACAACCGTTAATCGTATTGTGTGCAGAGTGCAACCGTTATCGGCAATTTAACAATCAGATCCAATCAGGGCTGATCAGTTTCAATCAGGACACGTCACGGGGAAATCAACTTGATCCTTAGAAGGAAATTACATTAAATTAGCAAATATTAATAACATAATTAGATAATAAACACAATGTAAATTATTTAATGCAACTCTCAGAAAAAAAATACGAGTGTTCTTTAGACCACACGACTGAAGTAAATACTTTTTTAGCTCCATCTATATGTATGTCTATATATATTTTTATATGTATAAATTTATTATCATTCGCCTCCCCCGATCAAGCCGTGCGCATCGACGTCCGCTCCCCCCCTTCACTGGTATTTCAAAATACTGACTGAAATATTTCATGCACTGGCTATGAGAGGAAGAGAGAATGTTCGCGCGCACTGCTCTATCTTGCTTCTACAATGTAATACAGCCCGTTCGCCTAGCAACGCATTTCACTCTTCGTAACGCTTAATTTCCGTAACGCATTCGCCAGTTTACCCCTCAAGTCAAGCGTGAGTAAAGAAGCATTCAAAAACAAATTCGAATGTTTTTCTTTTGGTTCTGGGGAGCGAGACGTGTTGGTCTTCCTCCTCTTTCTTCAGTCAATTTTTTCGGATAGAAAGCCTTGCATACCTTGATCCATCTTCAGAATAAATATTTTGCAGTGTGTAAAATTTAAGTTTATTTTGTGTAGCATTCGTAGATTGTGCCACTGTATTTTGTGGCACAGTATTGTATGTAACGGGGAGAAAGTGAAACACATCTAAACACCCCAAAAGTCAAACAATATAATACCTTTGACCGTGAGAACCTTAAACCATGTTTTGTTTGTTAGTATATACATATGGTAGGTAAGCAATGTAACTATGATTGTTTACGTTTTTACGAATAGGAAAAACTATATTTCTCATAATATTTGAGGACTGAGCCGCTGAAGTAACTGCGGACTTAATATTATTGAGGTCATGTGTGACTACTTATCACTGCCCGATGAATGGGTACATACCATCGACCAAGTATAATCTGGTCGAAGGTACATACAAAACATTGCAAACTCCTGAGCCATTAAGTTTTTAGTCGAATTCGATGATGAAGAGCTTAGCGAATCTGAAGGCTGATGTCGTGAAATGCGTGTTATATCATACGTTTTGCACTAATCGCTAAATGCTAAATAATAAGACTGACCCACTTGCCACACTAAACTGCTGATAAAGTGGCTTTGTTGTAACAATAGCCTAGTGCAGTTGTTTTCAAACTGTAGTACGCGAAGCAAAAATTGGAGGTACGCAAAATCGTGGTACGAATGTAGGTTTTACAACTAAGCTAAACTATTTCAAATTTCGGCGGTTTATGCTCGTTGGCTTGGCAGCTTGCCGCGTAATACCGTTCACAAGCATTGTGTATCTATTTGTGTGAAAAGGCATTTTCTTCCTAGGAGTTTATTATAAATAACTAGCTGATACCCGGCATGCGTTGCTATGCCAATTAAATAAATAAATTGTTTCTCCCTTAGTGTAATTGCCCATTCGTCCCCGTTCCCCTTCCGACTCCTCTTCCTCTTCTCCTGCCGCGTTCTCTTTTCCCTTCCCGCGTCTTCCCTCCCCTCTCCCACCATCCCCTTTCTCGAGAACCCCATTCCCTCTTCCACCTTATTCGTCTTCCCCTCCCCCTTGTCCCCCTTCGCGCGAGGCCTCCCTCCTTAATTCCCTAACCGACCCTCCCGCATACCCCTCCCTCCAGCATTTTTTCCCTGCCGCCTAACTCCAAAAGAGACCCCATTTTTCCAACAACTCGTTCTAATTAATTTTTTGTGCAAATTTCATAATGCCAGAGCTCACCAGTGTATATATATATATATATATATATATATATATATATATATATATATATATATATATATATATATATGTATAGAATTATTCACAGGCATGTTCACAACAATTAAAAAAAAGGAATAGTAATCGGATGAAATTTTAATCGCAATCGTATGAATAGTATAGGAAATAATTTCATAACACCAGAGCTCACTATTCTATAACCATCCCGGGTATGCTCATATCATATTCCCAAAGTTTCATCACAATCGGATGAACGGTATGGCCACGCATAAGGTACGAACAAACAAACAAACATTAGATTTCATATTATAGAAGATCGCCTGAATGCTGAATCACTTTGAGGATCTACAAATCTGAAATTGAGATACACTTTGTAAAACTTTAGTCTGCAAAGCAAGCTCAAGGGTCATATTGATTGTATGTTAACATTGTATGATTGATTATAATGGGACAGGAAATCGGGATTTTATTTCGACTACTAACACAAAAGAAACTTTTTATCTACAATTTTTTTTGCGATTAAAACAATTCATTCTCTCTCACTTTGTAAGTTTGGAGTTGAGGATGGAGCAAATGATTTTTTTATTGAAATAAAAAGACGTGGATCATGAATTTTTGAGAACATTTTTTTTTTATAGAAATAAAAAGACATGGATGTAAAGGAAAAAATGCCCGAAGCAATTAAACTCTAAATAAAATTGCATTAATTATATTTATGTGAATTGTTTTTTAAGTTTATGTAATAATGAGAGTATTAATAAATTACAAATGAAGCATGTCTTTTATTACATGTGTAGGTACACAAGATAGATGAGGGTATGGGGTACAACAAATCTGTAGTAAGAGTCCAGGGGTACGCAGGCCTAAAAAGGTTAATAACCGCTGGCCTAGTGACAGCATCACGCCAACGATAAAATCTGTGGATATCACCGCCAAAATACTTATATTTTATTAATTGTTCGTCATTGATTTATGATTGCATTACCTTACACCGCCCCGGGTTAGGAATACCTACAATTCAAAATTCCACTTTGCCATTACACAATGGAACTTGGCATCATTTCGTATTACAGAAAACATTCTCAAACATAATATAAAAGTGAAAGGTATTAATTTATACTCGTTCGTTTATCCGAGATTCTATTTCGTAAATTTTCATGTAAAAACAAGAAGATTGCGTGAATATCTTGGGTTTAACTAGAAACATACGTGCTTAAATATTTTAGGAAATTATGTAATAACATCTGCTGGGTCAAAATAATTGAGTAAAGTTTTTGAAAAATGCGTCGGAAAATAGGTTATGTTGATTTATCGGTTCTACATAATATATTCAATAGGTTCGTTCATTAATTTCAAAGAGACATCTCGAAAGGTCTAGCCGCCGCGCGCCGTCTCAAGTTTGGATAAAACAGAACGGTTCGTGAGAGTAGGTCTATTGTTCGTGATCGTTAAGAATGTGTTGACCCTGAGTGAATTGAGTGAGGAGACCTACATTAGAGAGAGTGAAGATTTTCATTTCGTTTGGAAATTAATGGATATAAATCGTACAAAGTACAGTTAGTAGCCTTGTGGGACGCGTTTACGTCATAAATTTATTATGTGCATTTTTTCGTACACGGAGAAAAATGTTATTCTAAAATACGATCATTTTATTCGTAAAAAGGTTAAAAACGGGACTGAAGTTCTTATGAACAAATTAACAGTGTTTCAATGTTTATTGGCGGGAAAATGTAAGAATAAACATTGAAACCTTGTTCCCGCCAATAAACATTGAAACCCTGTTAATTTGTTCGTAAGAACTTTAGTCTCGTCTTTAACCTTTTTTACGAATAAAATGATCGTATTTTAGAATAACATTTTTCTCCGTGTATTAGATTAGAATCCAGGGGAGGCACCTAATTTCTCCTAAAGCAAACGCTATTGTAGACTTGTTTGGATAAAACAAGTGGATAAGTAATGAGCTCGTATTTATTGGTATTTGATTATGTTCTCATAATAATATGAATATATTCTGTTGAATATGGTCAGTGGTTGAGTGGGCATCGTGTTTGGGTCCCACCCAGACGTTCCGTGTTCGATTCCTCGGCTGGCAAAGTCCTACATCACAACACAAACAATATTTCCGCTTAGTGGGGTGGTAGTAGGAGATTTCCAAATGTTGTTGGGTTATTCGTAACCCGGGAATGTTTATCTTTCTTTTTAAAAAAAAATTGGAATTCGCGTCAAGAAAAGCAATTTATTTTAAATAGTATATTTTTAAATTATATTTACTAAAACCTTTTCGTCTTTATTAAAAAAAAAATTGTGCATACTATTCTTTATGCCTGGTATCTACGTGACTACATAATAACTCACATAATGATAAGTACATAAATTCTTTAACACAAATCAAAATGTTATAACAGAGAAGAAACAATACAAATATTATTTTATAAAATTTCGTCGATAGGAATACGAAGTTCGCAGTAATACTAAAAATAGATACATAGAATAAAAATGTTACAAAAAATCTAAGAAATAAAAAAAGTATTTTTATTTTTAACTTTTTAACTTAATGAATTAAACCTCAAATTCTATTATTTTAATTAATGAGGATAATATTAGCGAAAGTCAATCGAAAATCGGAAACAGAAAAATCAGAAAAAGATACGGATACATCTGGGACTCGGACCCAGGACCTCTGAAAATCCGGGCCAATCAAGGGCGCAGTGGATAGCGCGTTGGCCCGAATTGCCAGAGGTCCTGGGTTCGAGTCCCAGATGTATCCGTATCTTTTTCTGACTTTTCTGTTTCGGATTTTCGATTGATTTTCGCTAATATTATCTTCAATAATTAAAATATTTAAAAAAATTATGATGAGTTTGGGCAACATTTACATTTTTTGTATATTATACCTACAAGAAGTCTCTTAAGATCGAAAACACGTTTTATTGTATTTTATTTTATTATTTTTTTTTATTTTTTTTATAGAGAAACCTCACAAGAGTCCCAACTGCTCCCTTCTGGAGCCAGTGAGACTATGGCATCCCCAATTGGAGTATGTATTATCAATCATAATATTTTTTGTCTTCATTAATGTTTTTATTGCTACTGCTTTTATTATTAGGTAGGAAATAAAGCTTATGTATTGCTCAAGGGTTTAGAGTTCTAGAGAAAGTATAAAGCGGGCGACAAACGCGAAGTTCACATCAAAAAGATACTGCGTTATAAGTATCTTTTCTACCGACACACTACGTTATAAAATATTCCTTCCTACGGCAGGAGAAGGGGTCAGTTGAAATCGGAAGCGGTCGAGAGAATATCATTTCTTTGTACTGGATATGTTAACTAGACAGCTCCGTGCATGCTCCGTGTATTAAAAATGACCCCCTCTCCTGTTTACCGTAGAGAGGGGGTCGCATAACTTTTCTGATACCGCCACTGTAACGAATACGAAAAATAATTCCGATTAGCGAAGATTCAAACCGCGATCACAGCGCATCATCTTTTTACGTCTGGCGGGTCTCATGGGATTGCATGGCGAGCGCTATTGTGTTATAAATAACTTTTTGATGTGAGCTGCGAGTATGTCGCTACCTTAAGGCTAAACAAGGGGTTAGTCATAACTACATATAAAACATATTATAATGATAGAATCGGGGCCCCTAGCACAAGAACATTGATAAAGATTTATTTATTATCGGCGTGAACTGATTTTTGTTTGTTGGTGAAGGTTGACAAACAACCGATATTGTCGATAAAACTTTTTTATCGCTGTGCTTGTACTAGGAGTCCCGATCAACATGAAAAATCGCCGCCGCATTAATGACAAGAAAACATAAATCGTATGAAACACATTCGAATTCGCGTCTCCATCAAAATAAACTACCAAAGCGATAAATAAAATGTTGGTAGGTAGTTTATATGTGAATTTGATACACGGTTGCCGAAAGTTCTTGCAACAGTCTATCAAATAATCAGCAATCAATGCAATCAATACCTTAATCTAATGCAAAAGGAGTGCTAACATCACCGATTGAAATTTCATTAGGTAAGAAGGTAAATAAGAAAGTTATTTTATTTTTACAAAATCTAAGCTATCTTCACCAAATTATTGATCTTTCGCGTAGGATTTATTGAAATTCTTAAAAGGATTAACTTATATCATTATTTGAATAGTCAAATAAGTAGAATTATACTGAATAATAGCAAAGATTCAATGGGAAATATAAGTAATAGTATGTAGTAATAAGTAATAGTAGATTAATTCAAAGCAAATAGCGAAATATTTACCGTATTAGCTAAGTGAATTCGTACAATTGTTATAATATTGCTATTCTAATATTTTGCTATTTTTCAACTGATCTACATGGTGTCCGGAACTATTGGTAAAACGCGGAAAACTGAAGAATCAAGATCATATTTGGAGTAGGTATATTCAAGTATTTGATGCTAATTAACCTCGCATCAAAATACTTGAATTTTTATTTAGAATTTTCAATTTCACTAGATTTTCAACTACAAAAAAAAATAGGTTTACTGTTCCAAAATCATGAAAGCTAGCGCCAGCCTTTACTCAATGCTTTATGTGGAACCACAAGTAAAAATATTATTTATGGAATATAACTTCTATACAAGTATGGTGTCCGGAAACTTCTAACGAGTAATGGTATCCGGAAACACACGGTGTCTTGTAGTAGGTATATACAAGCGAGAAACTGGTGAACTTTGCACTTCGTTTTTTTACTCTTTATTTTTTCGGCAAATAAAGGTTTAAAAGAAAAGCCATGTCTACGCTTCGACGTATTTTAATAGACATTAAATAATAAATTTTAAAAAAACTGAGATCAGACTAGATTTATTCGAAAACAAAAGTTCAAAACAAAAAGTGTACTAGGAAACCAACTCCAAATATGATAATTGATTCACTACTTTTCCGCTTTTACCAATAATTTCGGTTTTTTTACCAATATTTTCGGACACCATGTAAATCAGTTGAAAAATAGCAACATTACAACAATTGTACGAATTCACGTAGTACGGTAAATATTTCGCTATTTACTTTGAATTAATCTGTTAGATAGATTACTTACATTTCACATTGAATCTTTGCTATTATTCAGTGTAATTCTACTTAATTGACTATTCAAATAATTATATAAGTTAATCCTTTTAAGGATTTCAATACATCCTAAGCGTAAGATCAATAATTACATAGCCTCCATTCCGCCACCAATGACAAAGCAAACACATTAAATTCTCAAGACAACAATTTGCACATAGTAAATAATGCGTTATGTCCATATGGTTCCTACCATTCTTCCCGTAATCCACTGTTGATGCTCACGTACACATATTATCATTAGTAAAATAATATACATCTTATATATACTAAGTAAAATATATACATGTCCAAGGTAAGATACATATAGTGTATATGATAAGTAAAATTTATATAACTTATATCATAAGGAAAATACGCACATATCATAAGTGAAATGCATAAATGTAGTACATACAATAAGTTAATTACATCACGCACAACTTATTTTATGTATATACATATACGTAACTGAAATGATTCTATTACAACAATTGTTACTATTAAACGCTTATAAACAAACCTGTATACTGTATTTTCAATTCTGAGTAGGGTGTGGCAATCAAATTTGACACGTAGATAATTAATATCTTTATTGTGTAACATTATTAGAACCTAAAGTCACTTGCAGGTATATCATTAAAAAACGAGTGTGCTTTAGACCACACAACTGAAGTAAATACTTCTTTAGCTCCATCTATATGTATGCCCATATATATGTTAATATGTATAAAATATATATTTTAATTTTCTACAAATATTTATTTAAATTTATTTCATTTGCCTCGCCCGATCAAGCCGTGCGCATCGATGTCCGCTCCTCTCCGCGTTTGGCGCGTCACTGGTAACTGGTATTTCAAAATACTGACTGAAATATTTCATGAACTGGCTATGAGAGGAAGAGAGAAAGAAAATGTACGCGCGCACTGCTCTCTCTTTTCAACGCATTTCAATTTCCGTTACACATTCACTAGCTTACCTCCCAAGTCAAAAGTGCGTAAAGAAGTATTTACTTCAAAAAATTGTACACATACTAGAAGAACCAGCTAGAAAAGAATGGTTCTCGCCGCGACCGGGATCTTCTGCTATTAGATATTCTTATACTAGAATCAATAGTTTCGTTTACACGATGCACGCACAACGCACTGCACTGCTCCCGCTTTCTCTCCTATACTTGAACATTGATGGGAAAGTCTGTAAACTTTATGTTGCTCTTTTGCTGGATAGGAGCGGCTAAGCGCGTTTATGCTGGCGTTGAGAAAGAATAAGCTATCACTATAAACATCCTACCTGCCGTTACTTCCTACCTGCTGATGGAATGTTTCAAGTATTACTCATTTTAAAAGTAAGCTATTTTCACGCCTGATTCAGGGGACATTTAAATAAAACGATACGTTAAAGATATCTGATTCAAATAATGATTATAAAAATGTATGTTAGATCAAGTTTAAGAATGTGTGGAAAACCATATTATAATAATAATCTAAAAAAAACTATAAATATATCAACTCTAGATAATATGGCGATTCTTACAAATTAGGTCGAATAATTCGACCCATCTATGAAACCAAACATCTGATTTCGTCGCTTCTCTTCGAAAGCATAACATCTTCTTAGTCAAAAAGGGATGCTTTTTGCGATCTTTTGACTGCGAGGAAATGCACTTTCTTTTTGATAAATAATGTTTTCGTAACCTATTTGAGGAACCAATAATTTTGGTTGTGTCATTTTTTACATCCAGAAGCCCTGTCTTGACTTTGTAGGTCGTTGTCTATAAGCCAATAAATTGTACTGCTTTAGTATTTCTTTCGCGTGACCTGACGTAATTACATGACATTTTTCCCAACAACAGAACTTTTCTCATGATAATTAAAATTCTGATTGAAAATACTTGAATTTTTCTTCATAAACAAAGGACAAGCGTTTTTTTTATTAATTTTAAATCTTAGAGACAAGGAACATGTGTGAAATTGATTCTCAAGACTTGTCATACTTACTGACGTTGTAGAAAATGACCCTTCGACCGTGGCTGTCGCGATACGGGGACACGAATATGTATCTGAAAAAAAAGTACATGTAGTTAAAAGGCGAACTTTTAATGTCATTCTTAAAACTTTTCCTTTTTTCATATTAGCTCCACACAGGAGGCCCTGAGGAAAATAATTTCACTCAGGGACTATGTCATCTTTAAGAATGCTGAATGCTTTTTAGGGAAAGGAAGGAGAGGAAGTTCTAGGAAGAAAAAAGTATGAGAGGTGGGTAGGAAACTGGGGGTCCATGTGTCCAGGAGTGACGGACGTATGAATCCATTCCTCCCATGGTATTACAAGGCAATGGATCGAGAGAGTCCAGCTGGAGAGTTAAAAAGGTCTCCCTCAACCAGTCTCTCCCAATTCGGCCCGCCATGCGGCAAGGGGGAAAACGCATGTACCGCCAAGACTGAGGCAGACCTCTCCCCTGCTAAGACACCAAAAGTAGCGATCCATTTGGATCCACTATGCAGAGGTGTTGGTTATCTAATAAATGGTTCCCGGGGCAACGGTACCCACCTCCCAAATTGAAAATGATAAATGATGATTGATGAAACCACATTATTTTGTTGTACCTATTAATATCGTCAACCAATACTGGACTACTGGACTATTAAATTCATTATATGATATCATTGTTGAAATCACATATCAATCTTCCTGTCTTATAAACATCAATGAACTCTAATTTGCGTTAAAATTTTCAAAATTGTGTAATTTCAGAAACACTTTCAGCTTTACAAAACTACAATTATAATATCCCTTGATTTTTCACGGTTCTACGCTAGTCTAAATGAAATAAATCAAGAGGTTTGTTGTGTCTTATGAGTCTTACAAGTCTTGGGCAATGTTGCAACATGAGATCACAAAAGGTGTTACAGGTAGGTACTGGGCTAAATTCTGAAGTTAGGTACTGGAAACCTGTTTTACCTCATTGAGAAAAAAGCTCACCTAACCATAAATTAAATGTTTACCCCCTTACTAATAAACGTGTTTTAAATCTGACACAACTGATAATAAACCATTTACAATTTTTTTTGTGCAATTCGTAACATGTTATCAGTAAGGCCCTTGTCTAGATTTGTTTTACGTTGAAACGGTAAATGATTATCATATATTTATTAAATATTTCAATATATAAAGGTTATGTGATGTGATCTGATGTGGATTTAATTCATATATCTTAGTAATAAACGTGTTTTAAATTTTATACATCTGGTTTATAACAATTTTTGTATGGTAAAGGGTTTAAAATTTAAAAATAAGTTTATTAGTAAGGGCAAGTTTAACAATTTCAATTATTTATAATGTTTTCAAATCAAATTATAACTGCGTCATAATTTTTACTTAACAGATCCTTGCTAGAATCAAAACTATATAGCTATATATAAACCCATGTAAAAGAATATAGAATAAACTTAGATATGTATAAATAATGTTTCTTTTTTACTCGAATGTACGTAAGATTTTTTTTTTATGTTTAACACTTATGAAGCATTACAGACAAATTTTAATAAAAAACGGTTAAAATTGTTAGTTTTCGTTTACATAATTTATTTAGATTAGAATGATCTTTTAATAATACAAAAATAGAAAAAAAACTTCCTGTGTGTACAAATTTTAAATATATTTATCGAAAATCTTTATAAAAGTCACGGGCAGCCACTAAGCTTGATCCTTTCGTAATTAAGATTTCCAACTCTTTTGGACATTACGGAATATCGTTTTTTTTTTGTGTTTGATCAATATGAAATCTACACACCAGATTGTAGACAAGACAACTAGACACTAGACATATACAAAAAAAATCCAAAGGATTTATTCAATTTCATTCCGAGACGTTTGCACAAATATTTACTGAACGTATATATATAATGATCGCGTACCCGTCATTGATGATTTGCCTGGTGCTCTCCTGCAGACAGTCCAGCCCCCTGCACATGTCGGGGAAGGTCTTGCGAAGGTGTAGCCATTTCAGTATCATCTGCTGCGTCATGGGCACACTAAACTTCTTGGCGCGTAGGAAGCGCAGCACAAACCTCTCGTCTGAAAAGTCATTCGTAAAAATTTTACTCTCTAATAGTACCTTCTTTTAGGACGGGTTTTTTCACAGAATTTGAACAATTCATTAAATTTCAAAGTTAAAATTAAAATTATTTCACCATTTGCCGATTGTTTCACAGTAAATTGCAAAACAGAATTTATTCTTGTATCTTGTGGTCCCTGTAATAACAAACAAATATCATTGGTATGGTTCCCGGTCAAAAAAAAAGGTTGGGAACGACTGACCTAGATAGATAAAGTGCCAAGTAAAAAAATTACCTCTTAAGGCCGCTTTCCTTCGACAAACACATGTGTTCTTTTGCGGACGCGACCATATATATTATTTTTGCTTTCCGCGGCCGATAGAAAACAAAAAACCTTGTGGTCCTGCCCCATATTTGTGGTATCGTTCGCGGAAAAAAGGCCTTGTGGCCCTGCCCCTTATTTGTGGTAATATTTGAGGCATCGTTTGTGGAAACGGTCGCAGGAGACTGGACTTAAAGTTTATCTTCTGTATTGTTGCCATGAGTGAGAAAAAGGAAATAGCAAATGTTATTTTTGTTTTGGAATAATTCCCATATTTAGACTTGTTTAACATTATATGGACATATAAATGTGGATAATCAGATGTGGCAAGATTCTCTACTAGGTTTGGGTTGGGTCATTTTTTCGAAAAGTTCATTTTGCGGTCAGCTACAATATTTTTAATAATGCAATAAAAATTCTATTGTCCGTAACAAATACACCGATCAATGTTATTATTATATTCTGCGAGCAAAGATAATTAAAATATTATTAAAATTTATTGGTATAACTTTTTTAATGTTATATTTTTTATTATTATATGCCCTACAATGTCATACATCACTGGAGAAGAAGATAATACTAAAAAATCTAAAGGAAACAAAAGAAAAATAAAAAAGGTAACGGTCGTACCTGGAAATCAAACCCAGGATCTCTGTCTTACTTGGACATTGGGACCTATTAATTTTACGTTATTTTTGTCGATCTCATATTTTATATTCATGATTAACAATATTGTGTTCAATTATTTTGTTTTCCTTGTAATATAAACTTTATTATATTGTCCATTCCTATGAGTGGTATTTAGAAAGTCTCTGCCAATTTTGATATATAAATAATGTTTGTTTCACAATAATAATTATACCGCCAAAATCTCTATCAACAACATTATATACTTACATTGTGACACACGCAATATTTCAGCAATATTAAAACAGAGTGACGTATTTCCAAACATCTCGTGTTTTATTATTATTTGATAACTTGCAGAGAAATATAAATCCCTTTATCATAACATAGCAAAAAAAATTCCAATCGCCATATTTGATTCAGATTATATGCACGCATTTATCGCCTATAGTGTTAAGTTTATTGCAAATATAAACATATCTTCTTCAACGTTATAGATTTGATACATGCAAAGCGTTTTTTGTGGGTGAAATTATATTGAGATTATGCAGATGTTTTTTATATACAATTTCTTATACATTGTGTTAACATTGACGTATAAGTAAGATTGAAACACTATCTTTATATTTATAGTTTTATATTTTAACAACCATTCACGTATGTTAAACGTAAATGTTTATCAGTTGTGAAATTTTTAATTAAACACGTTTATTAGTAAGTCCTTATATTATGTATTGAAAGTGGTTAGAATATATTTAAGCGGTTATTTATATTTTTGGGAACATGAGAGCCTGCAGCCTCTTATTTCTATGGCATTTATAAATCTACGCAAAATTTAGAAAAATATGTGACGAAAATGGTAACCCACTCATATAAGTCGTCGATCTCCGAAGTGGACCTCAAAACTCGGAAATATAATACAAAACTTGTAAATGTTTTAATTATTAAACTTTTTTCCTCAATTTAATGTTTGATCATACCTTTTTTTTACGCAGGTCGATATGGTAAACTAAATTCTAACTTAATTTATTAGTCTTTTAGAGACACATCTGCCAATGTTTTAATATGTTCTAATTTTCTTAATATCTCACTTTTGAGTGCAAAAAAGCGCAGTGCTTAAAATATTCAAGTTACATGTCCTTATTTATGTAACACCTCAATACATATTATTTTATCATTGAAGAAGAAGATAACAATAATAATCTAATAATCTTTTTTTTTTTTTTTAATATGAAAATGAACAAGACACAGAAAAATAATAAAAGATAACGGTCGCAACTGGGAGTCGAACCCAGAACCTTACGTCTTACCGGGACAATTGCAATTTAATTACAATTACAGTAGCCCAATTGGTAAAGGTGTATGTCCCGGTAAGACGTAAGGTTCTGGGTTCGAGTGCCAGTTGCGACCGTTATATTTTATTAATTTTCTGTGTCTTGTTCATTTTCATATTTAAAAAAAATTAGATTATTATTGTTATCTTCTTCTTCAATGATATATTACATTGATGGGAATAACCTTCAAAAGTTAAAAAAGAGAGTTTTTCTTATAAAAATATACATATTATTTGGCTCTACCACATTGGGTACATCGCTAGATGATTGGAAGGTGCTGAAGAGGGGGGCTAAAGAAAAATTCTTATGAAATAGCAAGAACTTGCCGACAAATCTATATGTGAACCGTTCTATAACATAACAGGTCATAAAAACCGTTCGTTCTGATGTTGATCTTGATTGACCTAGATATTGAAAACAATCTGCATAATCTCAATATAATTTCACCCACAAAAAACGCTTTGCATGTATCAAATCTATAACGTTGAAGAAGATATGTTTATATTTGCAATAAACTTAACACTATAGGCGATAAATGCGTGCATATAATCTGAATCAAATATGGCGATTGGAATTTTTTTTGCTATGTTATGATAAAGGGATTTATATTTCTCTGCAAGTTATCAAATAATAATAAAACACGAGATGTTTGGAAATACGTCACTCTGTTTTAATATTGCTGAAATATTGCGTGTGTCACAATGTAAGTATATAATGTTGTTGATAGAGATTTTGGCGGTATAATTATTATACAATGTATAAGAAATTGATTCTATTGCAAAAACTTGATTATAAATCCATGTTTAGCTAAGTAGGTACCAGCAAGTAGTACGTACTTAATCAAATCATGAAAATATTGAGTAACTTGTGTAGAATGGAAAAAATAGTTACGCTTAATTTTAAACATCATTCGTCAAAATAATTAGAATGTAATTGATTTACACACGTATGACTTCGAGTTCGGAGTTAGAGGTTCAATTTCCTTAAAGTTTGAAATTGAAGGAGCTATCAATTAACTACCAAAAAGCCTGTACTTTATTCATACATAACACTTTATTAATTAAAAATCTTTAAAGAGCGCCTTTAATTGAGCGTCGTGAAGGATAAAATGTACAAGTGGCGTAATGACATTATTTATCGGTTGATTAATGAAGGTACGTTATGCAAATGTATTCGTCGAAATTTCACAATAGCCCGAGTAAAAATATCACGACAAAATATCAAATCCATTACAACTGCTACAAACAAAATGAAGAAATCTTTGTTGTAATCTTTCTCATGGACAACAAAGAAAAAAACGTTATTTGGGTGACTCGTAGTCACATTTCCCATCGTTATTATAGAAATTTCATGACCTTTATGTGAATTTTATAATTATTTCGTGATATATTATGTCGAATATGATACCATATTAACCAATTCTTTTAATTTCTTCTCGGATACAAAAAATAAAAAACAATTAAAAATTTGATTAATTTAACCCGGTATTATACTCACAATATTGTGTAAATTCCATAGTACGTAAATATTAACTGCGTCGCCCGAGTGCTTAATTGTATAAACGACCATTAGCAAATTTTACAGGAGAAGGAAGTTTTATTTCATTATTTCAATTAAACATTTTGATAGGTGGAAGAAGCTATTTCCGTAAAGGTAAAGGTCTAATTAGTAAAATAATTCTTAGTAAAGTGATTAACGGTCATTTTTGATACTTAACTTTTAATTTTAAAATGCAGTTGAAACAAAAACTAAGATGGTCCAAGAATACCCAAGCAGTATCTACGCATATTGGCCTTGCCTATGTGGAATTATTGATTTGTGATAATAATAATAGGATAATTTTTAGAGCGCCGATTTTGTGAAAAATCACCTCAAGGGCGTTATTACACATAAATGTAATTATTTATGAAAAACGTCCTATTTTCTTTAATTAGTTTAATTACGAAAATTATTTTTACTTTTTAATTATTTTTTATTTATTTTTTTTTATACCGTTTATAAAAATATATAAAAATTCTAATAATCTATTAACGTAGTATAGAGAATAAGAAACTTAGTGATTTACGGGCATGTTTCGTGGTATATTAAATAGGCCCAATTTAGGCCTTTGCTTCCAAACAAAACGGATTTTTACCATGATTACGAAATTCAAATGGGATAGCGATATAAAATTTAAGATAAGTGTTGGAGGCAAAAATCGCTTGCAAAATGAACCAAAAGGAAAAGTGCTAAGTCTTACAATTTATAACAAAATTATAATTTTCACATACAGCCCAGCAAAAAAAAAACAATTAAAAATACAGGTTAAATAGAACAAATAAGAGAAAACATATAAAGAAAGAAAAAAACAAGGAAATACAAATCGTCGCTTTAGTTCGTTTTTGTCCAACAGACCATTTTTCATGAAATTGAGTTAAGTATGCAGTTGTTCTTAAAAAGCCTTTATTTATATGATTCTCGTTAAAAAAATTATAAAAAATGATTTAGGAGGTTTTTCAAGTTGAAGGACAGATCTCTTTGCCTTGTGTGCATGAAACACTTGGCGAGAGGAACATTATAAAAGTTTAAAAATGTTTTAAATTTTATAAAATACTTAAAGTATATTTAAAACTTACACTACTATAATACATGTATTTACATACTACAAAGTTATAGTAATTTGTCTTAGTCGAAGCCACAAAAACGTGTTTGTGTCGTATTAATTGAGTTTAACAATTAATGAAGTCCAAGCACTACTCCATTTTTTCTACGTGTGTTGTTTGTTTTTGATTCAAACGACGTTGATATATTCTTGAACTCGTTTTCAACACAGCAGGGTGCAATGTATTATAACTTTGGCAGTTACAAATTATTAGATATTACGCGATGAAATCATTTCTTTACAGTTCAACAAGCATTACATTCTGTACAAATAATTATGTAACGATAGAGGACATATCTTTTGGTTGACGGAACCCGAATGGAATCGAAACCAAAGTATCAAACCGGTCGTCCGCAGTACTTTACACAATAATATGGGTACCACCAAGAGTTCCAATTGGAATAGCGTTTGCCCTTTCTACCCCTTGGAATAATAAGGTTCCATCTGCCTTGGTAACGTCGAGCGATAATGGGATCTACAGTTCATTATCTTACGACGTTACCGCAACAGATGGAACCTTGTTATTCCAAGGGGTCGCTTTGCCAAATTAACCACGGAGAAGATAATGAGATGGACAAAGAAGGGACTAGCTATTCACAACTAGTAATTAAGCATAGATAGATCTATTCAAATTTTCAACCAAGCTTTGCAACTTATTAATTGTTCTTTTGTTTAATTCGTAGAACTAGATTTTTTTAAGAAAATACTTCTTTACGCACGCTTGACTTGGGGGGTAAGCTGGCAAATGTGTAACGGAAATTGAAATGCGTTGCGAGGCGAACGGGCTCACTGTAGAAGCAAGAGAGTGCAGTGCGCGCGCACATTTTCTTTCTCTCTTCCTCTCATAGCCAGTGCATGAAATATTTCAGTCAGTATTTTGAAATACCAGTGACGCGCCAAACGCGGCGGGGAGCGCACGTCGATGCGCACGGCTTGATCGGGCGAGGCGAATGATAATAAATTTAAATAAATATTTGTAGAAAATTAATGTATGTACATACATGTATATATTTTATACATATATACGAATGTACATATAAATGCAATGTCTAAAGCACACTCGTTTTTTTAATTATAGTGACAACTCTTTCGGCTTACAAGGCTGTATTCAAACTAAATAAAACATTTAAAAAAAGCTTTGCGACGTATCGATTCTAATCGGTGATCTCTCAACATAGCGAAAAGAGTATCTTCCAAACTGTAGAACAAGGTCTAATAATCTTTAATAAAAATCTTCATGATAGTCATCTATGTTTTTATGTTGACTGGATAACTAAACAAAGTTGCGATTCATCAGTCCTGGGGAGTTGAAGTGCCACTTATTCGCGGAAAAGATTTTTATGTGATTTTTTGTCCACACCGGGTTTTAAACCAGCAATCCTGGAACCTACAGCTCCGTCACGAAAGTCGTTCGTCATAACCGACTTATTGCTTTTTTGGTCTATCCCTCATTGCTGAATTTTTTTACCTTAATCCAATTTGCCCTGGTGAACCAGTGTTAGCTCAACTCAAAGAGAACTCCCCACGGCCGCCACGTCAACATTCCGGATGCCTGTGACCTTTGTCCAATTCAACGCATATCTGCTTCTTCCTACGTCTTCCGACTAACATAACTAACTAGCTTGTCTTTCTAACTTAAACGACATATATTAAATAATGGGTTGATATTAATTACCCGTGCGCACGTTCTTGATATCGTCATTCTTTTCGATCCACTTCTTGATCTGCTCCAGTCCATGGTCCCTCGCCGCCTTGGTCTCCCGGAGCTCAGACTTCGCGAGATGCTCAACGCGGTCCTTCAAACAGCCCTCTGTCTCAGCGTAAAATTTACCCCCGAAGTGGCTACTCAGTACCAGCCTTGCAGTCTCCATTGCTACCTTGAATAAAAAAACAACATTATTCATTTTTATATTTAATATATGCCTATTCGGGCATTTACAAAACATGTCATATATGTAAGAGTGGAACGGTAATCATGAGATGAATTATGCTAATTAAATTATAAAGAACCCATGTGGAAGATTAGAAGGTATTCTGCTAACATTGATTTGAACTAGGTACTACGGACTACGGGTACTACGGGTATACTGAACTAGGTACTAAGGACTACTACCATAATACGGACGTGTGTCTAGTGTGGTAGCCGAAAAGCATGTAAAAAATTGAATACATAAATAATCTTTTTTATAACGTGGAAATATTTGAATACATCCTACTACCATCATTATTAGAACAAAATGTTGCATGCGCAAGCATTTACTACTGACTTAGCTAGGATCGAACAACGTAGGTCTGGGTGGGAATCCACAAATTTTAACTATCCGGTCAAATATAATTGAAATTTTTAAATTGTTTGCAATTATTTGATTTTTAGTTAACAAATAAATGTCATCTAAATATGAGGACGCTACAAACATTTAAATTGCTTTAAATCCCATCACCAGGATGGTTAAGTTTAAAGGATGTAGCTTTTGAAAAGTACCTATGTACAGTGGTACAATGTCCATATTTTCACATTATTTGTCTATAATGTCAAAAAAATTTAATCTCTTTCCTTTTTCTGTATTGTACCTAAACTTTGTCAACTGTGTCATGTATTATTCACCTGTAAATTTCTCATATTAACCTACACTATATTATTATTTTTATGCCAACTGCAATTTAAAAACTGGTTTCTGTTTAACTTATTTTTATTTTTTCCTCATTTCTTATAATATATTATTTTCACTTACCTTTATACCTACCATTTTTATAATGTTCATTTGTATAAGTTATTTAAATATTGTATTATATAATACTGTATTTTACACTTATATTGTAAAAGCCCATCAGGGCGGTGAAAATTAATAAATAAAATTATGTCACACGGTGTTCAGAAACTGTGGTACTTACATTGAGAAGTGATTTTTTAATGTATCAAAGAAGTCATTTACCAGACACAAAATCAAAATCTGAACTAAACTTTTAAAAAACTATTTAAAAACTTCCCCAAATTCCTCTTTCCTATCTCATTCCCCTCCAACCCCCCATATTTAAGTTCTACTTAATTATATTTCTGCATTTTACTGCATAATGTAGAATAATGAACCTAAGTAGTGGCTACGCAATTCTAACAATGATTTTCATTGCTTCCTTGAATCAAATCACTATCATGATAACAGTGTTGCAAACATAAATTATTTAATACTACTGGAAATTGAGCTATCATTACGTATTAAAAGCTAGAAGGCTCGCGAGGAACTCATCATTAGAATAAGTGAGATCAGCCCCGTCTATAATAAAGGATAAATAATAAGCTTTAATCTAAGTGGCTTTCCAGTAACATAATATAACCAAAATAATTTTACAAATTACTTGTTCACGAGCGGCGACTTGTTTATGGAATTATTTGTATTACTTATCTAGGTATAGGTACGATATTCCGTTTTATAATATAGTTTTCTAGGTACCAGTCCGACATTCCGTTTTATAATACAGTTTTGTAAGTATCTAGGTATCAGTCCGACATTCAGTTTTATAATACAGTTTTTAAGTATCTAGGTATCCGTTTAATAATACATACCTACATACTGTATCTAGGTATCAATCCAATATTTCGTCATATAAACATTTTTTAAAGAATCTAGGCATTCGTTGAATGTTCCCTTTTATAATAAAGTTTTTCCGGAGTATTGAAGACTTGTCTAACCATCCAAAAAAAAAAATTAATTTAAAAAAAATGGAAGAACTCTTTAGTAAGCACAGGCTATTTCAGAAGACTGTTTTATTTTTGTTTATGAAATATACCAGTTAAACGCCATTTTTTGGGACTCTAAAATGGGAAACCTCAGAATTCAGCAGAGCTATCAGTCTTGTCAAAACAACGCCACACACATGGCCTCAAAAATATTCAAGGTCCTCGCTCATTAACAAATGAGAGAAATGCACTTTTGGCATACCTGAGGCTGCCCTGTTTCTTCTAAAGTTTCCGTATGTCACAGAGGGGATTTGAGAAAGAATAAATGCAGAATAGTTTCCTCGCAGGGACGCAATCGGCTTTGTGTGAGTAGGCGTACTAAAAAACACCAACAATCTGAGCTACTACTTGATCAAAGTATGTATAATAATTATTTGTTCTTCTTCAATAATTTTATTTAATGTATACTCATAAAAATAATCTACATGTTTTTAAACTAATGGTTTCTTCATCAGAAGAGTGCTATACATAGCTATTCTGATTTTTATTGTTTCTCAAATCCCACTTTTGGCACATGAAAACTTGTCAATTCTTTTCGGCATCAGGGCAGTCTCAGGTGGATATGCCAATGCGCATTTGTCTCATATAATTTCCATTAACATAATAAATACTTTATGATATGATTCAACACTCACATCAAGCCGATTGCACCCTTGAGTGCTTGTCCACGTGACGCGATTTTACTGACAGAATACTACAACTCGGAGTGCGTACGTGATCATTATATTATGATAGTTGCTAGTGCACTTGGAACGTCGAAAACTGCGAATTTCAATTATCTGCGACAAATCACATCGTGTGGACGGGCACTATGCGGAAACAGTTCTACCACATAATATTGAAAAGATATCTGTCAATCTGCAGGGGACTGGCTAAAGAACGATGATCCCTGATGATTTCCAAACAGAACGGGAGCGCCGAGCCATTGACAGGAATACCCGGCGAAGGGAAGCACCCTCAGGACTGAGCCACCGGCCGGCAACATTTGTTTATCCGTGCCCCAAATGTGAAAGGGTTTGCGGTTCTAGGATCGGCCTGTTTAGCCACCTCAGGGCCCACAGAATTAGGGAAGAACTCGAAAGGGAATGAGGTATTTATCTAATAAAGAATATTTCTAAATTTCTTCATAGTCCCCTGATGATTGTTGTGTGCCAAAAGTTAAAGTCCTTAGATTATCAAAAAAATGTTAAGATCATTTTACTTAAGAAAACATTAGTCGTAATATGGAGGGCCGAACCAGATTCACAAAAAATCTCGAGTCACTTTACGCATTGGCAAGTAAAGAGTTTCAAATAACTCTCTTAAAAACTGTGTTAGCAGACATTCCTTGCTTCATCCACAATCATACATGTTCTTCTGTTATTTTGACTCGTTGCATGGCCCTGATCAAAGTTTGTATTTATTCATTTGATCTTATGATTCCGATTCAATGAAAAAAATATTGAGCTTCGTCGATGTAAATAATATTACCTATATAATGGTTTGCTTATTTGGTCTTCCAGTATTTTATTTTTTATTTTATTTTATTTGGAAAACCAACAGTTATAACATTTTATTAATATAATAAAACATGATAGTTAAACAATAATAGGTTTCCACTGAAGTATCTTAATTTTTTAGTGTAAACAAAGAAAAATAGTTACATTAGCCTATGGGGATGGGATGGTGGGAGTGAAGGGAAAGGGATGGATCTATTCTATATAATTAGTAGGGTGTACGTAAGTTATGTAAGTAGTTATAAGAAAGTATCGAGAGATTGCCTGTGTGACTTTAAGGAGTGTGGTGCAGAGTTAAAAATGTCAAATTGTGTATAGTATGTATTGAAAGTGTGTGATGCACGATAAATGAAGGAGTTTTGCTTAGAATTGGTGTTGCATCGAGGGAGGCTAAAATTTTGTCTGATCTGGTTCGCTTGTTGGGAACTCGTAGTTGGATTCGTTGTGAGAGTTCCGGGCAATCTACGATGGACCTGGATATTTTCTGTAGAAAGAGGACATCAGCCGAGCTTCTTCGATCTTCCAATGATAATATATTGAAGTATGCAGCCGAATCTTTGTGATTTAAGTGGGGATGATAGCTACGGAAATCTAAATACCGCATGAAATGATTTTGAACGCGTTCCAGATTGTGTACATATGATTTGTACTGCGGGTTCCATACTTGTGAAGCGTATTCTAATAAGCTGCGGACGTACGCAAAATATAGGATTTTTCATTATTTTTTGTACTACGGGTTTAATACTTGTGAAGCGTATTCAAATAAGCTGCGGACGTATGCAAAATATAGAATTTTCATTATTATCTACCTCCCTAAAGACCAGACTGGCCGCCATTGATCTTAATATCCATGAGCTAACAATATTGTTAACAATTTACAACAAGTTGAACAATCTGTCAACATCGGTGCTTACAAACAGGTATTTATAACTGCTTTCCAGATGTAGGTATTTTGAGCCGAAAATTCCAGTCTTTGGCTTTGCAACACCGTATCACCAACAACAACAACAAACCTCCGGATATTGCACCAACTTACTCAATTATCATTGTAACAATAATTTAACCGACTCATCTCGTAATCTAGGTTACACTTCTAACAGCATGATCTAAATCTGCATTGTGAGTGTTGTAACAACGTCCGACACCGAGGCTAAAGAGAGTTTTCATTTATCATCACAGATTGCAATCGCACTTGCCTATGGCATAATCCTTTCACGATGAATTATGGCTAGTAAACATAATGAGATAATCGCTCCGCTAATTTCAAATCTACCGCAATTCCATTACTTCTTCACATGCGGAAATTTAATCATGAATCTCGCTTTTCTTTGTACGTGTATGATACATTGCAACCCTATTATCAACTTGCATAACAAAAATAAACACAAAGACTACTTTCCACTAGGTATATAAATGACCTCATTGTTTCTTTACTTAGGTGAATTATGGGATTCCGCGTTCATCGCTAAAGAACTATTTTGTTTTTTTAAACTAAGAATAAAAAATGTTTAGGCAGTTTGTTTAAAATCATCAATCAAAGATGTTTACATCGCATACGCGTCATCAAAATGTAAATGTACTTATATCATTTTTGAAGTAAAACCTCTTTACGCACGCTTGACTTGGGGGGTAAGCTGGCGAATGCGTATCGAGAGCGTTACGAAAAGTGTAGTCGGGCTGTATCACACTGTAGGAGCAAGAGAGAGCAGCGCGCGCGCACATTTTCTTTCTCTCTTCCTCTCATAGCCAGTGCATGAAGATTATTCGTAATTTCATTTCGTTCTTGTACAACTTTATAAATACTGTAGGAGCAAGAGAGAGCAGTGCGCGCGCACATTTTCTTTCGCTCTAGAAGTTTTACTTCAGTCGTGTGGTCTAAAGGACACTCGTTTTTTATATTTTTAATGTTTCTTTATTATTTATTTGATACAATACTTTTTTCTTCAGTTTTATTTATTTATCTGGGTTTTACTGGGTGCTTTACAACAGCTGTCACACAAAACATTTAGTATAAAGGTAGATTCAGACTGGGTCGACGTACGTACGCATCGCTACGCCAAACAATGCTTAGCAACCATACATTTTCTATGAAAATGGCCACGTCCCAGTCTGAATCTACCATAAACCGTGCATAACCAAATCCAAAATGTTATTTAGTCGATTACGAACTTAATTACAATTATTAAACTAAAATACCTACATAAGTTTTCTTTCTGAATCAAAAATATGTAGACATTTAGTTCCTTTCAGTTAATTTACATATTTAAACTACATTGAAGCTTTCTGCTTAATTTCGCACCACCGGATTCTCATTATGACCTATATTCAAATCCGTTGAAAAGAATTATATTTTTCTTGTGAAAGAAAGTGGCTCCCTATACAAATAACATTTTATATCCAGGTGGTCACAATCACTACATAATGTGTCGACGTAGCAACTATACATTTTCTATGGAAATAGATGCTTCAGCATATATTTCTATAGAATACGCACGTACGAACCCAGTATGTACCTACCTTAAGTCTTGGACGCAACACATTCACAACCGTTACATATTATATTCGAACCTAATAAAATCAGAATTCCTGATAAATCCATTCCAATTTTGATAACGAAAATTAAAATAATATACTGCAAAATTTTTATATTGTAGTTAGGTTAGTTAGTTATCGCTTATCTGAATTCTTCAGACACGCAGTTCCAATTTAATGACACTTAAATACAAAGTAAATACGAGTCTAGAGTTCGTTAAGCCGGAGGATTTAGGATTTAATAATATGGGTACCGTAGCCGTGGGAAACTTTTATTGGATTACTAACACCCCTAGTAGTTCGCCATGTTTGGTGACTTAGGAAGGGTAACCGGGTTCATGTGGTTTGTCTGGCGGCGAATGCGTTTGCACACCAACTGCTTGGGAAAGATGTATTCAAACGTCTGAAAATCCTGGACACATTGACCTCCAGATTTCTAACCACCCCTCATACCATTTTCCTTCTGAGATCTTTCTCCCTTTCCAACCCCTAAAAAGACCCTCCACACTTGAGACAAAACCCAAAGATGACATGGGCTTGGGGGAATTTTTCCCTCAGGGCCTCTTGTATGGAGCTAACGTAAATAATGTTACATAGGAGCGACACGCAGCTGAAATTAGTATTTTTATTTTATGATATACATACAAGTACATGTATAGGCTATAGGCGCGTAAGAAGTAGACGGTATATTATATAGCGGTATAGGTACACGGAGAAAAATTTTAATTCGAAAATATGATCATTTTATTCGTAAAAACGGTTAAAAACGGGACTGAAGTTCTGTCGAACAAATTAACAGGGTTTCAATGTTTATTGGCGGGAACATGTAAGAATAATTGGTCGGTATACGTAATTTTGTATGTATACCAACAATTATTCTTACGTTTTCCCGCAAATCAACATTGAAACACTGTTAATTTGTTCGTAAGAACTTCAGTCCCGTTTTTAACCGTTTTTACTATTAAAATGGTCGTTTTTTTTAATTACATTTTTCTCCGTGTAGAATGAGTTTCCCAGCAACAACAAAAACGAAGCTCAATCATTCCGAAAGAGAAGAAGGTTTTTTATCCGTGGGAGTATATAATTAGTACACATTATTATTATTATTACTACGAACATAAGTACTTTTATGTCTCTGAAAAAACGATTAACTCATTGCGAGTACCTACATAATATTATATAGGAATAAATGCAACGTATTATAAAAATGCTAAGCAAGGAAATCTTTTTAATGGGGGTAGTCTATATTATTCCGTCAAACCAATTTACATACTATTCTCCATTAGAAGACAACATTTCCTTACAATTGTCTTTCCCATAATCTCTGATTACAAATTGAAAATTAATGATAATGTGCAAAAAATGCTGTCTTTATTGCATAGTTTTTTTTAACCCTCAATCTATTAACGTAACTTCGCAGCAACTGTAGAATTAGCATATTTCTTGTGCGTACGTACGAGGTGACATTTTCAATATTGGATATATGGTTTAAGAAAATTAAGAAATTAATCTTTTGAATTCAATCAAAGTTTTTAACGTAAAACGTTAAACACGTAACTTAGCAGCAACTGCAGAATTAGCATATTTCTGGTGCGTACATACAAGGTGACATTTTCAATATTGGATCGATATTGTTTAAGAAAATTAAGAAATTAATCTTTTGAACTCAATCAAAGTTTTTATCAAAACCAATTTATAAGCATGCATTTCCAATGGTACAACGATGATTGTCTGTTATTTTCAACGTATTGTGTTGTTATTTGAATTTCGTTGTTCACATTATCTCAAAACACTACAGATCTCAAAAAAATAAAAATAAAACGAATTTCATTTAAAATTTCGCATGCATGGCTGCATGAATCCACAGACGAATGTTTTTACCAAACACCGCTCCTTTTATACAAATTTCGGTAACAAAACAATAGGTACACGGAGAAAAATGTTATTTTAAAATACGATCATTTTATTCGTAAAAACGGTTAAAAACGGGACTGAACAAATTAACAGTGTTTTAATATTTATTGGCATATACATGTTCCCGCCAATAAACATTGAAACCCTGTTAATTGGTTCGTGAGAACTTCAGTCCCGTTTTTAACCGTTTACGAATAAAATGATCGTAATTAAGAATAACATTTTTCTCCGTGTACTTTTCCATGATAAGCAGTTAAAGTTTATACACAAAAATTATTTAGTAATAAGAATAAAATTATTAAAAAAATAGAATGCTATTATTTTTATTTTTGTCTTATTATTTAAAGAAAATTGAATAGAATATTATATATTTCTTGCATAGTAACAATGCGTATCTTATTATTTCTCAGCCCGTCTTGTGTGTTACACAACTAATGTCATTTAAAATACCTAACAATATCTTTTTTTTTTAACTTTTCCAAATAACTGAAACCTAAATATAAATTGACCCTCTATTTCAAAGATGTGCTAGTTTATTTAATAAACTAAACTGTTTTTTGTTCCACCTAAAAACCTCTGTAAAATAAGATACGCGGTGTTACTTAATAGATATTTAATATCCTTACATAGAAAATGATAAATGGTTTTTCTGTGGAGAATTGGTTTTCATTAGCATAAAAATATATGGAAAGAAAATATTTATAAGTATTTACCGATAGGTAAACAAATCCTACCTTTTAACGTTCCAAACACACAAGATAAACTTTTAATGCGAAAAATGAAGAAAAGTGGAAAACACAAGTCGAAGCACGGTGCCACAAACGAACCCACGACGAAGCTCAGCACTAAAAGAACGTCGATCTGCTGGCCGCTAGCAGGCTGAGTGACTGAATAGGTGCCTTACCTCCAAGACGAAGATATTCCTTCCGCAATAATGGAATGGTGAAATCCTTTGATAAAAATACTCTCTCATTTTATTGCATCTCCATCAGATCGCCTGAATTGATCAAATATAATATAATATATGTGATCCATTATAATTACTTTAAGACACGCTCGTCTTAAAGTAATTGAAGACCTTGCAACATGTTATGTCATTTTTTTTCCATATAGTGTGAGAGTGAACTATGCGCACGTATTCACTTACAGGAAATTAAAATGTTTACTTTATAAATTAGCTCATATTCTCGCCACTATCATTATAGCTCATTGTTTTGATGAAATTACATATTTATAGGTCACGCATACAGAGTTGTGACAAAAAATGACTAGGTAGGTTAAATATATACCGTAGGTAGGAATCGCTGGTTTGAATTGAAATGATTATTTTTTTAACACAACACATCAGCTCGAGTATTAAAAATGTCACATTTGTATGTATGTATGTACAAGGAAATTAGCGTTGTTTATTTAATGTCACGATGTTAACTTTGCAGTTGCTGCAAAGGTTGTACAGTAAAAAAAAGGACAATAAAGACACAATTTTTTATAAATAGGTATTATCATTCATTTTAAATTTGTAAGCATAGATTACAGGGAACGACAACTGTATGGAAATATAGTCTTCTTAAGGTGAGTTGTATGTAAATTAGTTTGACGGAATAATATAGACGACCCATTACAAAGTTGCCGGACTTCATATATATTACTATATAATATTATGTAGGTACTCACAATGAATAAATCTTTTTTTTAAAGAGTTGAAAGTAGATATGTTCATAGTAATAATAATATGTACTAACAACTCCCACTAATGAAAAACGCATCTTCCCTTTCGGAATGCTTCAGCTTCATTTTTATTTTTGCTGAGAAACTCATTCTATCTAATATATATATGTTATGATTAAGGTTTTCACGGGTGTAAGATATAGAATAATTTTCTCGTTTTATCCACTAACGTAGTCCTTAGAAGGAATTTTTAACTCCTGACATTTCGGACAGATCTCACTGTCCATCTTCATAGGCCTTATGTCTTGAGTTTTGTATCAAACTGACCGCTTACGCATATCTGTTCACTCCAAAAGTCAAGACTTAAGTGAGTGCATTTCAAATCTTATATCGTGAACGAAAAACACAGTTTAGCACGCTTCAGCAGTGTTCCTTGACTGTGTGAAGTTGACAAATCGACAGTCTCGTAATAGATCGCAATGGCTGAATTGGTTAAAGCGCCCGTCCCGGTAAGACGAGAGATCTGGGTTCGAGTCCCAGTTGCGACCATTATGTTTATTATTTTTCTGTGTCTTGTTCATTTTCATATTTTAATTTAGATTATTATTGTTGTCTTCTTCTTTAATGATATATTACATTGATGGGAATAACCTTCAAAAGTTAAAAAAAATCAATTAAAAAAAAAAACTCTCATCAATATTTTTACTGTGACGTCTCACACTCGAGCGATGGAGATTTCTTTTCATTCGGTTTAATTAATAGCATACCTCCAAATAATTATATGAAAACATATAAACTAATTAGGGGAAGGGGGGGCAAAGTGGAAAACTTAACTTCAGTGTACAGATTAATTAAGAAAATGTAAGTTTTTTTTAGTTTTTAAAAGTTTATTGAAATAAGGAACTTATATATTTTTGGTAATTAAATTAAAATAATAATAAAAGAGAATAGTTTTGGTAATGGAGACCTAGTTTAGAAAACTTAACTTTTTTCCACTTTGCCCGCATAGCAGGGCAAAGTGGAAAGGTTAAAATGGAAACAATATAATATGGAATACGATATCATGGTTCCTCCAATGGAATTGGCAATTAAAGCAGGTACATTTTCCATCATTGTCTATATCGAAATATAGTTCATGTGCCCATTCTTGGCACACATTTCATGAATCCATTCTTCAGTTGGAGGATCAACGTAAATTTCTTTGCAAAACATGCAAAGTGTAAAATGTTGTTGTTTTGATGTCCCGGGTGAGGTTGAAAATTAATTTTCACTCTGACTGTTTGTCTTCGAGAAAGTATTTTCTCATCTTTCTTGCTGATTTTATTGTTTTTAAGAATTTTCTTTTTTCTGTTCCATTTTCTCAATTTTTATTTTCTTTAATATTTCTACTTTCTGCTCTCCTTCCTTGATAATTTTTTATCTTTTTGGCTACTTTGTCTTCCAATTGATTTTTGTAGGGCGTTTCAAATGCGTAGGGCGTTAGGTGTACAAATGACGATGCAGCGTCCCAAGAAGTTAGCCAAATTTTTTAAATGTAGCAGATAGGGAATTATTCTTCGATTCTTTCATGGCTCGTCTCATGTTTTCTTCTCTCCATGAACCGTAACTTCTTCACTTGATATATTTATTTACCATTTGCATAAATATATATAGTTATGTGAGAGTAAAACTGGATATCTCTAAGAAATCACGAGTGCGGGCAAAGTGGAAAGGTTTCCATTTTGCCCTCATATACAACTTTCCACTTTGCCCAAATGGTGTGAAGGAACAGAAAAAATAATATATCGAAAAATCATATCAAAATATCACAGACGTATTTAAATAACGTTGAACAATACTTATATGCAATACAATAATAAATAGCATATAACTAAATCCTTACCTTTCAATCAAAATCAACCGTTGAAGTTTGAATGTTTTCGTAAGGAATCTGCACAAATCACTCAACATACACGTGTACCGCACTGGGACGCCGGGGCTATACTTTTTTTTTCTCCAGGGGCACAAGGGCGACCCACGACTTGTGGTAAGTGAGCGAGGTGGGGGGGAGGTCACGATTTTTTGTTTTATTTGAACTTTCCACTTTGCCCGCTCCTTCCACTTTGCCTCCCCTTACCCTACTGCTATTTAAAGTTAATGAAAATAATAAAAAAAAACCTCAATTAAAAATTCATTCCCATTTTTATTAAATGTAATGAGTAATGACTGTTCCTCATTTTATATCGGGAAAACAACCCGTAATTTCGAAATTAGAATCAAAGAACACTTAAGGTGTCTTAATAATAATAATTTTTCCGATTTCGCTAACCATATCATTGAAAATAATCATAGTTTTTAAAAATTAATCATATATAAAATTAATAACTTCAATATATTATCATTGGAAGATCGAAGAAGCTCGGCTGATGTCCTCTTTCTAGAGAAAATATCCAGGTCCATCGTAGATTGTACGAAACTCTTACAACGAACTGCGAGTTCCCAACAAACAAACCAGATCACCCTCCCACCATCCCATCCCCATAGGCTAATGTAACTCTTTTTCTTTGTTTACACTAATTAATTAAGATACTTCACTGAAAACCTATTATTGGTTAAGTGATTTACACATGTTTTATTATGCATTACAAAATGTTATAACTGTTGGTTTTCCAAATAAAATAAAATAAAAATTCAGGTATAAATATTATTAATATTATCTGAAAAAATAAGAAAGTATACAGATTTAGGAAATGAAATTAAAAGAATTTGGCATTCTCAGACTATAAAAATATTACCTTTTGTTATTTCGGCTACTGGCATTATACCTAGCTCTCTTATTAAAAATTTAGGCATATTAGATTTGTCAAAGAATTTGTGTATAAAAATGCAAAAATCAGTCATTTTAAATACATGTAGAATTACGAAAGATTTTTTAAATATTTATATTGAGGGATCAGTAGGATTTATCGGTCAAATTAGGAATTCCACAGAGCCGAACCCTCTGATATGAAAATATCTGGAGACGGTGAATTATATTCCCATTTAATAGTTTGGTAGATTAACGTGTTGTTCTTGTATTGTTTTGTATTAATTATACTTATATAATACACTTGCATAACGTGGATTTACTAGATGATCATTTATATGGAAAAGTGTATGAAAGGGTTTAGTTTTTCCTATGGGAAATGTAAATGTGGTGAATAAAAAAAAATATTTATATTAAGGAATCAGTAGGATTTATCGGTCAAATTAGGAATTCCATCGAGCCGAATCCTCTGATATGAAAATATCTGGAGTCGGTGAATTATTTTCCCATTTAATAGTCTGGTAGGTTAACATGTTGTTCTTGTATTGTTGTGTATTGTTTTGTATTAATTACACTTATATAATACACTTGCATAGCGTGGATTTACTAGATGATCATTTTTATGGAAAAGTGTGTGAAAGGGTTTAGTTTTTCCTATGGGGAAAACTAAACCCTAAAAGTCTGGTGCGTAAAAATAAAATAAAACGCTTAGATAACTTAAGAAATAATAAAAAAATCTCTTAAAAATAATGAGCCAATTATTAACAAACAAAAAATATTAACTTACAGCCCAATCTTAAATCTGTTCCTTTCGATGTCCGTTCTATTCCCTCCCACAACTTTCTATTAACTCCTAGCCACGCCCCCATCTTACCACAACACTTAGTAATAAATTATTGTACTCTCCCACTCCTTTCTGATAGTCAAATCATTTTGTATTTGCCATGGGGTAGGAACGGTTGTTCCGAAACCGGTCGGTATTAATTAAATAAATCAGTGGTTTTAACAAAGTTATATTGTTTCATTTAATTAATTTATTAAAATTACCTCAGAAACTAAAATTGGGTAGCTATTGCTCGAGTGATTAGTGGGTGGGATTTATGCCGTGGGCCGGTGCGCAACAGGTGTGACTCGGTCAAACACGTAATGAAAATATTTTTACGGAATAAATTCTACTGTCTACTGTCTTATCAAATTCCGAATAAAGTAATGACAAAACTTCACTTTGCCGAAGTTCCATTAGATGTTTTCTGGATTTTTTCCGACAAAGCCATCCTAACACTACTTCCATTTTCGAAGACAATATATTCATGTGGGCAAATAAAAGTTGTAAGCGGCCATGCTTAACCACTGGAGCTACAGAGCAATTAAAATATTTTTTTCTCGGATTGCTAAATTGAATTTTTTCCGCCCACATAAAAAAAATCGTACCTCTGAATTTGAATATGGAGACATACAAACTAATTATAGTTCTATGTAGCCAATGAATTCCCATATCTTTTGTCTATTATCACATATTTGTAGGATTTATAAAAAAATATAATTAAATCTTTAACCTTAAAACATTTTAAAGAATCTAGAGAATATTTATTTTGTTATATTTTGAATATACAATATATTATATAGTCGTTTTAATAAAATAAAAATTTGAAAATTTGCATCATTTTGGCAACAAAGCAACCCCAGGTTTTGGAAATAGTGCCATAATGTGGCAAAAAGCGCTCGAGTGGTTAAAAGGTCTTGAAGAACTTCGGGTCGGGCTGTCAAATCTCGATCCAAATATAAAACTTTTGTGTTATATATAAGATATCTCATGTATAATGTCATTATTATATAATAATTATTAAGATTGCATAAAAGTAAATATAGTGTATTTTTTGTATCTACCTATATTTTTCAAATAAAAAACTAATATCGATCTATCAATCTAATATTTATATATTTTAGCTTTTGATGTGCCACGGAATTCTAGAAAGAACTTTTGGGGGTCATATGTGAGAAAAGGTTGCGGAGTACTGCTATAAACAATTGATCTCTGTCACTATTTTTCGTACTAACCTATGGTCGATATGTTCATATTATATAGTATATACTGACATAGAAACAAGAAATAATGTTGTCGGCACACTTCTCACGGCAGTGTCTTTGTAATTATAATTTTTCCAACGAATTTTTGTTTCGTAATGTATGCTGTTTTGTAGATTACAAAATTTTATTGATTAGAATGACGTACTAATAAAAACTTACTCAGCTAAAGGAATATATTTTTTTAAATCTCATACATATTGAGAGACAAGTGAGATAACGCTTTACAATATAATATGTATTATTATGAGAAGATAAAAGTAGGTACCGATTACACCCTAATTTTTTTACCTCGAATTATGTTAAACTTCCATAAGTTAAGGGCGCGCTACGCCACTCAAAAATAAGAAGATGGAGAGATACGACAATACGAACGTGAGAGCGAGCGCGCTAACATTAAAAACCATAAAATTCATGCGAAAATTGTGAAAATGTTTTATAAAATACGACTCGTTTGAAAAAGAGCAAAAATCTCGTGGGGGATGTGTCAAGTAGCATTTAAAGAAACATTATGAATTTGTTCATATATATAACTTGTTAAATAACAGAAACAAACGTGTTAATAATAATTTTTGGAGCATACTTTGCGATTTATTTCTATCGAGGGAATTTCAAATAATAACCGTTTCGGCGTGGGGAATGTAAAGATACTATCTTAAAGAATACCATATATTTTTTTAAGAGCTTCAAAACGTTTAAGGAAAACGTGTCAGAAATCGGTAGAAATTGGCAGAGCGGCCCGATAAAAAATAAATTTATTAATAAATACCTTTTTACAATTTACCTTTTACTTATTTATTTTATCAAATTTTTGGTTATTGAGATTTCTTTATCTAGATTCCGGTGTCTAGAGCGTAGGTAATAAAAATTCCCATCACGCTTACTTACGAATTATTTGGGTTTTGGAGAAACACTATCCCTACTCTAAAACTTTTAGTAATATAATAATTGATTTGATTATGAATATAAAGATTTCACTATACTCGCTGTTCGGAAACTCGTGGTACGAGGGGGAAACTAGTTCATTTGGGGTCGATTTTGTGATACAACTCTTTTGGTCTGAGCTCTCGTTTTCGAGTAATTCAAATTCAAAATATTTCTGTTAACTAAGAGCTGTTTATTGAATTTTAAAATGCGTTGAAGCATAGATCTAGCTGCAAAGGAAAACGTATGACTTGTAAGTATGTAAGTTATAAAAGAATTTATAATTTTAATCGTTAAAATTGAGTGGAAAAACTTATTGTGGAAAAAAAAAATCAGGAACGAAAAGATATATAACTTTACGAAAAGTAACACAAACTTTCTTTTGCACGATATCGGTTTTGATAGGTGGGAACATGAGACCGCTACTCGTGTAATGGACATCACACATAAAGCTGCACCTCGAATAATCACTCAGACAAGACCGTTCCTTAAGTAATTGCTAAAAACTGGCACCCCTATGAAATGCATCTCTTAAACTAATCTTGTTTATGATATGGGTACCTTCCTACTATAACAATCGCACTGGGACTTTAGTCCGTACAAATATATATATATATATATTTTTATTTTTTATTAATAATTCAAAAAAGATACATAAATTACAAATACATTTTATACACTAATTAATTATATAATATATATGTTTGATGTACCCCCATAAAAAAGCAGGGCTTGTGTGTATGGGGGGAGAGCATGGGGAAGGGGTGTTATTATATATTTTTTATTTGTTATGATTTAGTTCAGGTTTTGAGTGTGCTTTTTAAGGTGATTTTTAAATTCTTTTATATTGGTATTCATGTTTCTAATATTTTCTGGTAATGAATTAAAGAATTTTACTCCGAGATATTTATGATTTAACTGCCCTATTGTTTTTTTACATTTTGGAGTATGAAGTATTGATGTTTGTCTAAGGTTTTTGTTATTTTTAAAGGGTGCAGTTTTATTTTGAATATTATCTTTATAAATTTTTAATGTTGCATGGTAAAAGTATAATTCATTTAATTTTCTGACCTTAAATTCTTCGAATAGGGAGGGGTTTTGACGAATATGAATAGGGTTTTTTTTAAATGGTTTTTATTATTAGTTTTTGTGATATGTAAATTGTTTGTATTTGATTTTTATACGTATATTCCCCTATTTCCTCTCTATATTTCGATGGTAGTGCAAATATTTTTTTGTTCTAATATACATAGATATCAACCACCGGCACGCCCCATGGTTTTATTTTTTGATAAATTACTTCTTAAATTCGCCTAGTTCTAAACGCCATCATCAGATGTTCAGTTTACAAATTTGACAATTTATTTATTTAAAAAAAAAACGACATCAGGTGAGGAGTTTCTGTGCCAAGCCTCCTCCCTGGAGATTCAACATACATTATTTTACCAAGCAAAAGCAGCACAAATCATAATCAAAATAAAGCTAAGAAACAAGCGTAAAAATGTACTTTACTTATGCCACGAACTACAAGTAATCAAACACAGAGAGCAATGTTGATTGCAAGTTCAGAGGATTACTACTGCATCTCATCCGCTCAAAATAATAAGCTTTTTCTACGTATTCTTAAAAATTCTGAATTTTTTGGCCACAATTGTAAAAAAAAATCGTTTTCGCGGTTTTTGTTAATATCTTTTTTTAATGCATTTCATAATTTTCGTTTTTATAAAATACCAAAAGTTTTTATGACTAAAATTTGTTCAACTATCCAAACTATAAAAATGATTTAATAAAAAATAAACATTTTAAAATAGGTTCGAAAAGGATTCTCGGCATATTTCTTCCGAATTTATTTTTTTAAATATATTTATTTTATAAAATATTATACAGAAATATCAATTCATATTCTTACATTCTTTAAATTTCTGAATGATAAAAATCGACAGAAGTATTGGTTTCCCCTTTGGAGTATTTATTTTTAACTTAAAAGGTAAAACTTCAAATTATAATATTTTAATTAATGAAGACAATATTAGAAACTCAATCGAAAATCTGAAACAAAAAAATCAGAAAAGGATCAGGTCACATCTGGAACTCGAACTCAGGACCTTCGGCTTTCCGGGCTGCTGCTCTGACCACTGAGCAAATGTGTCTCTATCCGATTCGGTCATTTTTAACTGTATTCTTTCAATCATAAATCCAAATAAAAAATATGCGTTTGGAAAATGAAGAATGTGAAAAATATAATTTAAAATATTAAAAAATATGCGTTAAAAAATGTTTGTAGTTCTTAGTCTAAGTATGATATGTTAAAAAATTATTCTGGGTGAGCTCCTAATCCTAGACGAAGAATGTCTTCTCCTGAAACAATTCTGTAAAATATTTTTTATTCAAATGCTCTGCACCCTTGCCCCCTTTTTAATGGTTTTATTCCATGTGTAAAAACTTTTGACGATTTTTATAATTTTCTTTAAATCGAAATCGAATCAAATGATTTGGCTTTATAATAATTTGCTTCATCTTCTTCACCTTTTTCGAAATCAGATTTAGACATTACTCTTATTTTGAATGTCAAATAAGCAAATTTTCTTCAAGTAGTATCAAAATTATGCGAGGGAGTTGGAAAGGCGGATAGGGGGTATAGTGATCTTACTTTGTTTTGAAGATCAAGTGTGCAAAATTTCATCAATCGCCGAATAAAACTATAGATTTATATAATCAAATCCATTCAAAAATCAATCAAAATCAAATCGACGTCGCCTGCCACAGACACTCTTCTATATATCGATCATGGAAATTTGAAATGCTGGACAAAATGTTAATAGTTAAAAAAAATATCATATCTCTTGTTTTTGTAGACCTAAAATTACAAATTTTTATTATAAAATAATATTGAAAAGATAGTTTAGAATACTTTTACATTTTTGTCAAAAAACAATGATTGGCGTACTGTACAGTGTACAGGGCCCGCAGATACTTTAATAGTGCACAACTGCTAACCCTGTACAATTCGCAAGTACGCCTCGCGGTTGCATTTGGCAGCCACCTCTGGTCTGAAGCCCCCTATAGTACCCGAAAAGAACCCTTGACTCTATGCAGAAATGGGCGGACCATTTGATAGATTCGAGCGGTAAGGTTCTCCACTCCCAATCTGAAGGTCGCGGGTAACCTTCACCCGTGCGTCGCGGCGAACGCGGCGTGCGCAAATAAAGTTTATTTGACAAATTAGTTTTATTTCACAATTAATTAATTAAAAATAATATATAGTATATTTGGGCATGTTCCAGAGTGGAAGATACTCTCAGTATCACCCTGATGTAAGACTGCCATTCAGAATTAAAACGTGGCTTGAAATGGCTTTAGCCGTGTTTGAAGAGCCAGGTACTTCCCCACCTTCCTCTTCCCCTCCCCACTACATTCAGCCTCATAACATACCCCAATTGGGGATGCCATAGTCTCGCTGGCTCCAGACGGAGGCAGTTGGGACTCTTGTGCGGTATTTATATTAAAAATAAATATAAACATAATATTCTCTCCCGTCTTAACAAACGGATGGCAATCTTTAAAGTATCTTCTACCGATATTTCGATGGAAGATGCTCCGAGGAACTAGCTTCATTGATCCCCTCGACACCGGTGCATAGTCGAGAAACACGTCAAACGCGCGCCCAACATATGTACACATTTGACATTTGTCACTTGAGAACGGGTCGGTTCTACGGCTCGTTCTTGAGTTCAACAGCACTCTTTATGCTATATCTCTTATGATATGAATGTATCCAAATTTTTTTTTATGAATGTTAAGAATTATTTTTTTAATAGCTAATTTAAATTTTGTTATAATTATTTGTTTTAAATGTTTCTTTAAATAAATAAAAAATTAAATAAAATGTTAAATTCGCTTCTTCGGACAGTTTTTTGTTTTTAATTTCATACATTATACATTACTTTTATTATATATATTACATGCATTGCTTTTATTACATAACGGGTGATCTGATTTTACAAAAAAAAGAATGGATTGGAACCAAAAATACAAAAAAATGTTGAAGCACGAATTTGTACACATTACCGTTTTGTTTGCTTTGATATCGAATTATGGATTTTGAAAACGGATACGGTGCATGAAAAGGTTTTTGAGTATAATAAGAATATAAAATATATAATAAGTATATAAATATATAATAAGTATAATAAGAACTTAAAATATTTTCATACTTTTCGTCTAATCGGACTATGAGATCTCAGCGTCTGAATTCCCATAGTAAATTTATTTAGACACGATACTTCCTCACATGATAATTCATCACATCATAACTCACATTAACCTACCCTTCCATTCCCCCCCCCCCCTCACCTAACCTAGCCTAACCTAACCTAAGGTTAAAAACCCCAATTATCAGTTTTCGACGCTTCGAGACAAGATGAATTATCATGTAAGGAATCAACATGCCATGAAAAGTTTGTACTCAATATTCATACACTTAAAAAGTTTCCACTGAGTAGACCGGTCACCATTTTGTCATACCTAGATGTCGAAATCGATATCAAAGGAAACGAAAAATCGTCGCTGTTTGTTCATGTATAATTTGTTCATATTATATTGTTTCAGAACTAATCAATTTTATTTTGATTCGATTATATTCCATTATTATTCGTAATTGGACATCATCTAGAATATATTATAATGACTGCCTTGCCTTGTATTATATCAGATCCTAAGTGTGATTATTTTTCAGAAATCGCGGGATTCCTTTGTCGGCTCCCGGCTCCGGCTCCCGGTAACCTTGCAACCCGTTAACCCGGCAATCCGGTAACCCGGCAACCCCAGCGCTTAGCGCCTAGCTTCAAGTCATCCCAGGCGCTGCCGCCGTTGCAACTTGCAATATTTGCGGCTATCGATCACGTCATGCGCAAATGCATTTTACGCCCAGTGAACTACCTCTGACTGGGTCGCTTTATACCGCCCTGCTCCACGCGCAAATCGGTTGAGATTTTATCCAGTTTCAATTGACAGTAACAAAGAACGGACTGTGAATGTAAATATTTTTTGGACGGATAAGTCACTGAGTTTTATTCCATTTCTTGTGTCGAGTGCAACGAGTGCAGTCAATTTTCCCGGAAGAAATCTGCGAATACGAACCTCTGTGGTGTCCAGACTACTCAATACCGAAAGTTCTATTGTTTCTGCCCAGAGTTTAGTGTAAGTACTTATCATTTTTAATCTTCTTGCTGGTTTTCAAATACACTGGACTTATTACTTTGGGCACATTAAAATATTAGTACGAACTTATGTGGATGAAATATGGCTCGCATAAGTGTGACTTTTCTTTGGGGCCTTTTACAATAAATATACATGTTTCTAAAATAAATATACATGTATCTAAACAATAATATAGACATATCTTTTAAATTTAGGTATTATTTCATTTTCACAGGTGATTAGTACTGAATTGTGCTATTAGTGGGTACCTACTGTGTCAAATATATCCATTGTGCATAACACATACCTAATGGGTATAGGGCAAACCTACCAGTTGCTATGTTGCGATAAGATCCAACATTTAAGTAAACATAGATAAATTAAATACATACTTGCCTATTTCTCATTCAGATTGGTTATTAAGGTGATGCACCATGTCGAGTAAAATTCGGGCAGGCCGCTAACAATAACAATATTTATGTAGATGGCGTTGAGGTTCTCTCATCGCCAAAAAGCGTGTTTTATTGTATTTTGCGAAGCTCAGCTACAAATATTTAAATGTTTTACGATCATTTTCTAAAGAATTTTATTTTCCACACTTTACAATACAACCATAACTGAAAAGGGGTTCATAAGTAGTAGATTTTAAACTTTAAAGTAGTTTTTAGCGCCAAAACATTTTATAAATTTGCTTTGTATGCAAGGAATCATGAAAAATTAAATCTAACATAATTACGTTTTTCGTGTGGCACAGATAATCGCAATCACTTTACTAATTCAGAGACAAAACAATTTTTTTATGATATAGAAAATTTGACTTACGATCCTTTTCTATGGAATGTGCAATATTATCTAAAATATTTCTAAGCGATCTAAAATTTTAGCCAATATCACATGATTTTTTCTTCTTCATTTTTTTATTCATTGTTTTGTAATTACATAATTTGTGGAATTTACGACCAGCACGGTTCCATGTCTAATCGGACTATGAGATCTCAGCGTCTGAAGTCCCATAGTAAATTTATTCAGACACGATACTTCCTCACATGATAATTCATCACATCATAACTCACATTAACCTAACCTGACCTAACCTAACCTAACCTCACCTAACCTAAGGTTAAAAACCCCATTTATCAGTTTACGACGCTTTGAGACATGATGAATTATCATGTGAGGAATTAACATTCGATGAAAAGTTTGTACTCAATATTCATACACTAAAAAAGTTTCCTCTGAACATTCTGGTCACCGCTAGGCACATACCTAGCATGATGGTCGTAAAATTGTTGTAAGACTTATGTAGTAGTGCATCACCTTAATAAGTAATATTTATCGGAGCTCGCGATAAAGAAAAGCAAACCTCATTGTACGGAAAACAATATACCAGTTCCTACCTAACAATACCATTACACCACTTTGTTAGCTATTTGGCTTCTATTTTTCATTTTGCGTTTGTTCAACATTCAGGCGTCGGCAACGTGACAAAGGGCCGGTATTTGTTAGGCTTGATGCATTTACTAAGGGCGAGTTGTTACTTGTTACACAGAATTTGAACAATTCATCAAAATTTCAAAGATAAGGTTCAAGTTCTGTGAAAGTTCTATTTAAGTTCTGTTATTATTTCATCATGGGCTGGTGGTTTCATAGTACCATAGAACTTAAAAATTAATTTAAATTTTATTGAATTATTCAATTTCCGTGAAATAACGCTTTCCTAGCCTTCATAAACAAATAATGCGCTCTACACACGATGCTGCAAACAGCCCAGCACGCTCTTGTGAGGTATTTAAATATAAAATATATGTATGATTTTTTTTTTCATACATAGTTATGTATGTAAAATGAATTAATACAAATCTATTTTCTTATGAATTTATTTATCTATGTAAAAATAAAGGAATTAAAAATGGTATTTTCAGTCATGGTATCTTTGACTTAAATTGTCAGGGTATCTCACAGCGAGTCCGATCAATGATTTTTTTCTCAATTCCTTGTCTTAACTCCACACATGAAATTACTTCCTCTAGACTTTGTTGCATTTAGGGATGCTTTGCAGGAGTTTATTTGTGGAAATCTCACAATATGCGATACATCAGAATAAAAAAATCTAAATTTTCATAATCCCTAGAAATAACATACACATAAAAAAGCCGCCTTAATTCGAAACCTGAAATGTGTGCCTACATTATGTACATTGTAAATAAATAAATAAATTATATAGGTACATATTTTTCATTTACAAAATTATATAATATATTACTTACCAAATAAATGTGTACATTTCAAAATGTAATGTTAATCGCTATTGAGGAAAACGACGACAGAGAGATTATTATCGTAGATGTAAAATTTTCAGAGACCCTCAAGGACCCTCATTAGTCTAATCTGTACCTTTAGCATGATTCCCACCCTTTGAATTACTAAAAACCCTTCCTTTAGATCTAACATTTTTCCTTTATCATGTTTGCCTCCAATAGAATTTCGCATGTAAATGTAGAAATCACTGTTTGTTACTACTGTGCACCTCTTTATGCTCAATTGTGATGAACATAACCTAGCCACGAAATATTGAAACAATATTTATTTCACAAATTGCAAGGAAACGTGTGATATTTCCTTTTTAATTAATAAAATATTTATAAAAATATGTTCTATCAATATTGCCCTGGTGAAAGACCCAGAATCTCAGAATCGATACATTGATTGAAATACTTATAGCTGTGTGAATTCCCTCTCCCCTGAGCCTTGTACAATACCCCTAATAGGGATTCCACAGCCCCACAGGCTCCGGACACTTGGGGTTCTTGTGCCTTATTCACAGTAAAACATTTAGAAAATTGTTTATTGAGGCAACCTTTAGACCCACTGGTAAAAATCCAATACGTGTTTAGAAAACTCGATCATCTAAAATTTCTTCTAGTCGCGGGTTTTTTTTCACAAAGGGTGATTTGATAAACACATTTGTATGAATATTTATATTATGATCTTTGTGTGCTAGTAATTGTTTTTGTGTTTAACTTCTTAGAACTCCATTTATTAATTTTTAAGTCCAATGTAAATCAATTTTAATAATTTAAAAATGGTGTGTTACGAATTATAAAATCTTGTCCTGTAAACAGTTTTTTGAAGTTACAATAAATTATCTAATAATAATCCTGTCTTCCTACATCATCTGTGACTTTGGTCGTTTGGCTTTAGACCCTAAAGACTTTGGAGCTATCTAAGTTCCAAAATCTTCTTGTCCCCTAGGCCTACCAATTCCTGGACAGTAAGATTAAACTTGGTTGCATGTGCTGACAGACATGCTGGCAACAATACAAACATGCACCAGTCACTTAAATGGATTCCGGGCGTGATGGAAATAATATGGCCTACTCCACTAAATAATGGAATACGGAAGTATGGTATACGCAACGGAAAGATGGTATACGTGCCTGAAGTCAGTCATAATAATATATGATCGCACTATCGGAGTAAGTAGGAACTCGGTTTGGCTAACATTCTTTATATTAATATTGTATGTACTAGCCTTATTATTAGTTAGTTTTGCAAATCTAGGAATATTGCGGTAGAAGTTTAAATATGTACTCACTCATTGTAATTATGAAAAATTATACATGAAGATTTTAAAAACTAAATAATTGCGTAGCAATACTGTGCAGGGGGAGTTCGCATAGTATCGCACAACGTATAGTATCAGACAATCGGACAAGCCTTGTATCTCTTATTGGCGTATAGATAGAATAAATTCATAATATTTCATAATACGAGCTAGTTCATAATATTGCTTGTACAAAATTGGGTCGTGCAGTTATTCATTTGGCTCTCGCCGAAGTCAATGTTTTTTTGTGTTCATAATTCCATTTTTGCCTCCGTGATATTGTGATACAGATTACTCTCAGTCAAACCCAGGTTTTTAATTTTAAAACAGTTTTATATGACAGAAAACTAAATTTCAATGACAATCAAATGACCACCATGTGCTTGAAAAATGTATCCGTAGCCAGGCAGGCGGTAGTTTTTTTAACTACAGTTTCAGCTTATTTAGTATCGGACTGGGTACATAATATTACAACCTCTTAACAAATTAACAATTTTCCAAGTCTTGTCAATTTAAATTAAATTAAATTTTAAATCATACGTCCAATACCCGCTACAGCCTATAACCTACTATCTAAATACCTACTATCAGAAGATAGTACCTGTTAAAAAAAATTTTTTGGGAAACATTAAAGATGTTTTTTTTTATTTATCATACCATATAGAACTGACTTTCTCGTTTATGTTTAATTCTTAAATTATTCACATTTATGTCAAAGAAAATTAATCTAAAAAGACTTTCCGTCTTCGATACTATTCGTACTCCCCCTGCCTACACTTTAGTCTGAAAACTGTTTTATGCATAGGTGCACGAGATTTCATATTCGGCTTTGCCCGTGTTGTTTGCTCTTTCGTATCATAAGTTGAATTGTATCTTCCAACACTTCAAGTAGATGTTATTTGCAATTATATTTTTCTGCAATCACATGTTTGGTTGATCCTCTTATAACATTTTGACAAAAAATGAACTTCGAGAGAAGCAATGATTATCGCAGCGAATGTCTCCTTTTTTATGAAAATTTTTAATTCCCTCTACTACCACCGTAATAAACATTGCTTTTTCAAAATATTGCTTATTCAGTGATGGAGAACCTAGCTAACATACTTTAAATCCACAACGCCTGAAATAATCTTTTTTTTCCAAATTTGGAGGCAAAATTTATTTATGCAAGCTTTTACCTGTCTTGCATATAGTAATATTTACCTATGGAAGAAATATTGTTATTTTCCAAAAATAAAGTTTTCATTACCTGAAGAGAGATATAAATCTTTACTTATTATATGTATGTAATGAATTTAGGAATTTACTTGTTATTTTCAGTGGAAACCTCGCAGGATCGTAGCTCGTAATGGAAACGATATTGTATGCTGAAAATAGTTGAGCTGTCGTACAAGTTCGCAAAAGATATCCTTTCTTGAGTTTAGTTGAACAAACAAAAAAAAAAAACAGCTTTGTAATATTATAATATTTTGTATATTTTTTCTGGCTGAAAAACTTGAGACAGTGGTTTGGCCAGTCTACTGTAGAGCTGTTCCGGGCCGCAGTAAACAAAGTCCGCATAGCCAACATGATAGCCAACGTCCGTTGAACGGTCAGGGCATGAGAAGAGGAAGATATTTTTTCTACATATATTACGGACAAACGTCTAAGTAAATCTTTATTAAAATTACCGAAAGGCTCGTATAATAAACATTTAAAAAGTGCATCGGATATTTATTAACATCCTAGTCATTGTTAAAACTCGAAAATGCAGGATGTTAATACACAGGGTTTAACGAGATTATGAACAAATTAAAAGAAAAACAAACAAACAAAAAAAAAACAAAGATTAATATACATAATTTACTTTTCACTCCACAACAATAGAGAAAATGCTAAAACAATAAAATAAAGATTTTTTTTCCAGGTGATTTTGATTGAGATTATCAGGAACATTTTGTCCCTCGCAACCATGATTATCGTCTACTGTAATTAACATATATTTTATTGTAAATAAGAGTTAAATAGTTGTTGACAAAATTTTAAAAAAAATCTTTGCACTTCTAACGCATTAACAAATTTTTGCCATGTTGGCAATTGTGCAATTGTTGATCGATGCACAGGTAGGGGAGTACCGGGGAGGAACTTGGTAACGGGGATGATCGGGAAAGTGGCGGGGAATGTGGAGAAGCGCTGTGGGCTTTTTATGAATGTAGAAATAAAATTAGATGGAACTAAAAATTATCTGTTGTAACACCAATTAAAGAACAAATTATTATAGAAGTTATAAATGAAAGGTTATGATTATCTTCACATTTTGTCATTGGATAGGAAAAACGGCATACATAACTGAAAAAACGTTTTTTATTTTTTTTATTTGCTAAAGTGTGCGTTTCTTCCTTATAGTTTTTGTTTTGATTTAACATCAACTAATTGGCTTATTTGATAATGTAGGTATATTTCAAAAAACAAAAATGCATTTATCTCCCCCGTTCCGGACTGTATTGACTGGAAAAAGAAATAAAATAACGAGGAACCGAGAGAAAAAATAATGAAACAAAATCTGACTTTTAACGATAAAAAACCAAACCCAAATAGTAACTGAATAATTAGTACCTCATTGTGTCCTTGGTTCATGGTGGGGCAGAATGGGAAATTTCCTTTTTATCAGCCTCATATTTTCGATAGTAATTATTAATTTAGATGGATTTAGCTTTATTTGTGGATAAATAAGTAAATATACGTACTAATTGACAAAAAAATGGTGTTGTTACTTTCAAACTCTCTCAAATTGTAACTAAAACATAGGAAGCTACTCCGTTCCGCCCCGGGTTCCCATACATAATAGTAAATACAATGTCCTTTATAATTAATCCATATTGTTTGTGATATAAAGGACATTGAAAATAACAATATTAGTTAGCCACTAGTCGCTCTTAAATCCTTTTTTATTATTGTGCACTAGATTGTTGATTTTTTTAAAATTTGCTTCTCTTGCGTTCCTAAATTTATAAGTTCTCCGTAAAAATAGATATAACTTCGTAGATTTCCCCTGTAGATAGTACACACATATAATTCACTTCCAACTTAAATATATACAACTGGTGTATATATATAAAAAATATATATCAACAGTAGATGTTAATTGTAAAGTACACTGTAACACACAACCGTTTCCCTAGTATCGGAGTATAATAATAACATCGATAGTGATTTTTTTTTTCAAAACAGGAAAAAAATCAGTGTAACTCAAAACATAAACAGAATCAACTTGTATTTATTAGCTAGTAGGAAGAGCTTGATAAGAAATGTAGATATTAAATTAGATGGAACTAAAAATTATCTGTTGCAACACCAATTATAGAACAAATTATAATGGAAGATATAAATTAAAGATTATGATTATCCCTCCACATTTTGACATTGGACAGGAAAAACGGCATACATAACAGAAAAATCGTTTTTTATTTTTTTTATTTGCTAAAGTGTGCGTTTCTTCCCAATAGTAATTGTTTTGATTTAACATCTAACAAATTGGCCTATTTAATAATATATTTCAAAAACAAAAAAGTGGCAACATAACAAATTCAGATATCAAATTTAAAAAGGTACCTATATACAATATTTTCCATTTTTTAATCATAATGGTGTTGCTATTTAAGATTGCAGCTCCCTCCATTTTTCTACATTTTTATGTCAGGCTGTAGGAAGGTACCTGATTTTTTTTTAATTCCATCACTTATAAGAAAATGAATACGAACTTTTCAAAAAATCGGAGGATAAAAAACATGACAAAAATTGTTATTGGTGGGAAGATTTTACAGAATAGAACTATATCATAGAGCTCAACTTATGGAGTAGTAGAATAATAATGAATGATTGTATAACTTTGCATAATGTAATCACTTGTAATGTTAATTTTTTATCTTGTAAATAAAAAAAATTAAAAATATATAATACAGGATGCAAAGAGACGTACTCTTGCTGAAATTTTTTGGATTAAAAAATGTAAATGAAATCTTGATCTGTGGAGTCATTTTTATGTATTTTTTTTTCTTCAAACCTAACAACAAAAAATCTTCTACATGTCATCATTGGTCACTCAGCCAAGTAACCGCCCGATCCCTCAGCCCGACCCAAACTGTTCAATAATTTTAAAAGTTGAAAAAAAAAGATCAAAAGTGTCACTGGAGACCAAAATTTCACATACACTTTTACTCCAAATTAATGTCAGGAATCATCGGTTAAAGTAAGTCAAGTATGCCCCTTAACACCCTTTATGTATAGGTACTCAAAACTCATTCTTTTATTATTAACTTGTTAGAAAAGTTGCTGAAAAATACTGGAAAAAAAGAAAAGTGCCCATGCTAGAAACCTAGATAAAAAAACGAGTGTACTTTGGACCCCACAACTGACGTAAAACTTTTTTACATATGTTAATTTTCTACAAGTGTTTTTTTTATTTATTATCGTTCGCCTCACCCGATCACACTTTTCGTAACGCTCTCGTCACGCATTCGCCAGCTTACTCCCCAAGTCAAGTGTGCATAAAGAAGTTTTACTTAAAAAAACATTGCATTAGATATTAAAATGTCACTTTCTCCCTTATTTTAACTGAAACCTTTTCACACAATAACAAGGAAATAGGATCCAATGAGAAGAAAATGGGTCATGGAAAAGTTTGTGACGGCGGATAAGGGTGTGCAATAACAGAACATGAGGTAGAAAGGGATGTGTAACAGTCAATAATGTGTGACAATGGATAAGGGTATGAAATAACAGATGTAAGGTGTAAGGCATGATGGGTGTTTTACAGTCAATAATAATTTTCGACAGTGGATGCAATAACAGAAAACGAGGTATGACGGTAGAAAGGGTTGTGTAACGGTCAATGATCCTGTGTGACAGTGGATAAGAAAATGCAATAACAGAAAATGAGGTGTGAGGTGTGACAGTAGAAAAAAGTGTATTAGTCAATAATAATGTGTGATAGTGGATGCGACGCGTGGAATACTTATACGAAAAATAATGAAGATACGTACTTATTTAATTAGATTCATTATGCAAAGGTGTTTTAATAACATCTATGAAAGAATGTATGTAATGTATTGGTAGGTTTATCCAGAATATTATTAAAAGTTATTATTTTTAAACTAAATATTTTCACATATTTGTAAAAAAAGCATTTACTTTGTGGCTCACCATAATTTACAACACAAACAAATTTATGTGTAAATATTTTTAACAAATTTATCAAATGTTTACGAGCCAATGATGATAATGCAATTCTATGAAGATATTATTTATACTTCTTATGACTGAAAACATATCTGAGGCTGCAACTTGTAATTTTTTTTATTTAAAGTTAACTGAATTTAGTAATTTATCAAGTTTCTCAAGCATTTTAGTTTGGGTTTTATAAATCAACGCTCACCTTTGATTTTGATTTCATTGATTTCTTCAAATTAAACTCAGTAACAATAAGCAAATTAGAGGGTTTCTCACCATCCTCTTAATAGCTTATCCATACTATAAAGAATATTATTCTGCCACCTCGGAACAGGCTCAGCCTAGTGAGGTGGCATATACCTAAAAGAATGTACATAACATGTATTTTTTTGGTTAATAAATAATAAAAATAAAAAATAAATAATTATTAAAAATAAAAATAAATTCTCGCAATAGTTAGAAAACTCGGCCAACTTATCCAATATATAGCCACTAATAATAGGTTCAAGTACCGAATAATATACTCCGACAATAAAAAATAAATAAACCGTAAATTGTAAAACGAAAAACTTTATCCTATGAATATGCTATGAAGAGGATGGTGACAACCCACCTTATACAAATTCAAACAAATAATAAATTAGTAATTAAAATGTAGTATTTCAATAGTTAAAGTATTTTATATTCTCATAAATTAAGATGGTATGAACTGACGGTTAATTTTGGTGAACTGACTTGTTTAAATTCTTACCTTTTGCATGAAAATATTACCTTTTTTTCACTTTTAAAATATATTATTCTTACCTGCAGTTTTTATATTCTCTGAAGTCTAAATTATAAATAAAGTAAATGAATTGAATAAATGAATGATGTGATTAAGTCACATTGTAATGAGAGAAATGGAAAACAGAATTATTTAAGCATCATATCAGGTGAATGAAACAAGGTGTGTGTGCCAAGACAGATGTGTTTGGCAGTCTATCCTAGTTACCTATCCCTTCCAAGAAAATGGATGAAGGTTAATAACTAGGTACTAACAGATCTGTAACACAGTAGGTACACTCCAACTTGACAGCTCACAACAACTGCAACGCATGAGCTTTGGCACTTTGGCGGAATAAAAAGGCACTAAACACGACTACCACCTTGACAGGATTGACCAGACACGTAACACACAAACAATTTTACACACAGAAAAAATGCAAATTGGTCAAGTCAAAACAGGACTGAGCGTAGTGAAGTCCTCTATTCACTATTTAGTATGGTTACCACCGAAAACTCATAACACGCTTTATTGTTCACAGCTTCATTAGGCTGGAATCAGACGGTTCACTAATCGTTCATTTCTGTATTTCATTCCACCTATTTCAATCGGAATGACACGTTTGAACAAGAAATGAAACAAAAGTTAAACGAAGATGGGAACATCGCTCGAGTAACCCTAGAGTAAACCTTCACTCGAGTGAACCGTCTGATTCCAGCCTTTCCAGGCTTTTACGGTGTAAGCACTTAGAAATCTGACTATTAAATACTGCTGAATGATAAATACTCCAATATTGGGAAGATGTTATTTGTAGATCTACGCACCATGTAGGTACTATGTAGATATGTATGATCTTATAATTACTTATATTTACTGATTCAATTCACTTACGTACTTCCATCAATTTATTTAGTCAAACTGTAAATTGTACATTATCAGAGTTAGTTTAATTTTCATAAACCAGTTGTTGCGACTGAATTGATTGATTGTGAATATGATTTACTATGCTTTATTGGCCTGATCAGTGGGTTCTCCTTTGGCATTGTGGTTAAAGCTCCGAAGTTTGGTTAAGTATGATAGAAATTTGTGAAGTGTTCCAAAAATGACAACAGTTTTAGACTAATCAATATGATATTATGTGATGCTCCCAAACTAAAGTTTTAGCTGACCAGATTGGAATATCGTACATGCTTCTCAACAATCAATTGAGAACGAAAAGCGTTGGATTTTTTTTTTCTAATTTCAACAATGTGGTCCGTGATGTTCAAAAATAAATGCTTGATTAAAATAAATTCAAAATTCCGGTTGAAAAATACTTTTAACAACCATAAATATTTTTCAAATTCAAATATAATTCCAACACAGATCAGATAAATAAATATGTACCATATAAAAACCAACGCATCCATGATGCCAAGCCAGCATTGAACCTAAATAAAATACATTTTATTGAGATATTTTCAACACGTCATACAATTTTGGAGAAGTAAAATGCAATAATTATTAATGAAAATGAAATTTGGATGAAGAATATATTTCACTACATTTGTGGATTACAAATGCAAAAGTTCTCTTAAGTGGTACGTATATAATATTATTCTTAATCTAATTAGTTTAACTTACAAAATGATATAATATTGTATTAACGAATCCTCCGCCTGCGCCAATATGTTTTGTATTTTTTTACCTCAAAACCTTCACAGCGATTGTGACCTTTTTATGTTAGTTTTCCAACAATTCCCTGCGATCCTAAGACCAGTCTTACACCTTCCAGTATACATGAGTGGGGACATGTGTAGGACGAATATTACACAAGTTTCTTCAAGAATCCTCACACAAGTGTCATAAAAATTTTTAATATTCAATCTGTATACTTGTGCAAACGCTGTTTTACAGTATTTTAAAACATGAATTACAGAATGTTGTTTTCTGCCCTTTTGGCTTTTTAAAATAGATAATATTATAAGTCCAATGAAAGCCAAAGCGTTGCCTGTGGACTTCATTCGTTGGTTGTTCACTAGAACAGATACCGCACAAGTATACTTGAAGGTGGGTGGTCGTAAGGCCGATCAAGTATACTTGTGCGAGTCTTTAGCTCAAACTTGGCTATCAAGCAGTTTCTCCTGAGGAGTTTACAGAGAGGATGGACTTCTACATAACTCTGTGGAGGTAATATTTACTTATACATTTACTCTTTTCATATTTATTTTTTTATTCTGACTCATGTTTTTTATTCACCTCTTAGCGATTTTCTTTGCAATCTATTTTGAAACCTATTGCAACATATTGCAACATGTTAAGAGATACTGAACCCATTGCGACCTATTGCGACCTATTTCAACCTATTGCGAACCTTTGCGGCACATTGTGACCATCCCTTCCTACCTAACCCAACCTAATTAAAACCTAGACAAAAAAAAAATCTTTTTTATTGCACTTTTATGTTGCTGTTTTACTATTATTATTATTATTTTTTAATTTAACAAATATTTTTTATGACTAATATAGAAATTAAAATTCAGTATCAGACTTATTAAAGAATATTCTGATTTAATATTATACTGAAAAAAGAGAATTGGTTAAGACAATTTTTTTCAAATGTTAGATGGGCTTCATAATACATATTTCAATCATTTTTATAACCATTTATGAATATTTTTGATACTTTTCTTAAGTTGTTGGTTCAAATAATATATATAAGGCATTTTTAATGAAATTATTTGACTTAATAAATCAGGTACGGGGGGGCATACGTCATTCGTATGTCTACCTACGTTAAATTGTCGTGAAAACAAGCTTGTGTGCCCAAGCGGTTAAGATAACTTGTGAATAGATTACCAAGCAAAGTTAAAAGTATCATCACATTTTTAAAAACTTGGAGTGTTTCAAGTCTTGTCAAATCTGAAATTTCTCAAATCGATGTTCAGCGCCATTTTGATTTTTTACATTTGAACAGTTCCCTTTAAGTGACAATTCTCAACCCTTATCAAAATTTTTCCAAATGGTGGCGGTTTGAGAATCTGTGGTGAAAAAATGGTGCTGATTGTCAATTTATGACGACATCGTTGTTGAAACATCCCAAAGAAACCAAAAACATTAACCATAACCATGCCTTGTTTTCTTATCAATATCGTAGTGCGTTGCTCGTTGAGCGTATATTATTTATATACAACTAATTATAGCGACGAAATATTATTTAACATTCCGCTATTTCACTTTCCAAATTAAAAAAATACTACCGTGTATTGACGTTAAGCTAGTCTTACACGAGCACTAGTCTCATAATATATCTGGGTTTAACCTTTCTATATCACCAAATCGCCCGCCATTCATTCCCATTGGGAAATCAATATGGTGAAACAGGCCAAGCACATATATATTATGAGAATGTAGTTCTCGGGTGAGACTACCGTAAAATTGTGTTTGTGTTGTAAAAAAATGTTGTGAATTCTCTGCTTAGTAGATGGCGGTATTACAGATGGCGGTATTTCAGCTTTATGTAAAATGGTTGTATAAATTAGATACCTACATGGATCAGGAGTATTTCACCATCCTCTCATATCATCCACCAAACTATCCATAATAATAAATAAATTATTATTCACAATAGGTAGAACATTCGGCTAACTTAACCGATGTAAATAACCACTCTTCATAGGTCCGAGTACAGAACGGTAAACTCGGACCATAATAATATGTAATCCTATAAACAGTGCTTATCGAGAGGATGGTGAAATAACCCCTTAATATGAAGGCGAATGGATTGTAACAATGTTTATTTTCATTCTTGTAAAATTACAATTGTAAAAATGATTCGGAAGATAACAAATCATATCATTATTTTAGCTGTTGAGGACTAAATTAATGAAGTGGGAAATTGAGCAGCTTTGATCCAGGACCCTTCCCATTTGGTTTCAACAGCACAATCAAGCAAGAAACAACAAGTATAACATGAAGTTGACCTGCCCAAGACTTGGACTATTAATCTAATATGTCATCCAGAGTTTGGATCAATACCACGCCAGGTTAAACTTACTAACAATCCTACCAACTTCCATATTGTATGTAAGTAAAAAGAAGAAGGAAAATCTTATTTCTAGTTAGATTTGCTTTTGGCTAAGTACTGCAAAATCCACTTATAATCACTCATTTTCCTGTTCACTAATTTATTATCTCGATGTTTTTGTGCAATGATTATTTCTGTATGTTGTTGTAATGATGATAATCTCTCTCTGTTGTCGTATAATGAAAAGCCCTCAATGTTGTCGAATAAGGAAGAACTCTCAATGTTATTGTGTGATGATATATTATTCTTTCGTCAAATGAAGAAAATCTATCAATGATGTCGTTAGTTAGTTAGCCCATTGTTTTCAAATGGCGAAAATGCCTTATCTGATATTATTAATATCTAGTGTCTGTACGGTTTAAAATTTAAGAACCCAACTTTGAGTTCATCTCTGATCAGCGCCTTACAAAGCGCCTTACAAAGCACGTTACAAAGCTACTGTCATGTCCCCCCCTCCCGCCAAGCCTAATTATTGTTTATCATTATAATAATCATTCTCATACAAATTGTCTAAAGAGATTATTGGTTCCTCTTTGTTCTTTTTAGGGTTAAAATATATATTAATCAGTGTTGCATTTAGATAATAAGTTTTCGAAGTTTGTTTTGTATGACGATCAATTCTCAATATTGTAAAATAAAGAAAATGCCCCAATGTTGTACAATCTTTTTGATGTAAGGATGTTCACCCAAGTTTTTGTATGAAGATCTCAGTGTTGTTGTTTGTTGATAATCACTTAATGTTGTCAGATTATGATAAGTTTAGTAGGGTCCGGAATCGACAATTTAGAGTCTTATTGATAAAAAGTATCTTTCCGTGTGTTGTGTGATATTATTATTCTACCAATGAATACTGTTGTACGTTACAAATCAATCTCTTTCTAACTTTTGTCGTGCGATGATAATCTCTCAATGTTGTTGTACAATGATCGTGTTTCGATGTTTTTGTATGACAATAATCTGTCTCCGTTGTCGTCTGATTGTTGGTCCACTCTTAATCAACTATTTTGCTGTAAAATTATGGTGTATCTTCTGAACAAGACACCATACGATGGGTTCCTTTGAAACAATTGAATTTTACTGAAAACAACGCTATTCCCTCTGGTATTTTCCCACATTGCAGTCCCTGACTAATTCAATGGCTTTATAAAAGGATAGATCACTTTCCATCATTAACTTAGCCGGTCCACCTAACCGACTAACCTAGCTTATACTTATCGGTAATACAAATTCTGAACTCTTTTAGATATGTGACATCAAAATCAATCAAAAATCTGAAACTTAATAAAACGTCTAAGGTTTCCCGACTGAAATCGTTATTTTAATTTCTTTAAGATTAGGGATGTTACGAACATTCGCATTCGCATTCGCTAAACATTCGCATTTCATCGCAATCAATGCGAATGTTTAGCGAATGCGAATGTGTGCACATCATGTCGTGATTCGCCCACTGTCCACGTGTCTTTTGTTTTCTGTCTAAGTAGTCTAAGTCTGTCTAAGCAGAGTAACCAGGATGGTAAACGGCATTCAGCTTCAGGTGCTAAAAGGTGACTTTAACAAGCAACAAGCAACAAGCAACATTAATAAGCCTTCGACAAGTTCTGTTAAAACTCTTATAAGCAATCTGGCAGGAATCCTAGATTCCTCAAGTGATAGCGAAAACTCCGACGGTGCAGAATCTGTAGACACTATGAGCTGTGAAATCAAAGCTCAATTGAAGGCATATCTTTAAAAAAAACGAGCCTCTCTTGATGAAAAACCCTCTCTTGATGGACTGGTGGAAGACTAAATTGAAATACGACAAATTGACAGATCTGGCTCGTAAATATCTGACCGCTCCACCGGCCAGAGTTCCGAGTGAACAATTATTCAGTGCAGCCGGCCTTATATACGAACCCTTTAGAAATCGCCTCATGGGAGAAAAGGCTGCAAAATTGCTTTTTCTGAAATGTAATATGCCTCTTTTGAACTTCGATTATTAAATTGCTTAATTACGATTATAACTTACAGTATAAGAATTGATTTATTGTTTTTATTTTTTTATTAAAATGATGATTAATGTTGACTAAAATTTTTTTTTATGTGTTTCCTTAACATTCGCATTTGCATTCTCATTCGCACTCTGAACATTCGCATTCGCATTTGCATTCGCGAATGTGAAAAATATCACATTCGTAACATCCCTAATTAAGATAGCGGAATGTGTTCACAATATTAAGGAGAAAGATTTCTTAGTTTTGCACTGCCATTGATCTATTTTTAGTAGTTACTGTACCAGCTCAGGCTTCCTAGCACACTCGATCAACTTTCAGTAACTTCTCATCTTTCCCTAGGACAACTGCAGATCGCTAACGTACAAACAACAATTGATGTCGAATATATTAAGGACACTTAGTCATTGTGAACTGTCACTTATTCGTTAGTGGTCTGCAGTCATGCTATAGGAAACGATGAGAAGTTAACGAAAGTTATCCTATCAATCGTTATCGATCGAGTGTGTTAGGGGCTCTGATATGTATGTCTGCTAAACACAACAGTGTGAACAAAAAAGTTGAGCAAATTTGTTTATTAGATCTAATAATCTCTCCCTTGAAATGATTTAAAATGATGGTATGAAGACATAAATAACACCAAGAATCTTTTAACAAAAAGGACAAACCAGAGTCATCAAACATCTTATTTTGAAATAGGTAATTAATTTTCTTTTATTTGTTATATACATACAGTAGAATTCGGATATAACGACTTCGCTTATAAAGTCTTACCGTTTTTAGCGACGACAATGTAAACTGAAGTTAGGTTTTATAGTTAGATACTAGGAAAACATATCCGTTTGGTACGACTCTGTTTTAAGCGACCAACTGCTTAGAGCGGCCTATTTTAATGATAATTCGTCCAGTTAGAACGACGAGCAGTGTTTTGTTTACATATCCTATGGACCAATATCTCGCCGCCCCGAGCCTCGCCTACTCCCCAAACACCTACTAACAAATACCTACCCACCAATATGCGTTCGGTTACACCCCGTGTGCTAACACCTATCCTTATTAACACACGTAAATCATAGTCAGAGCTTAAAATTTGTTGTGACAACCACTCAACACAATGGTTCCCGTGAAGCGAAAATATTTTTTTATTGAAGAAAAAAGTGTTATATTACACCGTTTAGGAGCCGTTGAACCAAATTTAGCCCTCGCGAAGGAGTTCGGCGTTTCTTATTCTACAATATCCACAATAAAGAAAAATAAAAATAAGATAGAACTGTTTAATGCCAATGTTTTGAAATATAAACAAACAAATGAATACCCGTAGATTACTAATCTTGATGGTATTCTAATGATTCACAATGCCTGGACCAAACTCACGCAAAGAACCATTTTCAACTGTTATAAACACGCCAGGTTTGTCTGAAGAAATGTAGAATTTACCCAGATGATTTTGATTAAGAAGAAGACGTACCGCTGAGCGTTTGGAAAAGGGCTTTTGATAATCAGCTACCCATAACAAACGAGGACTTATGAAATTTTACTTATAGGCACAAAAAAGATAATTATGTGCCTATATTATTACACATTTCATAACAATAATTACAATAACATTAATATGTATCATAATAAAAACAACCTTAAATTATCTGGCCATTTTGTGCGCCATCCGTTTAGTACGACAAAATATCGCCGGTCCCTTGAGGGTCGTTATATCCCAATTTTACTGTAAATAAAACTCTAAATCCTTTAAATTTATACTTACTATAATGTATGGTACTGCTGGTATGGTTTCCACTTCTTCAGAAGACATGGAAGATACTGAGAATGGAGAGAGCTTGTTAGGTTAGCGTGGTAGGTTTTGCAATGCCTTATTACACCTGGCGGAGACACATTTCGGCTGTCATACCAGCTATCGTCTGCATAAGAACCAATAGTATAAAATGTCATCAAATTTGAAAATATTCACATAATTATTATGACAGTGATTCCCACAGTAGGTGCTTTTGCCCACTTTTTAGCACTAGTAAACAAGAGAGGTGTAGAGTGTTGACCGTAGGGGGAATATAGTCGCAAGACTAACATGAACATTCAACTCTATACTAGTCTTAACGAGAGATGATATATGACGTTACCTTTCCAGTATCATCTGTCTTTTTCGGTTTCAAACCAGTCGCTTGAGAAGGAAGAGGACGAACATCTATAAGCCGTCCGCTTTTTTCGTCTGGCTGGGAAAATGTCTTTTATATTGTTAGCATATTTAAAACACAAATGTTATTTAAAACATTTGCATTGTAAACGATTACTGGACAACTCAACAGTGTGCTACTTCATTTTTCCTTTAAAAAATCATTAGAAGTGTAAAAAAAAACTTTTTTCATCACTTTTAATGAATTTCAAAAGAGTGTTGAAATGCCACTTTGTTGAGTTGTCGTGGAACCATTTAAAACACATGAAACAAAAAAGAATTCTAATGCCCTTTGTATTATATATTATAGATTAAAAGTGAACATGACTTCTCCAAATAATGATCGCTGGCAGACATTGGAGGAGTACATTGATGGTAAATATACTCATACATAATAATTTGAAAAAATTTATTCTGTTCTAAATATCTCATTTTAGGATATCTTTCATCAGTGTTATTCAACCATATTTCCTCCAAGCATCCAACCATACACCATTTCATTTATTGATCACTGTTTCTATTGCAACAAATAAAGTTCCATCACACAAATCAATGTCATGAGATAATTGACTCAGATAGAACTATTTAAGAGTTGATTACCGCTTAAAATTGCTACGTCAGATGGAACCTTGTTATTCGACAAAGTCGATTTTAGCCATTCGATTTGTTTTTACATTTGGTAAGTATTTTTTAAATCATTATTTTAGGGTGCGAGGACATCAATATGTCATTTTCAAACGTCAACTTGCAGAGTTTGGAAGAAGATCCTGATGGTAAATATAATTTATAATAATATATTACTATCATCAAACAGTGGGTGCCAATTGAACTACACTTTTCAAGACGAGGGAGACAAAGAGGGAGGCTTCTATGGAGCAGCGGTAAAGGCTGCTGCTTTCCAAAGTCATGATAAAAGTCATGACAAGCCTGTGGCACACGGTTTCTGAGGCCCCCTCCCCAAAAAATTCCAAAAGAAATAAAAACTTTTTATGGCTTAGCATCCATTTGCAGATTCGCTTTTAAGTTCAGAGTTATCTGAAGTCTAAGCGACGGGGAAAATTATTTTTAGTGTAGTCAGTATTTTTAATTATTGTTGATTGAAGAAAATTTTGATACTATTACACTTAATGATCTTACTCCCTTTGTTATAATGTTAGACACAGTAAAAGCGGTATTAGTTAGAATGATTAAATCACTTTTCTATCTTTAAATAACTCTGTCAGTTTGTCTTTAGTTAATTCATTCACCTATAATTTCTACACTTATTTCATTCTCATATAAATATTATTTTTGTGGTCATTTTTCTGTAAAATATCATTTTATCCCATCCATTTCATAAAATTTCATTAAAACTTCAAATAAAAGAAAAAGCTTGAAATGCCATGGAGCAAATCTTGGACGTTTGCGCATTGCTGGTTCTTATGAAAGTCTTCCGAGCCATTGACAGTGCAAGACTTTGACAATATATGAATCAGTCTTTGATCATTTATAAGATACAAAAATTTTCAAGTACTTACAAAATTAATTTTATTGGTATCCCGATCTACCGATATTTTTAATTGAAATTTGAAAGTTGGCCCTAGTCACAACTAATATTTTCGGGTCTGTACTGAAAAAATGTATCCATCACCAATGATTTCTTTGTGTGGCTTTTGGTGATACAATTTTTTTCTCCAACATAGCTTTTCCTAAAAACATCATGAACACAAATAAAAATCCTTAAAAAACTGTTTTTACAGATTTTGAAGGGATAGACGTGTCATTCTCCGACGAACAGTGGCAGACTTTGGGGGAGGACGACTCCAACGGTAATCACATTATATGTTAACAGTATTATTTATCTATGACTCTAATGTGTATTATAATTTTCTAGACTACAGACTGAACTACTGCAATTATTTTAATACTGATCAAAAACCCCTGTATAATATCTCTTTTGCTTGATTGCCTTCATTTCCTGTGTCACAGAAGTAGTAGAGTCCCTTAGTCTTACAGTATACGAGGCGCAGAACACTTTGGCACACTACTGATATCTGCATGCTTTCACTGAGGTCAACCAAGCTATTCGTCTAACAGACTGGTAGAGCCTTTCAGATTTTTAACTTATTTTATTGCAAATATTACATTATCCCTGTATTTTTTAGACCTGTATATCCAGCATAACGTCATCAATGATGAGCCTTTGACCATAGTGGTGGACCAAGGTCAGGTTGAGCAGAAAGAAAATGTAAGAATTTATGGTTTTTATCATTATTTAACAGAGATACGGTGAAACCCTTTTAAGAAGTTTTCCAAGAGACCGGAAAAATACTTACAAGTGGGAAAAATTGGGCCATTTGGTCTTCAAGGGACCGAAAATTATTATTATTTTACAGAGATACAGTGAAACCCCTTTAAGAAGGTATCTAAGGGACCGGAAAAAACTTCTTAGGCAGGAAAACCTTATAAGTGGGAAAAATTGGGCCATTTGGTCCTAAAGAGACCGAAAAAACCAAACTTCTTAAGCAGGAAAACCTATTAAGCAAGAACTTCTTAAGAGGGTTTCACTGTAAATCAAAACTCTTTATATTAAAATTACTTTGTCAGAGGTTGGAAGACACTTTCAGAATCACCCTCTAAATTTCCAAAGTTCCAAGTAAATTCCAATTTTCTTTTTTCCCTCTCCTTTTGCTTCATTTCTCTTATTTTGAAAATGCCATAGTCCCACTGGCTCCACGTTTATTAGGCTATTATTCAACATATAAATTAACTTCAAGGTGACCTAAAATTCCCTTATAATAATTTAGACAAAATGGCATAATTATTAAGTGCAAAATAATATTGTTTTTTAATTTATAAAATTCACAAACATCAAAACCAGATCCAATGTCAAAGATATAATAAGTGGTTATTGTTTTAAAAAAATCAACACTTTTACATTTATATAATACTATGCGACGCTGTTCAAATATGGCCAACTGTTATTTACACCTCAAAGCAAATGATGTTTTCCTATCAGGACAGTACTATAAGTATCTTTCAATCAATTATATAAGACAGTCCCCTTTATATCGCCCAAAATTTTAAACCTTGGAAGATTGATTTTATGTATATCAACAGTACACTCTCACTAATCCGCCACTCCAAAAAATGTCCAAATAGTGAAAGCGACGGATTACAGTGCGTTTATATAAAATATGCTAAAAATTAAAACAGGTACTTATTTCGTAAAAACAAACAAATTCCACTATGGATCTTTCATAAAATTCTTATTTTTTGCTATAAAAAAGTAAAAAACCTTAAAGCACGGTACAGACACGAGGCTCACATCAAAAGATACTGTGTTATAAAGTATTTTTTCTACCGACACACTAAGTTATAAAAGATTTCTTCCTACGGCAGGAGAGGTCAGTTGAATTCGGAAGCGGTCGAGGGAATATCATTTCTTTGTACTGGATATGTCAATTTGCCGGCGCTCCGTGACACTCCTTGTATTAAAAATGACCCCCTCTCCTATTTACTACGGAGGAGGGGTCGCATAACTTTTCTGATATAGGCCCGGTAGCGGGTATGGAAAATAACTCCGATTAGCGAAGATTCAAACCGCGCTTATAACACATGATCTTTTTATGTTTGGCGGGTCTGTATGAAGTATGGAATTGTATGGAGAGCGCTATTGTGTTATAAGTATCTTTTTGGTGTGAGTTGCGTATCTGTCGCTACCTTAAGTGTCATAATAATATGTTTACGCTTGCTAGAAGACTCCATTTGGAAAACTTATTCAAAACGAAAAACGTGGCAGAACGAAATGAAGAGAAACACATTCGACATTTGCTAGAGTATACATAGGACTAACTAAAAACTAACTAAGGACTAACTGGACTAACTAAAACAATAGTTACTGACTAGTAAAATGGTCAGCGAGAGCAAATTTTGCAACAAAGCAATATAGTAACTGAGAACCTAATGCTGAATCGTGCTAAATGATGCTAGAATCGAATGAGTAAAAAAACAACATGTCAGTATACAAAGCTAGACTGAGTCTAAACATGCCGGGGCTGATTGCTGAATTAGACAAACGAATACCTAATGACGAATTATTCGGGCTTGATTTTGTGCTTTCAAGTAGTAAAAATAATGGCGGATTATAATAATTGTCAGATAATCGAACGGCAGATTACTGAGAGAGTAAGTACTGTATATGCACCCACTTGAATTTGACTCACTCATAATATTATGTCACATAATGTTTATTAATTTCATAGGTTATCGTAAAAGATTATGCTAACGAAACTATCGAAGAACAATTGAAATGGATTGGTGACGTAAATGCTAAAGCTTCTACTTCTGATGAAAAGGCAGTTCCTAAAGCAACTACAAGTCAAGAAAAGGTTGGTCCAAGCACTTCCTCTTCTTCTGCAGCTATGCCAACCGCATCCGCTTCGACTGGATGTGAAAAGCCAGTTGCAAAAGGCAAAAAGAACCTGGTCAAGCCTAATGAAAAGGACTCCAAAGGACCCAAAATGAAGAAATGTGGTTGGAAGAAGAAAAACTACAAGTAAATCCTCTTTTTCTAATATGGTGGAATGGCTCATAGTGAATGTCATAAAATTAGCCATTCTCTCATTGAATTTCTGTAATTCCTTAGATCGGAAGCTCTTTCAGTGTGCTACTTGTTAAATCCGGTTTATTATCCATTTTTAAGCTTTGATGTTAACCCCTCACTTCTGTGTTCTGTGAAAGTCTTCTTCAACAATCTGCAGGGCTAAAATCTTTATCACAAAAACTTTTATATGTACCTAAATATTATATTATAAATGTTTCATTTTTATAGATGTGTTGTTGTCGAGTGAAGTTTAAATTTTAATAGGTGATTAATTCTGATTATGGATAAATGTTTGTTTCTTATTATTGTACAGATGCAAGTGAAATGAAGTATAAGGTAGTCTTTTAAGAATATACCTTTTATAAAACACATGTTTAATTTTCATATGGGTGAGTATTAACCCGTTGTATGCAAACGTCACGGCGCGGTTCTGCCCCATAAGAACATTAAAACAGTTTTCTTCTGAACATTATATAAATAAAACAGGTGCCATGTACAGGGACACCTAACATCAAAATGTCACATGTTTAAAGCGTTAGGAGTTATTGAATTCAATTACATATAATAATAATAAATTTCATTCCAGCATTATTGTTTACAATATACAATAGGCCAAATTAAAAATAATGCAAACAAAAAAAAGTGTTAAAAAAAAATAAAACTAACTTAAAAAAAATATATATATATGTATGTACCTATGTATTACTTCAGGTGTGTGTTTCGTGTTTTATAGTTGTGTAGGGAGATTGCTGAATCGTGCTAATTGATGCTAGAATCGAATGAGTGCACTCAATCGAAAATATTGTTGAAGAGATATAAATATTTTCTATATTCGTTATTGTAGTGCACCTATAGGTGCTAGTTGTAGATTTATTTTAAGTAAATACAGACGGTATAGAGGTAAGTACTTACAAAATATTGAAATAATTCATGTAAATAAATTAAAGAGGAACATACAGATATATTATAATATAACATCATCATTCATCTTCTTAAGTATGGCGTTCCCACCCCCCCCTGCCATTTTTATTTATTCAGATTAAAAACTCTTACCCCCCGAAGAAAAAAGAAATGTTCACCTGTAAGGGACTAATTATTGAATAAAATCCACAATTTTTACGGTAAACACAGTTAGTCTTTATTTTGGGTCCAATCAATTTGCAAGTATGATACGGTTCATAATAGCAAGACAGTACAATTAACTTTAACAATAACTACACGGGTTCCCTCCCAAAGGAAACTTAATTGTTCCCTCAACTGCTCGTTTTTCCAAAAGGGTTATGAGTCTATTTCTCTCTGGGTTAGCCGAAAGTATTCCAGTCCTGCCAGAGAAGATGCTCTATATTAGAATGGTTTGCTACACACCTGTGTTTTGGTACCTAATAGAAGTTGGTAGTAATAGTTGATTAGAAATCACTTTACCCAAGGCAAAAACTAAGCGTAAATAAACTGACTAACACGCCAATTTAAAACGTGAAAGGCGCACAATGTAAAATAAATATAATTGGTAAAATAATATTTAATTTTTTTATTGTGTTTGTACATTTTTTTTGGTCAGAAAATAATAAAAAAATTGTTCATATTCTGTAAAAACTGTCCCTCTATAAAACAATTTACATAAAAAAAAATATAAGATAACAAATATATACAGAGTTGTAAGATTTTATTATTTGTGTGCCACATAGATAATTCATTTATTAGTATGTATATTTATAAGATTTAAATGATAAACAATAGATGTGAAATATTAATAAAGTATAATATACCATTTTTCTAACTTTATTTTATTCTTATTCAATACTGTGGCAAGAAGTTTTAAAACTTGATGAAATGTGCAATCCAAATGTGAAGTAGATTTTTTGTAATTTGCTAATTTAATTATCATTATACATGTACAACGTTTTCATTGTGATATTGTAATTTTTTTAATGACCAAAAGGCCAAATCATTTTCACAAAGTATATAAATTAAATCCTGTAAAGTCATTGTTTGTATATTGATTGACGTGTATAGAGATTTATGATAATTTTTTTTTTTTTTTCGAAAATAAATTATATTACTAGCAGCTTTGTGAACAGTAGACTTTGCGTAATGTGTATTACTCCAACCTGAAAGCTCGCAACAGTCACAACGCTCATGCTCTCTGGTGGAATAAAAACATACTATCAAACACTGCTACCATCTTACCAGGATTGACCGGTCATGGAACACAAACAAATTTACATACAGCTGAAATGCAAAGTACAGTTCCGTAGATGTAAGATATATATATTTTTAAATATTTATTAAGGATTTTGTTAAATAAATTATTTCTTTGTGCATAAATAATCCTTTTTATTTACGTGGGGATAATTAAATTATCACAAATACATTTTATTATACTTAAACTCTATTCATATTACATCTCGTTTATATTTTTACATTCCAGATATCTCATATTTTGTTACATATTTATATATCAAACACAATTTATTCTGATCCATTTTATGGTAGGTATTAATTAGGGTTTATAATATTACATAATATATAGTTTATTATTATAATAAGTGGCAAAAACATAATTTTAGTAAAAATATGAAAAAAATGTTTTATTTTACAAATACAGGTGTATATGTTATTTAAATTATCATATATATATATATATACAGGGTGTCCGGGGGTAAAGTGCATTAACTTCGGGAGGTGATTCTACATATTCTACATAGTAGGAATGAAAAATTAAATAACTTTTTTCAAAATACCGACTTTTAGGCTTATTTTTTTAGTAAAAAGGTAAAATTAGCCAGATGTGTAAGTCCAGCATAATTATTTTGCGTTGTTGCCAAATCTACCACGCCGTGCCTCCGTACCTCGATTCCATCAGCCAGTGATGCCAGTGTTGATTTTGAGTGTAGCTATCACTCTACTGTTTATTCGCAAAGTAGGTAATTTATTGTACTCAGCAGTATTTGAATTAAAAAACCGTAGTATTATGATCAAATCTTGTTAATTTTGTTTTTAACTAGTGTGTATTTATTAAGATTTATGAGTACTTCAAATAAAATGTTTGTTCAGTGCGTTTAGTTTGTTGTTGTCAATACATCGTCATTGGTTCTTGTATAATTAGTTGTAAACTAACTTTACTGATAAAATTGTGTTTCTTTGGTGCGATTTTGTTAAACCCACACTATAAACCAAATAATAGGATCATATTACCTGCATTTCTTGATGAACAACCTACTGTACTAACTGTGATTACAAGCAGAAGGTGGACATTTTGAAAATTTCACTAGTCAAAAGCAATGACGTTGGTTAAAAGTGTTTAATAATTTTATTGTTATAAGGGGGTTTCTCACCATCCTCCCAATAGCTTATCTACCCTAATAACGAATATTATTAAATATAAAAATAAAATACTTGCAGTGGTTAGAAAACTCAGCCAACTTATCCAATATATAGCCACTATTTATAGGTTCGAGTACCAAATTATAAACTCCAACTTAATAAATAAATAAACCGTAAATCGTAAATAGAAAATATTCGTTATTAGTGTACATAAGCTATTGGGAGGATGGTGAGAAACCCCCTAAGTGTAACTTCATTATGTTATTTAGTGCAGTTAACTTTTTGAATTTTATCATAACGTAATTGTGATTGTCCAACTGTTATTGTTTCCATCGATACGTGCCAATCAGAAATGTGCAACGTTACCACGTTGAATTTATGTGTACCTCACACTAAGGATTTTTGGTAGGGACGTCTTTTTGTATGGGAAAAAAAAAGTTGGAATTTCAGAAAAAGGTATTTTTCTTTTTTACTCCTTCCATCATGCAGAATCACCACCCTGAAGCGCTTTACCCCCAGACCCCCGTATATAATCAATTCCTCAACAATAACAAAAAAATTACTAAATAAAACAAATAACTTAGTTTTAAACCACTTTATATTTATTATTATATTTGTCGACCGGTTTCGATTGGACTCAATCTTCATCAGGACAATAAAATAGTCAGTTTATTTTATTGTCCTGATGAAGATTGAGTCCAATCGAAACCGGTCGACAAATATAATAATAAATATAAAGTGGTTTAAAACTAAGTTATTTGTTTTATTTGGTGTAATGTCAAGCCACAAAGTGTTTGCTTTCTTCGATAAAAAAATTACTTATTATGTCTTTTGACTCTGGAAATGAAGGAATAGATGAAAAAAAATATTTTGGATATATAAAATTATAAAAAAATATATCTACATACTGTGTGCCAAGGGAGCATTGGAATGAATAAAGAAAAAACAAGATTCTAAAATAACCATCGAGAAAAATTAAATTAGAGTAAAAAATAAAATAAAATTTTATTGAACCGTAGGAACGATGCGATCTGATAATTGAAAAACAAAGCAAAGACAATTAGGTTGAGTGTACTCGGAGCTTATTTTTATTCACTCCGCTGTTCCTTTTGCTCACAGAATATAATTATTAACCCAAAAACTAAGTAAACATATTTATAAATTTGTTTTGATGGTGCATATTATGACATTATGTAGTTGACTACCAAAAAGTTATTTTAGTAAAAAATACTTGACACCATTTGGATGGTGGAAAGTGATGTTTAACATGGTATTGTCTACTAGTGATAATCAAGCTGTGCTCATCAATTGCCTAGTGATGTCAATAGTATTGTATACTTAATGTCAATATTTGTGACCAATTTATGAAACCCATTGTGATGTCTAAAATTAATAAGTCTACATGCGTAGCAAAGTGCTAATTTAAGGTTACGTTACTAAATTTATTCAAAAAGGCATAAATTTTGTATATTTTTGCCTTTCTATTGATTGTAATGTAGAAACGAGAGAAACTTACAAAGCTGAAGAAATTCTTAGAGCCAAAGATTCACAGAACTTTAACAATTCATTTTAATTGAATTTAACTCACATAGCCCTACCGTACCAATTTTGGTTCCAAAAAAAAAAAATTAATTATAGGTAAAGTGATATATACAGGCATAATGTTTAACCGCTTGGACACATAAGCTTGTTTTCACGATAATTTAACGTAGGTAGACATAGGAATGACGTATGGCCCGTACCTGAGTTATTAAAAAAATAACATTGTCTACGGCTTGTGTTACGCCGTTCTTCCATGAAGCTACGTTCAAGCGACGCGATCGCCGCTCCTCAGTATTTTCCATACTAGTATTAGTGTTTGAAAACGCCGCTAGGCGCTACACTAGCAAAAGAGTATGACAGGTGGGGGTAGCGTCGCTTGTAAGTAGCTACGTGAACGATGGACGTTACTGTACATCTACTGGACTTTACGTTTTAAATATTGTATTTGTTGTCGGTATTTGATTTAAAAAAATACGAGCGGGCTTTAGACCACAGGACTGAAGTAAATACTTCTTTAGCTCCATCTATACATCCACATCTGCATGACTGAGATATTTCATGCACTTGCTATGAGAGGAAGCGAGAAAGAAAATGTGGGCGCGCACTGCTCTCTCTTGCTTCTACAGTGTGATACAGCCCGTTCGCCTCGCAACGCATTTCACTTTTCGTAAAGCATTCGCCAGCTTACCCCCCAAGTCGTGTGCATAAAGAAGTATCTACTTTAAAAATTTGATCGATGTTTGCACATCACAAAATCAAAAACATGTATTTTAGAATGTAAGTTGCATGCATTACAATACTTTAAAAGTTTGGTGGTACTAAGCAAATTTTGTCATTTGGTCACATTCGTCATCACTTTCTTCCAGAAAAAAGTCAGATTTTGGAGCACTGACAAGCAATTGAAAATAAATTTAAAGAAACTTTTTAGACGCCTAAAACCCTATCGTACCAAAATTGGAACCCTCCCCCCTCCCACAATATCAAATGAAATTTTTTATAGTACTTTATGAATTTTTTAATGATGAAACCAAAAAACATTTATTAAAAAACATTAAAAAAAGTTTTTTTGTGTTTTTTTAAATATTTTTTTTATCATCTTTGGGGCTATCTGGGTTTCAAAGAATTCAAGTTCTGTTTTTACTGAAACAACTGACCGTAACGGAATAGTAAATAATAGAACTTGAATTATTATCTTAGAAATTTGATGAATTGTTCAAGTTTTGTGGCAGGTCCTTATTTCACTGAAATATTTAACAATTTCACAACGAAAAAAAATAGTTTAAATCACAATATTGTACCTTTAAATTGAGCAGATTTGCCTACGTACAAAAATTCTATATTCTTCTATGTTTCTGGATCTACGTTTTTGAGATTTCTACCGAATTATGAATTAGTTTTCTCCCACCCTGAAAGATAAAAATAAGCCCTTACTTTTATAAATGTTTGAATTATTATAGTACATGCCAAACATTAATGCCGACCTAACGTTGATACAGAAATCGTCACAATAGGCAAATTTAAGGTTCAAAAAGTGGCATGCCTCCCAGCCCACTCCTTTCTCTGGCGGACATATGTTTTTATGCATCTTCTCTTTCGGTCGTTACAAAGTGACTGTACCTCCGCGAAAATGGATAGTACCAAGTTAAGGCCGGCATTTAAGTTTGGCGCGTACTATTAAACATCTCTTTCAAATATGTCTACCCCCAGGGGCATGTAATGTGTATATAACATTTTATTATATCTACAAATAAATAAACAAGAATATTGTCCACTACAGTATGAATGCCATAAATATTTACATATAATGGATAGATAAAACGTATTTCACTGTCTTCGTTTTATGTATTTATATGTCTATTACTGTTCGATGTTAGAAAATATCTGAAAATAAACATAAAAAAATACTTTGGTGTGTGATTTTCTTTCCCAATCTCCATCAATGTCTTCCTTTCCGTGTTTCAATCAGATTTATTTTGAAAAATATAATTCACATAGGTAGCAAACTGATATAACATTACATAGGTAAGTATGATAAATAAAAATGAGGGGCCCTCAAGCTCGGTGTGCCCAGGGGCCCCTTCACGGCTTAAGATGGCCCTGAGCACAAGTAAAAAGATAAATAATTTTTTCGAAATTCTAACATTAAAGTAGTTATCGGTTAAAAGAATTGAACTGTTTGGGTGGAAAAAAATAATTTGTATGAGAAAAATTAATGGAACTCTGGAAAAGAAGGAGAGGATGTTCTGAGAAGTGAAAAGGTATGAGGGATGGGTAGGAATCTGGGGTTCAGTGTGTCCAGGAGTGATGGATGAATGATTCCATCCCTCCCACTACGGTACAAGGTGATATTCCGAGAGAGCCCTGCTGGAGAAGTCAAAAGGCGTCCCTCAAGCAGTCCCTCCCTATCTGGCCTGCCACGCAATTGGTGGGCAGACGCATCCACCGCCAAGACCCGGACAAATCTCACCCCAGTGAAGTAGTAGGTAAGAAGAGTATTTGTGCAATACCTTGTGGTTTTCAGGGTCCAAAGTCTCAGTGCATCCATAAATCTCAGGTTCAATACTCTGCAAGTCCTAGTAGGTTCTACATCCTCCAAGAGTATTTGTGCAATACCTTGTGGTTTTTCAGTCTCTATCTCAGTGCACCCAGAAATCTCAAGTCCAAATTCAATCCTCCGCAAGTCCTAGTAGGTCCTCCATTTAAAATATTATCATGTTATTTATAACCTGGGAATGATTAAACATGGAGGGAATCAAATGAACAGCAAAAAACAAATGAGTAGCATCATTGCCAACAAGGTATAACACCAATCATATGGCCAAGCAACAAATTCCCCATTTTATGATGGAAGCAGGGATGGTTAAAAAATTATCATGTTATTCATAACCTGGGAATGTTTAAACGTGGAGGGAATCAAATGAACAGCAAAAAACAAACGAGTAGCATCATTGCCAACAAGGTATAACACCAATAATATGGTAATGCAAAACCGCATAACATTCCCATACTGCATAAGCGTTCAAGTAAAAATTTTAGAGTAAAAAAAAACTTTTTTATTTTGTGTTTTGGTCCCGCGCATCACTCTATTTAGTTAATTACCTTCTAACCACACAATTACGCAGGATATAACTTACGCAGTTTTGATTTTCGCATAGGCATCTAATTTTTAATTACCTGACAAATAAATAAATTATGCATCCAAAAAGTTATCTTACTAATTTGCACATTTGTTATTAACTTATTTATGCTCAATTGGGCTAGATGAAATATTTTTTTTTATCTTTCCCCTTCCATCGACAGTATTGGTAACATTCCTACTGTTATACTCAAACCCTTCCGTACGATTAACCACAATTGTGTTTTTAGAATAGAGAGTTGCTCCTAACCAATTCCGCATGGTCCATTCTTTTGAGCCAAAAGTACAAAGGAACATTTTCTGACAAACTAATTTTCTTGTCTTTTAATTTCAAATCATATACTTTCGTATTGGAGCATCTTGAGTTGTTTGCAATCGATTATTTCTTTTTGGTGTGAATATCCACAATACACCAAAAAAATACTTACATTTTTCTTGTTTAGCTATTAGTATTAAACAAAACTCGAAGGAGCTTGCGATATATGTGCACATTTACTAGTGTTAATATTACGCACGCGCTATTTAGTAGGCGCAGAGTAGTTCCGCATTTATGCTACGGACACACTTGCTCATTTGAAGCCAAAGAGCATGCTACCTAGTAGCAATTGCTACCTAGTAGCATGTGTGTCAGTGACGTTGCTAGTAATGAGCATTCTCATTTGAAGCCAAAAGAGCATACTCTCAAATCGACAGACGTTTGATTTGTGAGCATGCTCATTGGATTATCGGATGGAAGGGGAAGCCTCTAAGCATGTGTGGACAGGCTGGCTTATGAGCATGCTCATTTCAATCCGATCTCTGTTCGGAATAGCATTCCGCATTTGAGTATCTCGTTTTTGTATGCAATTTTAGAGAGTAGCTCGTCAAATACTGCGGAAGCATTCGTAAATGATTTTTATATCCGTTGACATCTCGCATTTCTACTAACAAATGATTACTTGCTCCAAGGTTTGCTCTTCTAGTGATCCGATTACGAACCCATATCGATCTTTTAATTTTCTTATCCCTTAAAAAATTTGGCGATTTTTGTCAGAGGCTAAAAATATTCCCGCTTTGAGATAAAATTCAAATAAATGGAATATTTGTTAACGTATCTGAAAACTAAAAACTGTTTTCGAAATGTGATGAAATATGCTTTTAAATTATATTATTGGAAATAACCATGTAATTTTATAAATATAAAATTTTTGGATGAAAACTTTTAAAAGTTTTAAAAATGGTAACCTCACTTTTTTGTCATTTCATGTAAAAAAAAACTTTAAAAATTCACAAAGTTTCATAATTTTTATTCAAATTCTGATCGGAAAGTTTGGTTTCAAAAAGGTGTACATTTTATTTTTTTGTAGTTTACTTTTAGATTTGAATATATAGCGTGTTGTATTATCTTTCCAATACCATTTAAATCATACTACTCACTACGATAGTAAGGGAGATACAACGATTTCTATGAGACCTTTGAGAGCTGGGACAAATAATATGGTATCCTGTGATTAACCGCGTTAATAAAATAAAATCTTTTATAATCCTTATAATTTTCTTAAATAATTAATAATTGCTTTGCAAGCAATAAGATGTTCTGGGCGAACGGAATTGTCTCTATAGATACGATGACAGTTATTATTTGACATGAGCATGCTCTTTAAAGAGCATGTGTGTTCAATTGTTGGCTTTGAGCATGCTCATACATTAGAAAGCTCAAGCCAAGCCTGTTCATTTATGAGCAAGTGCGTACAGTTGTGAGCATGCTCATTAAAGAGCATACTCGTAAGCCGGCTTGTAATAAGCAAATGTGTCAGTACCTTTATGCATCACACAATGCAGCTTGGTGCTCATTGGGACTCTAATGTACCGATCAGAAGATCGTTTGATGTTGTGCGAAATCCTAATTTTGCTTCTAAGAGAACTTACAAGGTTAGTTACTGCAAAAGTTAGTCATGCTAAATTGCAATATCACCGATGATATGACCTTTGACAGATGCTAGAAAGTAGATTTCTAGTCCACAAAAATTTTAGTAGTATAAAGGCTCCGTCAAACAGGAGGCATACTTACCGCGCGTCAAGGCGTTCGACTGACGTCGCGCTATAACGCTGGATTGTGTTATACTAAACACGTCGAAGCCGTTCAAATGGAAAGTATGCGATGTTACGGCGCTTTAGTACTGATGCCGTGATAAGTACGCCTCCTACTTGACGGAGCCTTTATATCGTACCATTTTACCAAGAAATTTCAGATTACAATCACATCTCTGCAACACAGAAAATAAATAAAACAATTAATTTTCTATAATAATATTTAATATTCATTCAACAACCGTTGGGAGAAATGATAGTAGGTACATATATCATACGTACTATCTATTTTCAGATAATCATAAGAACATTTATTAGTTATTACAGTTAAGGGAAAATAATAAGTTAAATAAAAAAATGTGTCTCAGTACAATACCGAAGTATTTTGAAAATTATTATGAACAAAATAATAAATATTATTTCACTTTTATAGATCTAGCGTAAATATTTGAATACATACATTGAGTGCTTTTATTATTACCTTGAAGATCAGCGGAAATGGAACGGCGATGGAAACGGCTTGCAGTAACTCATTTCTTTAATATGAGTGAGGGAGATGCAAAAAAGTAATCATTTTCTTGCCTCTTCCTCATTCGTTTTAAAGAAATGAGATGACTCGAGCCATTAACGTCGCCGTGCCGTTTAGTGCGGGTAGTCATGGTAATAATAAAAGCACTCATTTTTTATATATTTCTAATGTACATATTTGTATTCATGGCAATATTTTTTTGTGCTCGATCACAAAGAAAAGATTTAAAAAATAATATTATTAGAAATATGAAATATAAAAAAAGGTTATAAAAGACTAAGCCCAGAAAATGTTACGAAATGTCTTGAACAAAATATTGCAGTTAAACTAAATATTTAACCATTAATTGACTAGGTAATAAGAATTGTGACAAAAATAATGTACATTTCTATCAGTGGTGTCTGTGAATTTTCAGTGAGCTAGAATGCTAAGATTGACAAAAACGACGCTAATGATGTTGTTGTAGCTGAAAATGAATTTTTTTTTTTCAAAATTTCAACTTTTTGTATAAAAATCTTCCTACAAAAAGTTAAAATTAAAAAAAATAATAATAATAATTTTCAGCTACAAAATCAATAATGTCGTTTTTTTAAATCTTAGTACTCTAGCTCACTGAAAACTCACAAGCTGCCACAGATATGTATATGAATTGACCAAAAAAATAATTGAAAATGTAAGAAAACTGCTGAAAGTCTACAAAAATATGTAGGTAGTTCAACTAAATATGATTTGAATGGAGGACATAAATTTAATATTATCTAAAAAAATACTGTATTTTACAATACAACTTATCGGTTGTTGATAATGCAAATTATTTTGAAGGTTTAAAACACTGTTCCCGAGTGATAACACCGTACATGACAATGACATAAGCAATCCATAAAAAGAAATTTCCAAAAATTCAAGTCTTCATTCATTTACTAGATCAAAACGTCATATACAATTCTTATATTAACATATTTCTTTAATGATACTCATTCGACTGACATAGTCTTCAGGTGGAATCAACATTTGTAATATACACAATTGAAATTTTTTTTAGTAATATTTTCTTTATAAAAATATGACCAGTAGAAACTAGACAACCTGCATTACAAAATTATATTAAACTATTCAAAAGTCAACAATTAGAATATACATTCCGCAATGAACACAACCAAAGTTAACGTTTCACAAGTTTGATGAATTATATATATATATATATATATATACAGAGTGTAACGAGATGTACCCGACAGATATAACCAGCGATTCCTGGGCTAATTTTAATTTAAAAAGGTAAATGGCATTTTGAAAAAAACTTTAAAAAATCTTTTTTTAAACGGAGCCATTTATAAAAAGATTTCATCAAAAAACATAAAAAATCAATAGGTATTGTGGACAGCTAGAACAGGTTGTTGCACAACATTTGAACCATTCATAAAATTTTCAAATTCTGTGAAAGTTCTATTCAACTTCTGTTTTTATTTCAGTCATGTGAAGCAAATTGCCCATGATGATATAATAACAATATAAATAAAATAAAATATTTACATAAACATTTGTAAACAATATGATATATGTATTATGTTAATAAACTGAATAGAATGTTCGCAGAATTTGAAAATGGTCATGAAATTTGACGAATTGTTTAAATTCTGGCCCTTAGATTGGGGCGGAGGGTTAAGTTGTTAGCCTCCTGGGTGACCAGTGACAATGCAAATGTGATTTTTTAATTTAAAAAATAATTTTATTATTTTTAACTTGTTGAAGGCCAGCATACAAAAAATATATTTTTTCAATAAGACGTAAAATATTTGGCAGTTCTCACCTTTCCTACGAATTCAATTTATATAACATTTCTTTTGTGAAATTTTACAAAAATGACATCAAAATAATGTAGATAAAATGAACTTCCTAATAATCACTCAAATCTGTGCTTTCCACAATGGATTAATATAAAAAACAATAAATAAATATAGACTTCGAATGTGACAGCTATCATATTATCAAGCGGCAGCCATTTTGTCCGCCATCTTTGGTGCCCGCCGTGTCTTTAGCAATTAATATGAATTATTCGGAGTGGCTATATGCTATCCAGTAAATCTTAATGTCAAGAGCGAGAATGGCCCAAGCGATTCTGATCTTGTTCTTCATACAATTTCTTTATACATAAGGGGCAAAATCGCTTCAAACATCCGGACCCGCCGGGGGGACTGCGGCCTACGAGAGGTTAAATGTCACCGGAGACCAAAATGGCATCCACATTTATTACTCCAAATAAGCTCAGGAATCACTGTTACACCTTGTATAATGCGGCTCATTAAAAAATGTATCTTCTGTAACAAGGTTAAATTAGCTAAAATAATTTTTATTAAGGGCTATCTGTTTCAACGCTAGCTACAGTAAAAGTTAAACTGGCTAGCTTTACACTTGTAAGTTTTGTTGTAAGTTTACAAGTGTAAAGCTAGCCAGTTTAACATTTACGCTAGCGTTGAAACAGACAACCCTAAAATATCCATGGCTAAAATAATAAGTTCAATATTATTTTACAGTGTAAAAAAGAAAATAAAAAACATTTTTTTAAATTAAATTAAAAAACTTGAAAGAATATTGTTTTTAGGTAACTGAATATCAATTTTTTTGCATCCTCCTCTTCTCCATTTTTTTTTGTTTTTTCTCATCCATCTCCGGCTGTGGGGCGCCTTCTTGGAAGAACCACGGAGCCAGAACTGATCGCCAGAGCATAAACACTGCTCGGATTGGAGCCAGGAACAATAGTAGCCAGAAGTAGTTGGTGGTCAGGGAAAGGAGCTGGGATCCAGACACCAGGATAATCATATCCTTTACGTGTCTGTAATAGATGAAACAACAAAATCAATTATCAATTTTTATAAGAAAAACTCTCTTTTTATAGCTTTTGAAGGTTATTCCCAACAATAATAATATATCATTGAAAAAGAAGATAAAACTAATAATCTAAATTAAAATATGAAAATGAACGAGACACAGAAAAATAAAACTAAAAACTGGGACAACTGGTCCCAGTTGCGACTGCTATCTTTTATTTTTCTGTGTCTTGTTCATTTTCATATATTGATTTAGATTACTTGTGTTATCTGCTTCTTCAATGATAAAATCAATTTTATTTAAGATACAGTTAAACTTGGTTGCAGTAACCTTTGTTGCAACCAGGTTTTTTTTTTTTGTTCACATTAATCCGAGGAATGTGGACCTTGCATCGTAGGAAATTCATTTTTATTAACCAACTAGCTGACCCGGCAAACTTCGTACCGCCTGAGAATCAATAAATGTTGTGTTTAATTTATTAACTGTTCGAATTGATTCAAATTATGTCGACCAACGCACATTATTTGAAAAGCCGTTCCACACAAAATATGTGAAAAAATTAATTTTCTTCATAATTATTTTTCTCGTGATTTATCCGATGTTTTAATAGTTATTCGGTTAACCGACTTTGTTTTATATATTAAGATACGGATGCTCCATTTCAATGACCACACTCTGAACCAATTATAACTAAGAAAATAGTCTCTAATTTGAACAAGTCAGTGAAATCAAAGTGGAACATTATTAGTCATCATTGCAGCGTCAAAAACGGCGGTGTGCATGGGCAATCTTTTTACTGTGTGGAAAATCTTTGAAAACTAGAAAGTAGACCAGAATCTCCGTGTTGTTTTGCGTCAACAGTAACGGAACAGTTATACGCGAGACCTTCACACATTGGCAAATCGGGAAAGCCCACATAGATGTATTAATATGAAAACTTTGCCTGTAAAATATTACGCAAACCAAAAGGTCATGGATAACTGCTTTAAATATAAATATTGATAAATGTTTTGGAGTATTGACAGCTTAGAACCAAGTATCTTGAAATTATGTTATAGTGATTATCAAAATTATATTATCACATACGTGATTGACTTGTGATCACAATTTCGTGGGCGCATCTCTAAAGACTTAACATTTAGAAACAGGCCGCCAACCATGGGAAGGCAATCAAATACATACACCCACAGAACAATCTACCTTTATCAATGAGGGTCCGTGACTTTTCAATGAGCTAGAGTGCTAATATCTATAGTGACGTATTTTTCCCTTTTTAGCTACTTGTTGGGCAATGAAATGAAAGTGGCGGATTCACAAACAAATTAGGATTGTGATAACTTAAGTAGTTAGTGTCACAAATCCTTAGTTTTCGACAAAATTTCTTTTATTACATTAAGCATCTTATTTAGTAAATAAACAGTGTCAATACGTACTCAGCTATTCCACCTTCCATATTAAGGTCAGTTCCACAGTCGAGCAGTTGCCCTGTCTCTCCGTAGGTTGCCTTAGAGGCAAATCGCAGAAGGTTAAAGCAAACTAAGTGAATTGCTGTTGCCAGAATAAACAGGAACTAAAACAAACAATAGAGAATTCATTATGGGGCCGACAGACCTAGCTATAAAAGCGCCAGCACTATTTCGCTTGGCCTATTTCATAGCCTTAAATAAATAATAAAAGTTGTAAACTTGACATAAAATTGTCCTCGTTATAAAATCAAAATCATTCCATGATATTTCAAAACTGCCTTACTGGTAACAGAAATTAATTTAATGCTTTTATGCTTTCTGAGAATCGAATATTTTCAGATTTTAGGTTTAACAAATGAATATAAGTCATCAAGAAAAACAAAGCCATCACTTAAATATATAAGGATAAAAATGATAAAAATAATGTAACTTACAATGATGCCCGTTGTAAAACTATCGAAGAAAAATACTAATGTTACTAATAAATATATTGCTGATGCCCCCATTCCCATGTTTCTAAAGAACACGAGGGTCGCAACATTTTCTTCTACAATTTGTTTGGCTCCCTTCGTCGCTTGCTTTCCTTTTTGGGGCTAAAAGAAAAAGAAAAATTAATAGCGGGAATACATAAAAAATTTATAAAATCGCACATAATTTTTAAACAACAGCAATTGCATGAAATAAATATATGGACGTTGAAAAGCTAGTTAGATTAAATGAATGTAAAGAGATGTCTTTTCTTTAAGTCACTTTACTTTACATATCAAACTTACATATAACAAAAGACATTTTTTAAATCAAATTTCGGTTTTTGGAAATATTTAGTTAAAATTATTACATTGCGACAGTTATATTTCTCCCTTAGAAAACATGAGACAAACTGAGAACTGTAAATTTTGACAATTTGTTAGCGCCAAACATATTATTCACCAGTCGGTCCTGTTGCTAAAGCTTTATGTATTGGAACACACAAACATAAGGACACCTATCAGTATGAACATGGTTCTAGCGCTTTGCCACCAAAGCGAGGTGATTGATCTTCAGTTTGGTGATAGGACGGCTTGCTGTTTTAATTGGAGATATTTTTATCTCAGAAGTTAGTACCGCAACATCTTCCATTGTTTGTAACTATATAATCAAAAAGTGCCGCTAAATAAATAAATAACAACAAATAAAATATAAAAAATCATTTATTATATGCAAGTCATGAGAATTCCACACAATGTATATATAACTCCGAAGTCACTCAATTAAAACTACCACAAATAAGTTAGTATTATTCATATTGTGGTAATAACTCCATTGTTACAAAAAAGGCAATACAAATAAAAATCCTATTACTCTTGTTTAGATCAGGAATGGACCACTAGGAATTCATTATGATGTATGTACCGATGATTCGGTCGTAACAGCTCTAGGAACATGTTCAGAACAAACTTAAATTCTATTGCTCTTGTTTAGATCATGAAGGGACCGCCAGGAATTCATTATGATGAATGTACCGATGATTCGGTCGTAACAGCTCTAGGAACAAGATCAGAACAGACTTAAATCGGTTTGTGACAAATCACATTCACTTGACTAATCTCAACTAATTCTCAAATTCTGATTATTGATTTTTGGGATAAGCCATGCTAACCTAAGCTCACCTAAATACGGAAGCAATACAAATACACAAAAACTCTCTTAACCTTTTCTACGCATCAAAAATATGTATCACTTTTGACATATGCGGGGCACTTTATCATCAATCTAATTTATGGCTTTACAACACTGTCGCATGGATTTCATTATTTCTTTTAAAAAACATATCACTAACGTAAATAAACATTCTGAACATCGATGAGACTTGTCAAAGACATTGTCGAAGCTTGCCTTCATATTGTAAGCTACGAGCGGCCCGGCAGCCATTATAATAATTCAAGGACAATACTATTATCCATATATACATTTCAGAGTAGAGCTGTTCAACCATGTTACGGATGTGGTTGCATTCGACTTGATACTTATTTAATATTGACACACTTGAAAAGGGTTTTATACCTAATAAAAACAAAAAAAAACATAAGTAATGGAAGAGATTTACTGTATATTATTATGTCACCTTAAATAATATTTAATACACGTATTTAAATATTGTACATATTTCAGTTTACTTCAACTTTAATAAAAAGTCAAGTGTACAACTTTGTATATTATTATGCTGCGTGTACGGTGCGAACTGCCCCTTGCGGTTAATTCTTTCCTATCCCATGATTTGTAATTAGGCTCGCAAGTGTATGTGGAGCAATATGGTTATAACATCACTAGGTAAGCTCGATTGTTCACTAAAAGCAGTTTTAACCTTGTATTTTTATTTGTAAATATTTAAAACTTCGATGAAATTATATTTTCTTTACAAATAATGCATGTTAAAATATAGAAAATATTAAAGTAAAACTAAGAAAAAATTATTATAATAGTTCACATCTATGAAATAAGCTAACAATAATCCTATATAATAATATATATTACTCCGTGAGGATCTCCGCTTGAAAATCTTCTGAAACGCCCTTTCGGAGTTACGGGTCTAAAGACCCGAGTAAAAATCTAACAGATTAAATTTTGCTTCAAATTAAGAGTTCCATTCAAAGCTTTGTATCATTGGCTTGGATATTAAATTCTGCAAGATGTCAGTAGGGTGAAGATTTGAGATTTTTTAGAAGTATATGATTTGCAGTCCTCAATTTCATACAAATATCACCGGAGAAATTGGGCGGCTCACGGGCAAGTCGCCAGCATACAGAGCATGTTTATAGCACGCAGGGGTGTGCTTCCCGCAGGGACGACAAAACTAAACCCAATACATTGTGGTAGGAATTTTGGATTCAGATGGTCATTCTTAAATTGACCGCTGAAAACCACATTAAAGAGAATAAATTAACTTTGAAATGAAACGTTAACTGGAGGAGGAAGCTCAACATGGCTTATTACCCTAAATTTTAATAATCATAAAACTTTTGGCCGTGCGAGTCATAAAATTACATCTCAATACTGAAAAGCTGTTCAACTACCGAGATACTGGAGTCCATTTATGTGTTATTTCTCGGCTATTTACAAAAAGGTGCCGTAGAGGAAGCGACCCAGAGCCAGACTGAGGAAGAGATGGATGAACTGCGTGGAAGAGTTTTGGAGCAGGTCGGGAAGTATGAGGATTGGAGGCGAATGGCGAGAGACTGCAGCCAGTAAAGAATATTTTTGGATTAGGTCATATCCCACTCTGATCAAACATTCAAAGTGAAAGAAAATCGTGCGAATTTAGAAAAGTTTACGTCTAAAAGAAGTTGGTATGATAATTTATTTTAGATATATGCAGCACATTGTTTCCCATCATTATATTTGGCACTAATGGTGAATTATTGAAGAAATACTGATATGAGATTTTAAATGTTATTGCTGCTGGGTGGATGGGGTAAAGGAGGACCAACACTCATGGATGAAATCTGAAAAAGCCTAAACCATCGTTCCTAATTTTTATTTTACATTTATAACATGAACTGTCATTTGAAGAACAATATGATTTCATCAAAATTAAACAAAATCATTGGATATTAAACAAGCCGTTGGCAAACGCTGCAATTTTCATACATAATAAATCAAATTTTGATACCATTATAATCAACCTTTTGGTAAACATTTAGTCATTTCTAAGGAGAAAGGGGTATATTTACATAACATGATATTATATAGTCGCAATTCTAATGTTAGTTAATCCATTCTACGTATTCAAGTCATCAAAACATGGTAAAATAATCGCTTTTCCGTATACTCACTGCCATTATTGTACGGTAATCAGGCTTCGGGCAAGTTTGGCAAGTTAAAACTGTCTCGCTGTCGGATGACACGATACAAAACGCTGAACGGAAGGCAGTTGGAATAAAATGTAGACAGCCAGCGACCGAACGACAACGAATACAAAACCAATTCCATAGAAAAACAGTTACACCATAACCAATTTAGCGATGAGTAGGTTCCATGTTCTACCGGAGGCCTCCGAGGAGTGCTTCCTTTAAAATAACTCGAGTTCTAGGAGTGGTTTCAAGTTCCGAGTTCTTGGTACGAACTGGGTACTGGGAGCCGGAGGTGGCACGGTTCCGGTCCGCATGTGTACTCAGATCTGTGCACCTATTTTTTTTCTACGACGGAGCCACTCAATTTTACGATTTCAGTAATTTTCTCAACTTGTTCCATAGAGGAAGAATAATCAGCTGTCATCGTAGCAACTAGCATGGCGAGTTTCGAGTCACTGCTTGCGTCGTTATTGACAATGGGTTTTTGAGAATTTGTTTAGTGTGCGGACCATCATATTTACATACACAGGATTTAGTTGAAAACTGTTTTTGTTTTCATTTGCCTCATCAGCGGAAGCACTAACTCACCGGTACCATAATTTAGTCTACTGCACATAAGTTAGTCTACAGCGCGTAAGCTAGTCTACTGAGATTATTTGCTCATTTTTTTTGCAATGTAGAATTTGTGCAATCATTTTCTGTTGATATTGTAATATTAGAACACAAATGTGGGGCTTAAAAGCAAAAACGCCACTCTCCATAAATGACGAAATTGAGTCATAAATGTCAATCTATGCGCAGTGTCCGTAGCTACAAGATGGTGTTTGAGATCCTTAGAAAAATCAACCACAAATCATGGAAAAATTGAAATGAAAATAGGGTTTGGATGAAAATCACCACTCTCCACAGCGATTAACAAGCAAAATAACCATTCTCCACAAAAGCCAATCACAAGCCTGAATTCAAAATAAATTCAACATGACCAATGAACACATTATTACAACATTTTTTATTATAATATTTCACTTTGAATTATACTTTTTTGGATTTTACTAAAAAATCACACGAAAAATGCGAAGCATTCTTTGATCGGTTTTTTGTCATTTACAGAAAACAGTACTTTTGGAGAGTGGCGTTTTTGCATCTAAGGCCCTCAAATAATAAATATTGGGTACGGTATCTAAATATATTATTTTGTATTTCCTTATAATACTATCAACGCAAATAAATAAGACTATTGCAAGAAAAAGAGATGGGAACGGTCATAAATATAACATTTGAAAACTAATATGAAATCCCAACCCACATTTTGTCAGAAACGACACGTCACACGACAAACCTTTGAAAGATAACAAAAAAAAACAACATGGTGACCACAATTTTGACTAAAATGAAATCCCCACCCCCAGATGGTCAGAAAAGACCTGTCACATGACCAATCTTAGAAAAGTCTTAAAAAACAACATGGCGACCAAAATTTTGACTAAAATGAAATCCTCACCCTCGGATTGTCAGAAACGAACTGCCACATGACCAACCTTAGTCTTAAAAAACAACTTGGCGACCAAAATTTTCACTAATATGGAATCCCCACCCTCGGTTTGTCAGAAACGAGACGTCACTTGACCATTCTTTGAAAAGTCTTAAAAATAAACAACATGGCCACCAAAATTTTGACAAATATAAAATCCCCACCCACAGTTTGTCAGAAACGATACGTCACAAATGACCAATCTTAGAAAAGTCTTAAAAAAAACAAAATGGCGACCAAAATTTTTACTAATATGAAATCCCCACCCTCGGTTTGTCAGAAACGACACGTCACTTGACCATTCTTTGAAAAGTCTAAAAAAAAAAACAAAATGGCGACCAAAATTTTTACTAATATGAAATCCCCACCCTCGGTTTGTCAGAAACGACACGTCACTTGACCATTCTTTGAAAAGTCTGAAAAAAAACAACATGGCTACCAACATTTTTGACAAATATGAAATCCCCATGACACATGACCAACCTTCGAAAAGACTAAAATAAATCTATGAAGTTCCAAATTTTTTTTATTTAAAAAAAAATTGTAAAAAAAACTTTGTTCTTAACCATGTCAATCAGTAACTAATTTAACATTACGCAGGAATATTATATGTATGCGACTACAGTCAAATTGAGCATATTTTTTAAAACTACAAATATAACTGTGTCAAGCTGTAATTTTTTCTTACTACTTTTATTTAAAAATAAAGGTTCGATTTTGAATTTATGGTGTGCCCATCCCTATTTCGTCGAACGGGTCGGGCGATCCCATCACTGTCCTAACCATAGAAGGCCGCCTCAGTCTTGTATTGTCATTTCGGCCGGTCGGTTGCTAACGTCAGCGCCCGTTTTACAACATTATAGCCGTAATTTATTGAATTTGGCTATCAATGATCAATACCAGACTTCTTTTTTAACCTATTTACGTCGAAATAGGTTATTTTAAACTCATTTTGTCAATTTACAACGTTCAAGTCCCGTGTTTCGCCCCCAATAAGTGAAGTGTCTATAATTTTTGTGAAAAATCATTGCAGATCTGTCATCTGCTATCACAAGCAACCCGCTGTCTTCAATTTGGTAAGTCACATCCGATTAATGAATTTGTTTTTGCATTAAGCCGTAATTTTTCAATTAAACATAATATTTGACGTAATGCGATTTTGACATTTTGTTGCACTGTTGTAAGATTTCAATTTGATTAATATTATATTTCGCTAATCTTTGAACACTGTCAGGTCGGGGTATTATTATTGTTGTATTATTATATCATGACCCTATGGCAGATGTTTTACTTAACTTTATCGCATTATGTCAAATAAAAATAATTTAACATTTGCTCCCAAAGTAATAAATAATGTATATTTAATTGTTTAACATATTTTCTTTATGAATCATGTTATATATATCGTTTTACTTTCTTAAAATATTAATTAATTTGGTAATGATTTCATATTACTATTATTGTTGTGAATCAATAATTTTTTTTAAATTGAAAGAAATGTCGCTTTTTAACTGTCATTCATGTCTACAGCTATTTAAAATGGTTCTAACAAGTGTTTTTTAGTGAGCCGGCAGGCAAATTCCTAAATATATTGTGCAATGATGTTGGCGTGCGACTAATCTTGTACTCGATAAATAACTTCATTCATACCTACTAATCTAACACGTACCCATGATTAAGGGTCCTACTAATGTAGCTTTGTATATTGCGATATGTTACTATGATAAGTTATACCTACGCTTAATGAAAACCAATAAATAAGATATAATAAGATATATAAGGTATATAATAAATAAATAAGACGATCGTAGGTTATAATGAAAACCTAGTAGATATAAGACGATCGTAGGTTATAATGAAAACCTAGTAGATATAAGACGATCGTAGGTTATAATGAAAACCTAGTATATATAAGACGATCGTAGGTTATAATGAAAACCTAGTAGATATAAGACGATCGTAGGTTATAATGAAAACCTAGTAGATATAAGACGATCGTAGGCTATAATGAAAACCTAGTAGATATAAGACGATCGTAGGTTATAATGAAAACCTAGTAGATATAAGACGATCATAGGTTATAATGAAAACCTAGTAGATATAAGACGATCGTAGGTTATAATGAAAACCTAGTAGATATAAAACGATCGTAGGTTTTTGGGCAATACTTGTTCCGAAAGCATCATAAGATAATTTTTAAGCCACTTCATTTTATTTTATTTAAACATTTCAATATTAACCTCACTAGGACAAGCCTGTTTTGAGGATAATAAGTTTATAAAGTAGTAAAAATAGAACAAAAAATATTTAGGTACCTATTGATAAAACAACAAAGGACAAAGATGAACCAATTGATGGCAATTTTAACACCGATAATTTAATATTTTTCAAAAAATGCACAAGATGTCTTAATTTGTGTTCTGGAAGGATATTAAATATAAGTGTAGACTGACACAAATAATTTCTTTGACCAAAAGAATTTTTTTTTTAAATTTCCATAAAGTTATGAATGTGATAACATAAGTATAATTTAACCGCTTGGGCACATAAGCTTGTTTTCACACCAATTTAACGTAGGTAGACATAGGAATGACGTATGCCCCGCACCTTAAGTTATTATAGCACCCGAGTTATTAAGGGTTATAAGGATTGTAGCCAGTTCCATATGTTTTTTGTATTCTGAAAGATTAGATGTTTTATATTGTGTTGGAAGTGAATTATATAGTTTTATAGCCTGGTATCTGTTATGTAGTGTTTTTGTCCAAAGGATGTTTTTGTTTTTGTCTTCGTCTCTGATTTTACAATTATAAGTACCAGCGCTACTAGAATGTGTTGCGATACCTATTCATTTTATTCCTACCTGCCTAGTATCTACCTTAATGCATACCTATCTATCACATACCTATGTTGACACGTAATGTAAACATACTTAATGGTATCGCAACCAGAGTTGACCCCAACGCTGTAGGTACTCATACAGACGCATCGCTTAATAATTGAATAATATCAATATTTAGTAGTCATAAGCAAGACAAAATGCTGTTTCCCAGGGACTTTTCGCAAAGACATTACTGTCAGTAAGGTATACTTAATAAAGTATATGTAATGGCAAATTAGTTTAATTCATAGTAATGAAAGTGTTAAAGTTTTTCTAACTAGTTTATTTTGTCTTTTCGAAGCTTGGTCATGTGACGTGTCGTTTCTGACAAACCGAGGGTAGGGATTTCAAATTAGTCAATCAATATTATTTGCCGTGCCCAATCTATATTATTTGCGTGCTAAGATTACAATATCAACACTTGTGTATAGAAAATGTTTGAACAAATTCTATATTGCAAAAAATGTACAAATAATATCTGTAACTAACTCCATAATTCATACTTTGACTAATGTCATATTTTCTTTAGCGACACTCTAATGTACTGAAAAATATACACATATTCGCATGTATATATTTTTCAATACTGCGAAATATGCGTCATTATACCTAACATCTTTTTAACGAAACCAACGATTGGTAAATTATTTGCTTTTTATTGCTGAATTTTAGTTTTTTTTGCTGCATTTGCGACTGCGTTGAAAATGTTTACTTATTTGAAACCTCAATCTAAGGGTTCTGAGAAATTATGCAATTTGAAAACGTTAGCTAAAGATGTTCTTGTACATTGTTATTATTTCTGCTTTTTGTTCCAGAAACTTATAATTTGTATTTATATTTGACGCAGATAATCATTGAATCCGAGCGGCTACAAAATGGAAAAACTAGGCTCGTACAGCTATAGGAATGAGGTTGACATGCAAAACCGATGCTGCGGATATGCTTGGTGTGTCAAGGTACTGTTTTTTTGAAAATATTATTATTATTTAAAACTTACTTAATAATATTTTATGCTAAAATTTCCATCAGAGAAAAAGTGTTTACCTTTAAGAACACTATTGTAATAATTTAACGGTGCTTGCTGTATTGTATCTCTGTTTACATCTTTGTTAATTCTGTTAAATCCACAACTGGCTGAATTAACGTCAATATTGAAATTAAGTTAATATTCAAAGAAAAGAGACTGAGTTTTATATGTTGCTTTTGTTTCAATAAATTCTATGTGTTTCAATTATGTGTTTTTGCATCTATATCTAATTAGCTGACCCGGCAAACTTCGTACCGCCTCAGAATCAATAAATGTTGTGTTTAATTTATTAGCTGTTCAAATTGATTCAAATTATGTCGACCAACGCATATTATTTGAAAAGCCGTTCCATACAAAATATATGAAAAAAATTTATTTCTTCATAATTATTTTTACCGTGATTTTTTCCGATGTTTTAATAGTCATTTTGTTAATCGGGACGGAGACAAATCCAACAAATCAAAGATCATGAAAATCGGTCCAGCCGTTCTTGAGTTATATGGTGTAACTAACCCGACTTTGTTTTATATATTAAGATAAATACGTTTTATACGTAGTACCCATTGAGCCTGCCAATTATTTTCTCTAGACATAAATTTGAATATATTTTGTGCGAACTAGAACTAATAAGTGGATTAATTAGATATTGTCCGCTTACTTGTAAAACTTATTTGTTTTCTGAGATTCCATGTGAAAGCGATTACTATATATTTATACATATATACTACTTTTTATTAGACTTATGTTTAAATTTTTGAATGCTTTATTTTTATTAAATTTTCTTTTATAATCTGAATATCAGAGTTATTACACGTAAGTCGATGATATTATATTGTTTTTGTGAAAAATTACCCAAATGTGCTTAAAAGAATTTTTTTTACGACATGATAGATAATATAATAATAATGTAATATTTTGTTTGTTACAGGATATTTGCGGGATGATATGTGCCGGTATGACTTGGATACTGATGTTTTTCGCAGAGTTTGTGGTTATGTGCCACATACTTCTTCCCGCCTCCGTCAATTACCCCGTCTACAGCTACATTAACATGGCCATTTTCCAGACGTTTGCTGTACTGGCTTTCGCCTCACACATCCGAACCATGTTCACTGATCCAGTAAGTTGTTTTATATGATCACTTCTAGTGAAATCTCGATCTATCGTTCCCCGAATAATCCTTTTTCCGTAAATATCGATTATTTTTTCCAGTCCCGAATTAATATCACACAAAACTCGCAAAAGTAGATTACATCAATCACAATTTTCAACTTTTAGCGGATCCCGGGACCGTCGGTATTATATATATATATATATAGTCATAAAAATGCTTATTGCATAACCTTAGTTTGCAAGACAAAGCATTCCAAGAATATTGGCCCAATATGTTTAATACACCTTTGCAACATTTTGAAACGCCGTCAATGCAGTGCAGGTTTCTTAAATAAAATATATATATATATTTTTTTAACTTTAACGATACGTATTTAACACACTTCTTTTAGATTTAGAATATTGTCTTTAATATATAATTAAGTTGGAGTGTTTCAAAATCCATCACATTTGATGACGCATCAAACTGATGATGCCTTTTTGATATTTGAACATTCCATGCAACCGATTGTCGGCTAGTTTCAGCTTTTGATCAAATTGTGACCAGCAGCCAAGCTTACGAGTCATGATGTTATGCTTGTCGTTCATGTTGCTATTCTAAATATCATATTGTTTAGATACTTATCTAAAATGTTTTCACCGTTTGTTTTCAGGGTTCCGTTCCGAAAGGCACCGCCACCCAGGAAATGATGAAGTTCATCCGTTTCAAGGAAGGGCAGGTGGTGTTCAAGTGCCCCAAGTGCTGTTGCATCAAGCCGGACCGAGCGCATCACTGCTCCGTCTGCCAGCGGTGCATACGCAAGATGGACCACCACTGTCCATGGGTCAACAACTGTGTTGGGGAGAACAACCAAAAGTTTTTCGTACTGTTCACAGTGAGTACTAGTCTTTACATTATTTTTGTAAATTTTGTTATGTACAATCATTAGAGTTGCGAGTCATTTCACGAAAGTTTTGACACAATTATGAGAGTTCTGATTAATTTATGAAAGTTACGAGTTATTTCATGCAAGTTTTAAACTTTAAGAAAGCCACTTTTAGCAATAGTCTTGATGGTTGCTCTCTAACGGTAGAGTCAAATCGCGGTGGTCATTAGAATGGTGGATAGAACACCTGACGATTGTCAGATGGGTTATGATCCAAATTTCCCGACCGTACAGTAACTGACTTTCTCCCCTTTTAATACAAATTCTGATTCTCAGGGTTTATAGATCATTTTTTAAATTAGTAATTTTTTATTTTTTTAAATTGATGTAATAACTTAAAAAAAACCATTATTTGATAGTGTGGTTCTCTCTGGGTGCTTTGCCCGTGCTAATGCCTTCATTTTACAGTTTTATTAGTATTAATGATTTTGCAAGTGACAATGTTAAGTTCATGGTTTCTTTTTGATAACGTCACTGAAGTGGTAAAACAATAGAATATACAGAATGTACAAAGATACATCTATAATAGAAGTGTATTATAGATGTATCTTTGTACCCAAAGTGAAGTAACCAAATTTTGTCTTACTTCGGGTGTGATTAACCCAATTTTTAAATATCGAAATTCTGTCTTGAACAGGTACTGATTTATTGATCCTGTCTAAGACTGCAAGTCGAAAGGTCTAATCACAATAATTTTCTTTCAAATCGGTATGGATCACTCTTTGATCTGTTGATAATTAACCCTCTTTAAAGTTATTATGCACATTATTTTGTTAGAGTTGATTTAAAGTAATTTTATCTGATTTTAGCTTTACATCGCTGTGATCTCAATCCACTCCCTAGTGCTGGCCGCCTTGCAGATAGCGTCCTGCGTCAAGATCGAATGGAAGGAATGCTCCAACATTTCCCCCACAGCGACCATGGCCCTTTTAATCGTGCTGATCATTGAGGCCTTTGTCTTTGCTATTTTCACCGTGGCCATGTTGGGGACCCAACTTCAGGCCATCTGGACTGATGAAACGGTAAGTGCCTGTTTACCTGTTTTTATACCCATTAATAATATATTTAATGAAGCTCGTTTTATGTGTACATTTCATTTGCACTATCTCTAAAGCTTATTCAATTTATGCATTTTTTAAGTTTTTCAATATTTACTAATGATAATACATATTTATTTTCACTTTTTCATTTAAACCATTTATTTTGATATCTGTACTTTATTTTATCAATTTAAGAAATTTTTTAGTATTTACTTGTATTATTTATATGCACATCGTCGACTTGACTGTGTTTCAAAATACTTAACTAAAATTCTGCAAATTGTTCAGAAGAGCCAAAAAGTATGAAAAACTTTGTGATTCTGTGATTTTGTGATTGAAGTAAAACATTTATCTCTGGATATTCAGTTCAGTTGCAAAAGTTTTTTTGATCTAATTCTAGTCGTAATTTTTGTCAATTAGTACAGTGTCCGTTTGACCAGTCATTGTTTTAACAACATCATAAATTTGTAAATTAATCACACATCTTATAATTTCAGGATATTTTATTATTCATATTTTTGGTTTATATTGATCTTTTAGTGCTGGTTGTAATTTATTTAAAAAAAAGTTTGCTTTTATTTTCATTAAACATATTCTAATGTTCTGCTTTAACCATTATGTTCTCATTAATAATATCTTACTTCTGACAAAAGAACCCCATTAGAAAGATCAGTAACTTGCCCTTTTTGAGTTGTTTTGTATTTTATTACCATATTCATAGTATTCATTATTGTTTAGGTATACGAAAAGTTGCAAGAAAAAGAAGTGGTAGACTTTTGGGACGTTTCCGGAGTCTATCAATTCTGGAAAGAGGCAGTAGTTGACGCCAAAGGAAAAATACAAATGGAATCCGTATATGTACACTACGCCTATGAAGCGTATTATCATCAATTTTTTAACCCCACACCTCAAGGCGATCAGAAAGATGAATCGAAAGAGCGAAATCAGAAAGATGATGAATCTTTCGTGTTTGAGTTTGAGCCGGTCAATCTGCAAAACCTGGCTAACAGATTATCGGTAAGAAATCATTTGGTCTTCAAAATTGAATTTTGAACCGTTTGACCACTGTTTATCGAGTTAAAATCTTGACAAACAGATATGATTTTTTTGCGCAACAGCACTTTTAATGCTTGATGTTGCAAACGCTATTCTAGAATAACAAATTACCTAGAATACAAATACCTAGGACGACAAATTAAAAATAATTAAATTACTGTTATTTGAATGTTTGTGCAATAATGCCAATAATACAAATTGATTCAACAACTTGAGCAATGACTCGTAATATGTAAGAGAATAATGTACGTAAGGAATATAATTTCTTCTGCCAAAGCCTGAACAAGTTTTTGAAAGAAGGGTGATTCTGTATCTTTTATGTATCAGCCTAACACATGTTAAATCGGCCGTATATGACACATTTTATTGTTGCTATCTTTTGCGTCTGCCTAACACATGTTAAATCGGCCGTATACGATACATTTTAGGGTAGCTATCTTTTGCGTTAGCCTAAGGTTTAATCGGCCACAAACGACACATTTTAGTGTAGCTATCTTTTGCATCAGCCTAACACATGTTAAATCGGCCGTATACGATACATTTTAGTGTAGCTATATTTTGCGTCAGCCTAACACACGTTTAATTGGGCGTATATGACACATTTTAGTGTAGCTATCTTTTGCGTCAGTCTAACACATGTTAAATCGGCCGTACATGACACATTTTAGTGTAGCTATCTTTTGCGTCAGTCTAACACATGTTAAATCGCCGGAAATGATACATTTTAGTGTAGCTATCTTTTGCGTCAGTCTAACACATGTTAAATCGCCGGAAATGATTCATTTTAGTGTAGCTATCTTTTGCGTCAGCCTAACACATGTTAAATCGGCAGTACTGTATCAAGCTATGATTGACTGTAACAAGTAACTCTTTCAATTTTGATCTAACGTATTTTCAATAAATTTTCAGGGTATTGAACAACTGAAAAAAGAAGAGGCTAAGTGGCAACGCCAATCTCATTGGAAGAGCATCCAGTCTGTGTTTGGGCGCTTCTCCATCGGATGGTTCTCTCCCTTCACCAAGCCTGCTATTCCACTGTATACATTCGACTTCCCCGGAATGGCATATGATAACCTTCAAAATGTCTAGATTTGACTTATAAGATTGAGTGTCATCTATATTGACTATCTGTATTGAGTATCAGCCAATACTCAAACCTGGAAATGCCTACGATAAAAGGCATACGATAACCTTCAAAGAGTCTAGATTTGACTTATAAGATTGAGTATCAGCCAATACTCAAACCTGGAAATGGCTTAAGACATCTCCGTTTATTTTGTTATTTTTGCTATATATGTACTAATATTACGTAATGTAATAGTCCCGCGCATTGTTTGACTTAAGCCACTTCCACAGTCTGACGGTTAAACATGATGTTCTATTATTTTGGGCCACATTTACCTGTGAAGGGAGGTAGTTTGTGTTATTAGTTGGCTGAGACTGGTTAATTTAAGACTTATATGCTCTTACTAATAATTTTTTTTTAAATTTTACACAACTGATGAACAACCGTTTACCATACAAAATTTTGTGTACCTGATGTGTAAAATTTAAAACACGTTTATTAGTAAGAGGGTTAGTGTTTAACAATATGTTGACTCTTTAGAGAGAGTATAAATTAATATTTATTATATTCCTCGTATAATGTACAGATTTATCCATTTTTATTATTGTGAAAAATTCTTGGATTATTTTAGGCGCTATTTTTTTTTTATCGGTATAAATATTATGCCCTCAATACTTATTTTATTGTATTGTGTATGTCCGTTTTTTATTGATATTTATTACGTGCATTTAATGCATTGTTTTATTTAGTTCCATAATTTTTTAAATGTCCGTAATATCTGCGTTAATACATTTTAATTTTTAATTTGTTAAATGTCCGTAATATCTGCATTAATACATTTTAATTTTTAATTTTTTAAATGTCCATTGTCCATAATATCTGCGATAATACATTTTAATTTTTAATTTTTTAAATGTCCGTAATATCTGCGTTAATACATTTTAATTTTTAATTTTTTAAATGTCCATTGTCAATAATATCTGCGATAATACATTTTAATTTTTAATTTTTTAAATGTCCATTGTCCATAATATCTGCGTTAATACATTTTATTTTTAATTTTTTAAATGTCCATTTTCCATAATATCTTGGTTAATACATTTTAATTTTTAATTTTTTAAATGTCCATTGTCCATAATGTCTGCGATAATACATTTTAATTTTTAATTTTTTAAATATCCGTTATCTGCGTTAATACATTTTAATTTTTTAAATGTCAATTGTCCATAATATCTGCGATAATACATTTTAATTTTTTATTTTTTAAATGTCCATTGTCCATAATATCTGGGTTAATACATTTTAATTTTTAATTTTTAATTTTTAATTTTTTAAATGTCCGTAATATCTGCGTTAATACATTTTAATTTTTAATTTTTTAAATGTCCATTGTCCATAATATCTGCGATAATACATTTCAATTTTTAATTTTTTAAATGTCCATTGTCCATAATATCTGCGTTAATACATTTTATTTTTAATTTTTTAAATGTCCATTGTCCATAATATCTGGGTTAATACATTTTAATTTTTAATTTTTTATGTCCATAATATGTGCGTTAATACATTTTAATTTTTTAAATGTCCGTAATATCTGCGTTAATACATTTTAATTTTTTATTTTTTAAATGTCCATAATTTCGGTTATAATATAATTTTTAATTTATTAAATGTACATAATATCTGCGTTAACACATTTTAATTCCGTACACAGTGGGCAAATTTATTCAAGTGATAGATATGTATTTAATACAAACCTCGTCGAACTCTCTCAGTTCTGTAGTGTGTATTACTTATATCACTGTTTTTATTACATTTATTTTATGATTTCATTTTGAATTCTATATTATTTATCTAGTAAAGAGATCCCTCGAGTAACAAATAATCTAATTATCCATTTTTACAATTATGTAGTGTCCGATTTAAAATCTTCACGTTTTTGGTCTCAGTATGTGGTATAATAGTTGTGAGTCTTAGAGCGCTCGGTGGTTGTGCAGCTTATTATGAGTCAGCTTAAGTATGTACTTGAGGGTTTCGTTCAAATAGTATTTACAATTGGCCGCTACGATTTTTTTGGTTTGTAATCTTTCGATAAAGCAGCTATTTATTATTTTTAATTACCCAATTTAAGGTAAGGACACTTTGGGTAAGAAACACGTATCCCAAAAAATAAACATCAAATCAATGGATGTGCATATGTCGACCCTTTGGAATAACTACGTTCCATCTGTTGCGGTAACGTCACAATCTATGGTAAGCTACCTTAGAGTTCATTATCGCATGATGTTAAAGCAACAGATGGAATCTTGTTATTCCAAAGGGTCGATATGTAAGATCTACAAACAAACTGATCACATGCATTGAAAAACATGTCCTTTTATGTTATTTACGTCCATTACCAAATTTGCATTGCGTATGTAGATAAGATTGTGCACATCAAACTGGGAACATAGCACAAATGTTGCGAATGTGAGCCCAGTGAGTCGTTATCTTTATTGTTCTCCACAACTTACAAATTCACTGGAGTTTTTTTTTGATTAAATATTTTTACAAAGTTTTTTTAATATATGACCCAAAATTTTAAAATTAGTTACAGAACAAAAATGTGGTTTTTAAATTAGTGTTATTTTTATTTGCCCACTGTGTATTTGTACTTAATATCAATCTCAATTACTTTTTTTAAAATTGAAAATGCAGACAGCTCTTATCAGCATATTCTTAACAGCTTAACTTGTCATATTCATAAAACGTAATATTATACGGACTGCATTTAATTTGATCAAATTTTTAATTAATTCACACATTACCAATGTGGATGTACTGCTCGGTAAATATTAAAAGTCTCTGTATATTGATCCGTACTTTCTTATTTATTTTTCAAATATCAAAAACAAATAAACAAAGCGATCTCAAGACTTATTTATTTTCCGTTTACATTTAAATCTTATCCTTTATCAGTATTCAATTAAGAATTAAAATAATGCTTGTTATTTTTAAGTTGATGTTAAATTTTGATTTTTTCTGTAACATGCTTTTCTGTAGATGATCAAACTGCTTTTTAATTTATTTTTTATTTAATCTAATTCTTTTATCTAAGTACATTTTTTACGCATTTTGATATTAAAATAGTTCAATCAAATATGTTAAACAATTTTATATAGTATTTTAATATCATAAAGTAATATTTTAATTGAATTTTATAACTATACAATAATTATTTTGTGATGTATCCTATTTGGTTTTAATATTAATTTTTATTGCATCAAATCTTATTACATATTCAATATTGTTATTTGAAGTACTTTTAAAATTAATTTTAAATTGAATAAACCCTTAATTTTTTTTATTGAATTCACTTTGATACAAAGAATTCTACAAGGTGTCCAAAAAGGGTACGGGATGTTTGATGGTTGAATAAAATAAAAAATATATAAATAATCAAATAGGTTGTTTATTCTTTATTTACAAACACTGATCTGCAAAATTATTTATAAAAAATAATGGTGTCTTGCCGACCCTCACGTTACTGGCACTCCTCTTACCTCCAACGAAGATTGGTAATTGTTGACACGTTACTAGCTAGACTGCTGATATTGTGCTTCAATTGCTTCAGATTCGTCAGTTTATTCTCGTCTCGTATAGTATATACCTTTATATACTCGTCTCGTATAGTTTATACCTTATATACCTTTCAGGTATCCCCACAGAAAATAGTCAAGAGGACTGAGATCGGGACTCTTGGGAGGCCAATTAATGAGGACTCTATGAGAAAACGCTTTTTTTGGGAATAATTCATTGACTTCAACCCAGTGGCCCCATCTTGCTAGAACCATGTTCTTGAGTTGTATCCTTATCCTTAAATTACAGAATAGTATAAATATAAATTGCGAGAATGATAATCCGCATGATTAAAATGCTGAGCTCTTAACTATAGAATCACCAATTCGGTAATAAGCTCGCACGCAAAAAATGCGAAAAATTCCCGGATACGACTCCATTGCTACTGAATCTCCATGATGTAGTGCACGACGCTATCCATGCCCCGCGTCCCCGCACCACTCCTTTGTGATGTCACAAAGCCCCGCTACGCTTTTCGGACACCCATTATAACTATTGTGTTATTTTATTCATGAAATACTTCCCCACTTCATTTTTATAAAATATCAAGTTTTCAATAAAAGAAATAATTTTTACTTTTAAGTAAATGAGAAAGAATATCGTTTTTAGAAAAACTTTTCAGTGAAGAATTAATTCTATATATGTATATGTAACTAAATGTGTAAATATTTATGTAAGTGTAAGAATTAAATCAAAGCTTTTAACACCATTAATTCTGTAAGTTTAATGTAATAATTTTACTACTTGCCTCAACTGTTAGTTGATGTTTTATTTTCAAGAAAAAAGTTATTTATGTAGTGCCACCATCAAGAGATTGCCTGCGGTGAAATCAGAACATAGTCATTTCAAAATTTTCAATATTTTTTGTACTGAATAAACTATACTTCCTGATTTCACCGCTGAAGATCCTCTCAGTGGCCCATGTATATTAAATGATCCTCGTGGGTAAAATATATTGTTTGTACATAAGAAGAATTTAAATTCATAAAAAAACTAGTCAGATTCCATGACAGTTAATCGCCCGACAGTTGGCCTCCCGGCATACTTATATACAATATACAGTTTAGGGAAAATGCGGTATATAATGCTACTTACACAAAATATAAGTAAGGGTTCCAAAGGCGTGTGCAGATAGGATGTACCGCCGAATAACGAAAGTATAAAACATATTTTCAATCAAATGCACCAAGGATATAAATAATTGTCTTTATACTGTATATACCAGCGTATAAGTGCGAAAAATCGACACTGTAAATAAATTAATTTGTTATCAATACCAACTTATTAATAAATGTATTTTGGAAGTCGAATCAACTTATTAATAAATGTATTTAGGAAGTCGAAATTATAATTTTGGGGGCCAACTGTCAGGAGATCAATTGTCGGATAACCGTCAGAAATATTTAACAACTTCTCTCAAGTACAGGGGTAGGCTGTGATTTCTGATCACATAATATAATCTTATTCAATTTTGTTCACTCAACATATATGGAATATTTTTTTTAAGTATTTGAATATATTGTATTACACACTAAACACAAATATAATATGTATTGAAACATTCTTCACGTAATTTTGTAAAATAATTAACATTTTCCCTGCTTTGCCGAAAAAGATTGACTTGTAACAGTAAACTAGTCCGTCATAACAGAAACCTTATTAAGAAATCATTCTTAACCCATCGTCTTCTAAACTTTATTTTTCAAATTAAAATACAAAATATTTTTCCACTCCTTCTGACTAAACTTAGCTGTTATTGAGAGTTTTTCTTTAATTTAACCAAACAGCTGGTGCGCACTTTTTGCTGCTCAGATATTCGTGTCATATACAAATTTAATAGATAATATTAGTAGTGCCTGATGTGGCGGTGATTATGTCGATGGGTTAACAAATGAGAAGCCAGTTTTTTTTGTTGTTAGTGTTTAAACTTTAAACCAACATGCATTTACTTTTATTTTTCTCTGTAAGAAGAATTTTCTAAGTAGTATCATTCTGGAACACTGGAGTAATTCTCAATGGGGCTCTAAAGTAATTCTCATTGTAAGTTTATAAATACAATTATTAAAATCGGGAAACTGCTTAAGTGAGGTATTTAGTCTGGACCTTTAAATAGTTTTGAGGGGGTGATGGTGGACCCCAGGGTCCATCTTGCTTAAAAATGTGTAACAAAACTCGAAACAGATGGCCTACATCTGAAAGTACATGAACACTTATTTATTAAATAACATCATTATATTGAAGGTTTCGAAGAACAGTGTCACATGTGCGATTTTGTACTTTTGCAGAAGAACTGTTTAAAGTTTTATTTCTGCATTTTAACTGTTTTGAGATCAAGAAATATAGCGTATAAGAAAAAAATATATTTCATTTCATTCAAAATTCCGTAAGTACCTACAGACTTAAATCATCAAAAGGAAATTAAAAGAAGTCAACAAAACGATTTTCAATTTTTATCAGATCTGACATTGTTCTTTGGGACCGTCGATATTATTATGTGTTCATGTGCGTTAATGTTATTCATAATACTTAGTAGAAATTATAATTGTACATACATAATATATTTTAAATTTTAGATAGTTAAAGAAAGTTAATAATATAAATGTGTATTAATTTATAATTAAATAGTGGCATTCTTTTTCATAATACAAAATCCTTTTTGCATATCAGTCTATTTCCGTTAGTATAAATCCATTTCATTTCTCCGACCAAATCTTCCTTTCAATAACCTCTGAATAACCAAAGCAATAATTTTTGTTGTTGTTTGTTAATCGACTTGCCCTTTATAGAGTCCTATTGTAAAAGTATTTAACTTCGCGGAAGAAACTTATAACTTTGCTATTGATTATTATTTAAAATATTACACCTATTTATACAAATTGGAATACTGTCTGTAAATATCGATTTGGAGTAACTACATATGAAAAAAAATATCCTGCAGATGAGTTGGTTTATGTAGGGTACTTGTAAATGTTTTCTCAAAAATTCTAATTCATTTGTCACATCGCCGTACTGTCTCCCTCTCGGGTATTGCTACCATGCGGTATTCATACACAAACTATTACTTCCATTTCTTATGTTTGTAGCGCGACAGGTATGGGTTAGACTATAAAAATTTCACACATTTAGTATTTATATACCTAAAAAGACAATAATGTAAAGGTCAAACGATTGATTCATTTGCTCCAGTCTTATTTTTAATTATTGCACAACACAGCAGGTTTATACGAACGGAACAAAGTTCATGTGTTAGAATCGTTGATTAAGGTCATCCATACGTTTTTGTTCATAAATAATATTAAATGTGAGCAGAGGAAATAGTCGGCAGAATTCCATCTAAATTTTAAATGCATTCATAGTTATTTTGCAATAAATTGTGACCTGTTTTGATGTTATTATTATTCATTTCCCTAACTTCCGAAACATTCATTTAGACTTGCAAATTCTTTACATCATTAAATATAATATGATATGAACAATATTGTGTGTGAATGATACTACGTAACGACAATGGCCATTTTATTCACGCAGTTGAATTTTTGATGTTTTTTGAAACAAGAAATTTTTACCCTTGAAACCCTGTTTTATTCATATATATATATATATACACATAAGATCCAAATTATTTAGATTTACTACAAAAAAGTATTTTTCTGTACGGCATAAAATTCCAAAGTAAGATATTGCTAGGTAGGTATATTTAAAAGAATCTTCAATAATTGACTAATGAAGTGTCAACATGAGAAAGATGGCTTTCCCCCTAAGACCGAAATGTTTTGAATGTATGAAACTTGTATTTTAAAAATATATTGTATAAAAATAAAGCTTGCCACATAAGAGGGATATAATATATAAATATTTGTGGGCGGGACCATACAATCCCATACAACCATCATTGATACATTGTATTACCCGTTGACCAATGGGATTGTATGGCGAGCGATATTGTTAAGTAGGCCACACCCACATATTGTATTCCTCGTGTGTAAGTATTGTCATTACAAGATAATGCTAAAATTCCAGTGTACATTATTGTGTTACAACTTTGATTCTAAATGTGTGTAAAAATATATGTGTACGTATAATATAAAGTCATAATCTATTACGGTCATCATTAGTCAAGTTTTTAGCTTCATTGAATGTATCTACTAAACATACTTTAAAACAATTGTATCTTATACGTGATTATCAAGATGAGTATATTATTATATTACACATTTTGTTTTCTAGTTTAAATTGTGTTAATTAAATATTTTTCATAAATAAACGTGATACTAAAATAACCTTTATTTTTATCTCTTCTTCTTTGAACAAGTTTTAATTTAAAAATAATTCTTGAAAGATTTGAGTTTTTTAATTGCAAAACTATTTATTCATATTCATACATTCTTTGACGATAACTTTAAGGTGATAGTCAAAAGAATTCATATTATGTAATTAGAATATGAATAAATAGTTTTGTCCATAAAGAAACTAAAATCTTTCAAGAAAAGTAAATAAATACAATATTGTATCGGTGATTCAATCCAATATTGTATTTGTTAGCCTTACTTGAAATATTTGAGTTAGTTTAAGGGCAAAACTATTTATTCATATTCGTGTTGCATATGTATGGGCGTAGACAATTAATATTTTAAAGCATTACTTGTAAAAAGCGTTTATCCCTAAAATAATTATATACGCGCCATCTATAAAAGAGTAGAATATGAATTATTTTGACAATCACCTTAAATGATTAAATTGAGAAAACACAAATCAATCAAAAAATAAAATTCACTTGCGAATGAAGGGATTTGAACCCGCGACCTCCGGATCCTAGTCGAGAGCCTTGCCCCTCCAATAATTACAGTGGCAGTCTGTGACTTTTCAATGAGCTAGAGAGATAAGATTGACAACTACGACATTTTTGATGTTGCTACATATTGCATTTAGATTTTTTTTTTTTTTAAAGAAAGACAAACATTCCCGGGTTACGAATAACCCAACAACATTTAAATATCTTCTACTACCACCTGTGATGGAGGACTTAGCCAGCCGAGGAATCGAACACGGAACGCCTGGGTGGGACCCAAACGCGATGCCCACTCAACCACCGACCGGTCATTTTGGTTTGGTTCTTCCTGGTGATTCTTAACTCTTTCCCCGCGGCGGCTGACTTTAGTCATTTCTTCAAATCGTTTGCACTACGCGGCGGCTGACTTGGGTAATTTTCAAGTTTCGACTTCGTTTCCCAAGCACATGTATGCCGTATTCTATCGAAATTTATTTTTAAAATAAGAATATTCATTTGTGTTGCGACATCTCTGAGAATCTTTATCAACTACTTCATTGTTTATCTTATAAAATTAATAAAACCAAGAGCTCGGCTATTGCCGTCGGTCACAGCTTTGAAACACGCGCGCAAATGAGCTAGTGTCTCTGATACTCTGATGCGAACCTCGTATGAATTCGTGATAAAACTTGTGCGTCGATATCCACTTTGAAATCTATTTTATTTCGCTGTGTACATAATTATTTAATTGTTGTATTATTTAAAAAGTGATTTATTCGATTTTAAAAATATCTTTTTTGTGCTTTTACGTATGAATTTAAAAAACTTTTTTTAACAACCCTCAAAATGTCGAAACGTGGCCTATCCGAAATTGAATTATATGAAACAACCCATTTTTCCGTATACAGCATGAAAAAAAACTACCATGTAAAACTTTTTAAAAATTAAAGTGTATTTCTTGTATGTATTTTTTGCTATTGTCGTGAGTATACCTTCATATTTAGAAAACAATATAAAATAATTACACAGCATAAACGACAATAAAATGTTAACAAAAAAAAATACTAAATGAAGTCAGTAAAAAAGAAATATAAACTAAAACCAGAGCGTCGCGTCGGCGCCGTGGCCCTACTAAGAACTCATATTCTCTACTAAAGTAAGTAGTAAGTAGGTACCTATATATTACATCGTACGTCGCTAGAGGCGGCCATGTAAGAGATTCTTTATTTCGCTTGATCACTTCGTATGTTTATATTAACACAATTTAAGAGTTGAACTGCAAAACGATGTATTGGAATGTCTTGATCGATTCAGTGTTGAACTTCAAACTAGATTGAAGTCCGTTCAAGGTTTAGATTCATTGTTCAAGGTTGTGCAGAAAAATACTTTGCTTTTGGCAAATAATGAAGTACTGAAATTAGCTGTTTCAAAATTTACTGATTTTTTGGATGAGGTATCAGAAACGGAATTCTTTTTAGAGATACCAAGGTAAAGAAGATATTTAAAAGCGGCCTACTTTATAGTTTCTAATTGGGTATCTCTAGTTTTTTTTAAAATTTGTTGTGGAATGGGATTTTACATTTTAAAGTTATTTATGACTTGCATGTCAGTTGCTTCGTGCGTGAGAAGTTTTAGCAAACTAAAATTAATTAAAAATTACTTACGGGGCAACAATGACCGAGACTTAACAATCTTGGAATATTAACAATTGAGCTCGAGGCAACACAAACTATAAAAGTTTAAAATTATTATAAGCAATAATTATTAGCCTGAAACACTCATCCATATTGAAGAAACCTTCCGAGAAAAGATACATGTCGACGACGGGACTCTAACCCGCACCCCTTTGATTGCCGGTCAAGAGCTCTAATAATTGTTACCCTTTGTGCTATGCATAAAAAAATCTTGTCTTAAACATTAGTTTATCAATTAAAAATAATAAAAGTTTAACCGCTTGGACACATAAGCTTGTTTTCACGATAATTTAACGTAGGTAGACATAGGAGTTTAAGTGACATAAAAACTTAAGTGACTAGTTTAAGTGATTTGAATCAAATTCAATAAATAAAAATTCACTAACTTTAAGTGACTAGTTTAAGTGATTTGAATCATTTTATTAAAAATAACGCCACAATGTGATTTTGCAAAAATTGAAGAAACAAACTATAAATTTTGTTGATGTAATTTCCGAATTAATGAAAGCTCGAAAGAAAGGATTTTTAGGACCAGTTTTTTCGGAAAATTTGAAATTTGAATTTCCTTCACCTCGTCATTCACCGAAAAATCAACCCCTGTAAGGAGAAATTTCAACCAAATTTCATATTTTTTTCACTTCAAATTTGACATGCAATCATGTCTTCCTGGCGGGCTTAGGACAGATGAGAGGTTAAGTACAAAAATGTTGTTTATCTGGGTAATTTTATTTCTATTCTCATTCTTTATTTGCCATATTCAACATTCAATTCCATTTCAACATCAACATGTAACAATGTATGATAAAACAAAACTATGTATTACTATAATAATATTGTAACTTGAGTTTCTCATTTTATTACTTGTTAAATTAGATCATACTTTACGATTATCGAATTTTTATTATTTTTAACAGTTTTCATTCTTTGGGTGACACCAACTTATCCGCCCAGGGTGCCACCCATGCTAGCTACGCCACTGCTTACCACACTAGCGACTTGAAACAATCCGTCCATTGACTAATATATTTTTGGGATGAAGGAATATAATGAGTTGCATTGAAGAATTTTAAGTCAGAATATCATACTCGTAGTTTACTTAAATTAGTGCATTTTGAAAGATTTGTAAATGCTACCAAACACCAAATAATTACTGTAAAGCAGAAACAAGAAAATAAAACCAGTAATCATTTACTTGAAAACATCGAAGCAAAGCGGTCGGTGGTTGAGTTTGCATAGCATTTGGCTCCTACCCAGGAGTCATGTGTTCAATTCCTCGGCTGGTCAAGTTCTTCAGCACGTCACAAGCAACATTTTGCGCTTACTTCAGTAGTAGTTGGAGATTTTCAAATATTGTCAGGTTACTCGTAACCCAGGGATGTTTGTCTTTCTTTCTAAATAAAATAAAATATATATTGCGATGCAGACATAACGGTGAATAAATCTTGTTGGATTCAGCTGTCGTCCCATGGTCAGTAAAGAATCGATATAAACCAAATTTTGTAATAACCTGCGCAGAAAAGTAAAGTTTGCTAAAGAAACAGCGCAGTCCAGTGTGGGAATACTACGCAGATTCTTATAGCACTCGGTTTATGTCGATTCCTTACCGTCCCGTGGGACAACGGCCTTAGTGGAGGAGTATATCTATATTCTTGGAGGTGGATTTAGTATATTTTATTAATTTTTACCAGAAATCATCCCATATTAATCCGGCAATTATCCCAACATTATCTCTGGCAACGTATTCCATTAGAGACATCTATGTACCGTGTGTAAAAGCGGCAAACTTTTTAACAAAAAAAAATTGGTTCGAGCCTTTGCTGATTTAAAAAAGTTCAGGGGCGTGTGGCCCCACCTACTGAACAGAGAAAGTTTTGGTTTTGATTTGCCATAATAATCGCACTGGTATAAAGTTGTCCAAGATGTTGTCGTTATTATAAAGATTGTTTAATAATTAATGTGTCAAGTCGAACTCAAAAGGTGATTTAACATTCCAAGCATCAAAGGTAAAATGATTTTCACGTTTATGTTATTTAACCGCAAAATGATTGACCAAAATCTTTTACATTCGCGAATTGAAGGTTTTTATTGGTTAGGAAAAAATAGAGCTATAGTTTTTGTATAATCGTCTTGAATTACATTAATTTAAATATATACCAACTTCACAAACCTACACACTAATAGTAGCTAACGGATATTCATTCATATATTTGATAATTTACTTGAAAAAGAATTTAAGACTTTTGGTGAGTATGAAAATTTTCATGTTTTTTAGTACGAAAAAATTACTAACGATAGCATTGAAATATTATTTGGTCAGAAACTTTTAATACATAATAAAATTATTTTAAAAAGTACTTGTGAGGTATGCAATGCACCTATCTAGCCATAATTTTCTTTAGCTATAAATAGTTTTAATATTTAACTTGATTTAATTTAAATTTAAAAGGATTAAAGATAAAAAATTAAATTTATTTCATCCATACTTTCGGATGAATTGTATATGTATAGATGTTGAAGCAAAGCTCTGGGAGAATTTTCTAGGTATAAATTAGTATCATATTTGATAAATGTATATTTTATGTGAATATCACACTATGAAGGGTCCAACTAGGGATGTCCTACAAAACAAAATCTGGATTTTGTTTGATAAGAAATCCGGATTCGCAATCCCTAGTCCTAACTGCCTGTGAACAATGGACATATCAAAGTAGTAGAGAATATGGGAGATGGTTTACAGAAAAGGTATTTGTGAGACTTTTGAAGAACCCCCAGCGAAGAAAATTTTGCAAAAAACGTTATCCGAGTGAATAACGAAGGTAGTTGAATTTAAATTATAGATATAAAACAAAATGGGCTTTCGCAAGTGTTGCCCTGAGTACATCTCCCATTCTCATTACAGTTATTTAACTTACCTTTAATTAATATTAATTGTTTTTAAAGAGCAAGCAGTGTCATCCATCAGTAAATATTTTCGCAAACAATAAACAAGCAATATAATGATGGTGAAAGATTTTTTTTTAATACTAACTGTACAGACATAGAATAAAGAAGAAAACTAATAAATGCCTTCTGGGTACGTTTCGTGATCCAAATATTGGTATAATTAAGGTTCAAATTTAAAATAAAAAAAACTGTTTTTGAATTTCAAATGGGATGGAGATCTACGATGTCAGGCGAGTGTGAGTGAGACTTCTAGTGCACTTCTATTTTTCATATATAGTCTATATTGTCAGGTTATTCATAACCTGGGCATGTTTGACCTTAAACAAACAAAAAAATTAAACAAAAACAAAAAAATAATCAAATTTATTAAAATGTCGAATAAAATTGTCGTCACCATAAATAATTCGTTTCTGGTATAGCCATTAGAATTATTACTTACGCATAGCAACAATACAAATACACAATGCTGAGTCAAGGTTAGAGCAAAAATAACCACCAGTAAAAGGCTCTGTGAGCTGCGAGGGTGAAAGCACGGAAATAATACTCCTGCCTGAAATAATACTTTCCGCTGCCTCGCTCACTTGTCTCATTGCTCGCTACATGACTTCCACTTGTTCGCGTTTTGAACTTGTAATTACTGCGTTATTGACTGTCTAAACACCGACACGCTTATTTCTCGCCTTGTAAATAAATTGCACATTCTTGGCACATTATTTACCTGCGTATATTGATATCGACAGGTACGAGCATACATATTTATTATACGATGCATTGTACGTCAACCTTTTTAGCCGGAGGGCTAATTTATCCATTTTCAATTTGTACGCGGGCCGCAGCTCGCATGGGATAAGGAACATACAACGTAACATTGTTAAACTTGAAGTCGGTGGTGTCGCAATCCTATTTATGTTGTCTAAAATGTGTTTTTTTTTATAAAATAAATAAAGAAGGATAAACTCAAAGCGCCGCAGGCGAACATTCTATATCTCCAAGGCCAAACCTATAAACGCTTTCATTTTCTTCATTTTGAAATAAAGAACACATCAAATAACCTACTTGCGGTTTTGGCTAACTGTTGATTTTTTCATTTGGAAATTCAAACAAAATTGAGTAACAAAATCTTAATTATTTTGTAAAACGGAAACTTTTAAAATGCTTAAAATTAATTTCATCAAGAAAAGCGCTGCGCAATGAAGATAGTTTTTTTAAACACGAAATTTTATCAAAGAGTACGTATGAACAGTTTGAAGAAAAACTGAGTTTTCCGCTCAATCCCCTTTTTAAAACAACAAACCATTGAATATTCTTTACCGCAACTTTTTGATATTTTATTTAATTAAATGGGAACGAAAAGGGTCGCGAGCCACACAAAATGGTTTCGCGGGCCGCGGGTTGACCATCACTGCTTATCAGTATGAATGAAAGGGTTCACTTTTTTGTTATACTTGTAATTATTATGACATTTTTCAATTAATGTAAACATACAAACCGCGATCTTACGCGTAACTTATTCATGGTAATAGGTTGACATTAACACCATAGCTACCTACTAAAAAAGACTGTACACATTTAACTATGTCAAAAATAATATATATATGAACACGAAACATAATATTAGACTTTTAAACTTACCTATAACGAAATATCCCAACAATCCTCTATTTTGCTTTCATTATTATTATCTTTTATCCATCCTTCTCATAAAATTGTAATAAACCTTATGTTCCGTACTTCCACCAGCAGTTAGAAAGCTGAATGGTGATCACTGATCACAAAAAAATCTCTGAGATTTTTGTCAGAATTATAAAGGTTCATGTTGTGTTTAATGTTTAAAACGGCAGATGGCGCCCTACGTCCTAATAGTGTTGTCCCTGGTGTTGCTGTGCGTGAGTGCGTACGACCCCGATGACCCGGAGATAGCGGAGATCCTGCTCCCCAAGGGGCAGTTCGAGGCCTTCTACCCCAACGCGGTGACCGGCAGCGCAGCGCGCCCCCCGCACGCCCACGGCACCTTCTTCAAGCACCGCCACCCGGCGCTGGTCGACGCTAAGAACTCGGCCGCCTATGGCTACAGGTTCGACGGAGGAAGAAGATTCAATTTTGACAAGTAATCATTACGATATTTTTGTTTTTGTAACTTATTGAGATAATAAAACATTAATAATTTAAAAATTTGTTATTATTTGTCTCTCCACTCCATTCGCAGGTACTGACTTTACAATGACCGTAAGCGAAAGAGAAAGGCGTGAGCGGGGAGGCATTCCGCTTTTCTGACCTTAATTATAGTCAGGTCGGTATTAAAGTTTGACGTATAAGATATTTTCAGTTGTGTTCTGAAGTTTCGGGTTTAAAACACTGAATGACGTCCTCCATGGCCGATGGATAAGCCTCTATAAATTCTGCGGTGCGCAATTAAATTATATTTTATTAATTTGTGTTATTTCTCAATTAATTAATTAAAAATTATATATAGTGAAATATACTCTCAGTATCGCCCTGGGTTAAGACCACCATTCAAAAATTCTTCTGCTTTAGATGTGTTTAGCACCTTTATTTGAATACCCTCTCACGTCTCAACTATGCTCTTTCACTTATCTTTCTTATTGCCTTGCGCCTCACAAATGATCCATAACTGGTAGATATCCAGTTTCAATGACACAAATGCAATGTTTTCTTGTTATTCTTCAATCCTCAGAGCTGATTAATACGACAGAATGAGACAAGAGTTCATTTATGGAATATTTGTTTCTAAGAGCACATTTAGAATATACGGATATACGCATACAGTAGAATTCGGATATAACGACTTCGCTTATAAAGGCTTACCGTTTTTAGCGACGACAATGTAAACTCAAATTAGGTTTCATAGTTCGGTACGAGGAAAACACATCCCTTTATTACGACTCCGTTTTAGGTGACCAACTGCTTAAAGCGACCCATAAATAGACCACTCAAGCGTGCTAATTCATCCGGTTAGAACAACGCGCAGTGTTTTGTTTACAAAGCCGCCTACCTCACCGCCCGCGATCGGTTTCAACTTTTTAAGAATTTGCTTCGAATAAATTAATTTAAAGGGTTGGCCGCGTCTGTGTCGGCAGCGAAAATTTGATTTACGATCTGATTGCTAAATGATGTGGAAGCTGAATTAGGATGTATTTAAATAAAAAGATTTAATATTCAAATAAATCAACTTTTATTATCGAAGAAATCAAATAGTAGGGGAGCCCACGACACTAAACCTGTAATAATAGGTCTCCCAAAGTTCATACATATAAATCGTCACGTCATTCATAGGGGAACACAAAATTGCTCTGCTGCCATGTCAGGGACCGGGCAAAGCTAAAAAAATAAATATAGGTATATATATAATAAAAAATTCTAAGAGGTAGAATGAGGTGAAGGGGGAGGGGTATAGGAAGGATGGGGTGGAGGTTACATAAGGAGAAAAGGAACAACTTAAAATCGGACTGTTGGTTAATTCAAGCTGTTTGTTTAAAATTTGTTAATTATTTTTCTTTGATTTTGATATTTATAATGCTTCTAAATTAATCAGGCGTATTCCTATTCTATTTTTATGGATTATTTGGACTCCTGTATTTTTAATAAACATGTGGTTAGTATGAACTAAATTTTCCGCAAATTCTGAGAAACCTGTGATTAACTTGGATTAACTTTTATTGAAATGTACGAAAGCGATGTTATCAGAAAAGGTTAGAAAAACGGAGTTTGTAAGAAGTACGAAGTTATTACGACAGACATTCGAGACATAATATCGGTCGGTTTCATTCAGAAGCGCGGTATTGCAACTAAATGAAAATTGAAAGTATTTAAAATCAATTAACGAGTGTTTTATAAGCACCACTATAATTTGTAGGTATAAATGTTTATCTTCTAATAATCCATAAACTGTATTTTCAGGGAGATGCAAGCAAGATATTGTCGTCCAGTCGGTGTATACACTTTTTTCATCGAGATCATAAAATTATCATAATGCGTATTTACGGACGCTATAGGCGCGCCGCGGTTCCTGTTATGTTTGTGCCGTGCCGTGTAGCGGTACCTAGTCCAGATTAAGATAAACTTGGTTCGATCTTCTATTATTTGTACGTTATGTAAGATTTATCATTTATTTATCTACTCGAGAGATCGTGAAACCAACCCTTTGTCGTGTGCGTTTATTACGTTTTGTAAGTAAGGTATCGATTTTAATTTGGTATCTTGGTTATAATAGGTAAGCTAAAAACAACTGATTTATTTAAATATGTAATACATGGTAATGGTAGGTATGTTTATAGGAGTTCGCGTCGGTGTGTCGGCTTGTTTATTTCGTAGGTACATTTCGACAGACCATAATATTCTCATATAAATAATTATGTGTCAGCGTAAACTCAAGGTGATTATTGCCTTGATGTGGCATATAGTGGTTCGTTTGATAAATTCGCCTCTCTTAAGGTCCGGCATTCCGCATTTCTACTGATTTATAACATATGTGTCTTGAACACTTTCAGTTTTGAAGTTCCTAAAAAAACATATTTTTTATTTGATATCTGTAGACTACTAACTGTCGAGCCGAAACTGTAATTATATGAAATTCACTCGACAGAAAAAAATCGCGAAGTATGCTCCGAAAATTATTAAAAACACGTTTCGTTCTGTTGTTTAACATGTTATAGCTATGAAAAAATTCACAGTTTATCTTTAAATGTAGATAACGCGTTTATCGAGAGATTTGGCTCTAATTTAAACAAGTCGTGTTTTTTTAAACATTTTCACAATTTTCTCATAAGCTTCTATTAGGCATAATCAAAGTGCCTAATATAAGCGATGATTTCAGAATTAAAAATAATGTTAAGAGTAATTAATATTTGTTTCCTTTCTTTTTTCCTGTTGAATTTGAGGACAAACGACTGACAAGGTTCTGTAAAACGACTAAAATGCGACTCTTAACTCTCAAGTTCTCCGATCATATACTTTTATGGCATGTTGAATCATTGCATCATATTTATAAAATATGAGTTAGGATTCTAATCTCACGTATTTGACTACCTTCTAAGTTCCCCAACACTGTAACTTACAATGCGTATTAACTCCCTGTTCAACTTACATATGTACTACGTATCTGGTACTTACTTCCAAGCGCAGACACCCAGGTGGGTAGGTACCTACTTAATACGTTGTGGTCATAACTACGTATGTACATAATACTTAAGTATGGATGTTATTATACGCACAGACCGTTCCACTTGGTGTGGTACAGGAGCAAATTATAAAAACCTATTATATTTACAGGAACTCCTCTTATCATGATGCCTGAAATTCATCTAAGAAAATGAATGACTGTACAAATTACCCCAATTAAGATTTTTTAAATTATTACAAAGTTAATTATAATGGATTTTTTTCTACAATATTTCAAGCCGGATAATTAAAAGTGACAAATGTACACATGTACACCCGCTGTGAGCGCATTTATTTAGGACTTAGGTCAATAAAATGCATAATTCCAGCGAGGGCTCGTACAGACGTCATCGATGTTCGTCCTCTTCTTTCTCACGCGTCTTGTTTCAAAACGAAAAAGACAGAATATGCTAGAACGATGACGTCACATTTGATCTCTCTGGGATTGGTATACTGGACCACTGTTTACTTGATAACAAAAAAAATATACTATTTTCGGTTCTACTTCTGGAACCAAAAAAACATTTTGATATCTTAACTGTAAACCAGAAAATATCTGCTACTACGTACATCGTCATCAAAATGAAGCCAGAATCTTTAAATTTGCATAGCATTTTTCTATCTTGGTTTGTAGGTTAATGCAATTATTTAAAACTTGAAAGGTGATTTCCATGTGTTATTTTGATATAAAAAAAACGTTGAATATATATATATAGGTAAACAATATTTAAAGAAAACAATTTGCTCCCTTCGCATTTTCACTAGTTAATTTCAGTTCTGAGTTTCTTGTAAAAAATATCAACTACTAAGATTTATTATTGTGTCATTTAAGATATAACATTTTATATGCTACAAAAACAGGTACGTGTAAGTTTCAAAGTAATAAAGCTTTTAGGTTATACCATATACATTATTAAAGTGCGTTCTAAGGTGCAAATAATCTACGGATAAAAAGACACTTAGGCTTTCAGATCGTAGAGAATTTGTGATATGATCGGACATGACTGGGTGTTCCCAAGACGAAGGGCAGGAATTAGAGAGGGGAGGGGATAAGGGCTAGATTAGGCCCGTATAAAACCAGAATCCTCCTAAACCTAACCATCATTCGTTCCTGAATCTTCGAGCTAACCAGAGTTACTAAACCATCTGCTCTTACTTGGGATTTATAATATATTCTATTTATTAGAATATTTTAACTTCTTCTACCAGTTTCAATTGAATTTGTGCAATGAATACGGACATCAGGATAACGGTAAGATAACAATTTTTATTATAACGTTTCTTAATTTTACTGTGTATTTATGGCGTTTTATATATTTATTTTTAATTTTTGCATATTATATTATTTAAATATTATCAATTATTGCGATTTATTCTTACAAATATTATCTTACAATTTTCACTAATTGAATTTGCTGCTGCAACTTTTCCAATTTTAATGTGTATCTGCTTTAATATTGTGCTTTAAAAACATTCAGTTATTTCACATGAATAATATTTTTGTGGTGATTAAATTTTAAATATGTTCGTTTAACGTTTTCCAATGGGACACCTTACAAGAACAACAAAAAACGTTTATAATATTACGATAACACGAAAATATAACAAATAAAGTGATTTTCAATATAATTTGTTTGTAAGTTGGAAAAAATTATTTTATTTTTTGGAGAATTTTTTTAATGATGTTTAATTATTTTTTAAATATAATTTACAACAAGCGATATTTAATATTTACTATCCATGTGGCGATTGTTTATATACCTATAATAACTATTACCTATTCTGCATCTTGCTTTCTTATTAGTTCTTATATTATTAATGTTATGTTTATAAATATGTTAAGTTATTCATTTTTCCGCCCGTTAATTTTCACATAAATTCGGTAACGGCAAGTGAGATGTCAAACATTTAGTATTATTATAAGCATTTAGTGGCTAAAAGTGATTAAATGTAATTATTACTCATTGAATAAAAATAACATGTAATTATAATATATGTATAGATTAAATAATAAATAAAAAAATAAAAAAATACATTATGGTTAATGAGTGTGAATAAATTTTAATTATAATTAGATATTTTTGTATACCTATACCGCAATGAGTTTAAAGCCAACTAGTTTCGGATACAAACGTAACTTCTTCAGGGAAGTTAAACAATGAAATAATTAACTAATTTTTCATCACTAATTTTCAAAACATAATAATAATAATAATAAAATAATTTCCTTGTGCTATCAATCTATTGATATTGACTACTTTTAATATATTATTAAGTGTAATAAACCGATTGTGTAAAATATGACAAAAAATGTCAGAGAGGTGTCAGATTATAATGAACTGATTTGATTGTTTCAGATTCACGTGTGTTTGGCGCTGGCATTCTTTGCTTTAGCTGATGCCTTCTTCCTGAGATGGGGCGCTGAACCGTAAGTTATACATATCATGAATATATTAAACCTTAACCCTTTTCATCTAATTTTTAAATTTGGTACAAATATGTAAAAATCGAAAGTAGTCATGTTAAATTACGATTTATATTGAAAATACAATTCTTAAGAGTTTTAAACGAAAAGTGTTAAGAAAAGGCAATAAAATTATAATTCTATCATTAACTGAAAATTGGTAATTAGATACAATATTATTCCGGACGAGGGCTCATTTATAATTAGGATTTTAAGAATTTAGTGCAAAAATATAATATAATTAAAACATATATTAAGCTAGCCTTGAAAGCTCGTACAAATTCTAATAAAGTAGCCACCTTTACCTGAAAATACCAAATATAATAAATAATTGTTGAAATCAATTTCGCGAGAGTTTCAGATTTCTTCTTTCTAGTTGCGATTGCATACAAATAAATTAACATTATCAGTAGATACGATTTATATAAATTGTACTCGATATTGTTAAGTTTGTGATGAATGAAATAACTACTTACTGTAATTCCAAAGGGTTTAATTCCAAGAGCCATCAGAATAAAATTTATAAGGATACTCTGTCAATATAATAAAAAATGTAGTATAATGATCGATGAATTGTAATACAAATGATGAAAGTACGAGATCCTCAGGTAGGAACCTAATTAAAATGATTAGAAAGGGGAAGATTTTAATAAATTCCATATTATAGCATTCCATAAGTAGGTGTTAGTATTTCGTGGGTTTTTATTGAGGAATGAATATGTAACATTACCGCAATAATTTTGTGGTCTATGTTACCGCTTAGGATCAAGAAAATTTAAAAATCATCTCATTCCGTCTTAACTACTCTTTCAACAATTGATAATTATTTGTACTTGTTGAAAATAAATTACTAACTAATATACTAAATGCTTTTTATAGATTTTGATATCCTGATATATTTTTTGAGAATAATTGCTACTTTTAACCTAATTTTCTAGATATTTACTTTGTGGAGTGCTTTTTATTAAGGAAGTTCAACCCCATTTCAATCACTAAACTCATATATTATTTATAAATCTACAATTATTTTTAATGTGTACATAATATTACGATTATACAAATGATTTCACTGTGCTGTTAGAATCCTCAGACTGATTGATATTAATAATATTTTAAAATGTACTAATCTAAAAATTCTCGTTGCAAAGAAAAAAAAATCTATAAAATAAAGAAACTACGATTGTGTCATCCATGGCAAAGCTAAAACAACGTATGTTGGAGAGTTGCCAGTTACTACCGAATGTTTCTCCAAAATTGGAACATAGAACCAATCCCTTAAAACTCCACCGAGCTTATTAATTATTTGGAAGCATGAATAAACGCTTAACCACGTACTCATCTTTATTTCATGAAAACTTATTTGAAAAATATTGTCTCAAATAATTCCTAAGATTAAGACTAAATTGACACAAGGTTCTTAATTTAAAAAAAAAATTGTAAATTTTATTTTGATTGCTGTTTTTGTTTTTATAGTTCTCTAAAATTATGTTAAATTAGTCTAAGGACAGGTTGTTTCACGGGAGTTCAAATGTAACATTGTAATCAATTGCCCATTCATCGACATTTTATATTTTGACAATTGAAAGGTCCCCATTAAATGCCAATTCTAGGTCCGTTTCAGCTTTTTAAAAAAATGTGATCAGCAGAAGAGGGACAACTATCTTGTTAATAAAGTATTCAGCTTATTACAATTTGATGGAAAGCTCAAACGCACCTAGAATAAAATGTAAAAAAAAACGGAGTGGCGCAGAATGATCATTTGATGAATTCATCTCACGCGAATTTCTGCGAAACAACTGGGACTTAGTGTATGTCTATTGGAAGGTAGACGCGATCTCACAATAATTTTGAAGGCAATATTACAGGCAGGCCCTATCCCCGAAGGCCTGGGTGCCCGGCCAGCTGGCGCAGGTATCGCAGGCGTACCGCGGCTACGGCTACTCGCCCAGCGTGTGGGAGCAGCGCAAGGCCTACCAGCAGTCCGCCGTGGACTACCCGCCCATCCCGATCAGCGTCCCTCTGCAGGCCAGTCTGCAGCCCGTGTCCCTACAGCACGTGCAGCTGGTCCCCTGCATGTGCCCCGTATCGGCGGAGGAAGCGGACAAGCTGCACGAGGCGCCCGGCCCTTATCTGGCGCAGCCGGCCCAGCAACAGTACCTCACGCAGGCGCAGCCGATTCAGAGCGCCGACCAGTCTAACAAGAACTGACTGGTTGGGGATGTGGTGTCTGATGCGGCCTTCAATGTCTTTGCGACTGGCCTTGAACTAGCACTTGACACTTATTATCTCTTGGGCCATCGGCAAACTTCAACTAACATCAAAATCACTTGATTGGTACATATTTAGATTATTTTGTCAGAGTACTAATAAAGATTTATTTATTAAAAAAAAATTACACTCTTCAACTTCACTCTATTGTTAGTATTTTTGTGGTCAGTGTACAATTTCAATAAATATAAAATTTATTTATTAAATATCGTTTTATAGATATCTTTATGTTGAAAAAGGTGTGATTATGTCAATACTGTTGACGTATTTGAGTGCAACACAATATTTCACACTTTTGAAGAGTTTATTTATTTAATATACCTTTCAGAGATAACTTTATGTAATGTTAAACTACCAAAAACACATCTGGTAATTTAGATTTTTAGTTGTTCTGATAATCTCAGCTTAGATATTATTATTTATTATTGTTCTTTATCAGCGATCTTTTTGATAAAAATAGAAACGCTTTGATCTTTAAAGTTAGTTTAGAATGTGTAGAATAATGGATTAGGAGACTGATATAATTAATAAATGACTGATAATTCGTATTGAGTGCTACTGTGTGTAGGAATATTCAAATAAATATGTCAATTATAAAATAAAATATCTTTTGTGTTTTAAATACGTTTTTTTAATAAATGTTCATCCCTCTTATTAATATTCGTACGTGCTACCTCACAATTATTGACCAAGCTATTTATTAGATATCAGTGGAACTATTGCATCGTCCACATAAAAAAATGTTGTGACTATTAAGATGTGGTTACTAAACGTAATATCTAAAGCAATTTCAAGCTAAGTTTTGATTAGGTCGGTAATCAGAACAATACTTGAGTATAGATAATAAATTAATATTCTTGTGGTGAGAAAAAAACCAACAAATAAAGACTGTACCTAATAGAATAATAAGTTATGTAAAGATATGAAGCATTGCCTTATTCCGTAAAATGTAATTATTTAAGCACTTTTAATCAGCACTTGCATTGCTTTTCTTTATTAAACTTGCATTCATTATATCTTTTTATTAGACTCTTTTTATTATCATTATATTTTCGAAAAAGAGAACCCGTGATCGGAAAACAAAAACCCTGAAGTGACTTAAAATAATTGTAGAGAATTTATTTATTTCGAATGATTGATTCGAAGTCCTTCCATGAAAATTTGCTTTTAAGCAGTTAATTAAACTGATCGTGACTGTCAAACCAATAACATTATGTAAATAAGTTAGAGTAAAGAAAGTTCCCACCAAACGTCAGTGACTGTGAAAATGTGTGAAGAAGTCTGAAGAAGTAATACACGATGTCAATGAAGTGTGTAATTAAACAAAAAAACTATGGGAAGACTACTCACCTGTATTAAATGTCTGCTTTTTTTGTCAGTACCCAGTAACATGGTCGAAGAGATGTTTAATCACACGTAAAAAGTTTGAGATTGAGGTTTTTATGCTTATTTGCAAAGCTTTGGAATACAATCGGGAGCTTTAGGATTTGACTTTCACTGCACTGTGATATACGCATTGATATATTTTTATAGTCATGCTATAAAAATATATCAATGTGCGTATCACATATGTCATCGTTAGGTAAAAAAGTTGAATTGTTTGTTGGAAAAAAAATTTCAATTAAAAACTGTTTTTGTATGGGATAAAAATAACGGAATATCGAAAAAAACGAATTAAAACTTCTTAAGCTCCATCTATACGTAAGTATTTATATATGTTTATATGTATAATATTTACATGTATATACATATATTAATTATCTATAAATATTTATTTATTTAAATTTATTATCGTTCGCCTCGCCTGATCACACTTTTCGTAACGCTTTCGTCACGCATTCGCCAGCTTACTCCCAAGTCAAGCGTGCGTAAAGAAATTTTACTTCAAAAATATTTGTATTTTTTTTTACTTTTACCTACATGTGGAATCACCTCTCGAAGTTTGTGCAGTTTACATCTCGATGTCCTATATAAAAATATGACCAATTCGTAACCAAATGATCAAGTCTTTAATTCAAGGGCTCACTCCATTGCAAGCTAAGTGAAACTTTATTGGTTAGTCCTTTTCACTAGCACAACTTGTGTTGAAAATAGAGTAAGTACCTATAGTCGGGATCTGGCTGGGATAAAATATGGTCTAATATAAACATTCGTATATTCATTTTTTCATTCCATACGGTCTGAAATAAATATTCGTATTTTTATATTTTAATTATCATTTTGCTTATATCAAATATTATATTTAATTCATGCACAATTTTTAATTTTTACTTCAAAAACCCGTTTAATCAAAGGATATCATATTTGTTCCAGCTCATATAGGTCTCATATAAATAGTTTTATCTCCCTTACTGTCATGGTGAGAAATACGATCTACGGTCAAATCTACATTTTAACCATAGAAAAATTTAAATGTGCACCACAATGAAACCAAAGTTTGCGATAGCAATTTGAAAAAAATGTATAAAACATTGATAATTTAAGTTATAATAACGATAACCTATATGTGTGTGTTTTTATTTTTTTTTCGTTATCATTAATGTTAGATAGAAAAAGTAATGGTGGGCCATTATTATTTTTTTTAAAGTTTGTATTAAATTTAAAAGATTAAAATTTATTAAATTATACTTTTATTTATAATAATAACATTTGCAAATATATTTCATCACCTTTTAAAAACAGTTTTAAGTTTTCGGATATGTTCAGAAATATTTTATTTATTTCGATTTTATTGCGAAGCGGAAATATGTTTACTTCTTATTAATCTACGTACATTTTAACTTCGTTGGGAACCTGTACCTTTGAATGTCTATAAACATTAAAAAAATTGTGTTTTAGATTTCTTCATTCTTTTTAGTCTAATATTTTTTTCCTATCTTGCGTGGTGTATGTTGAAGTCTTTATTGTATGGCGAGTGATATTATCGAGTTATATTAACATAACCTTTATTCTTTTTGAGTAAGTAATGTTTTGATTATCGTGGAAATTCTCACAGATATGGGCAAACGATAATTTGCGTATAAAACGGAAACACTCTTACCTGCATTACTGCTCGTAATTATTGTTTTTATTTCCTCGCTAATTCTTGATAATAATCTAATGCTTATAAGCGCTTCGGTAGAGCTTACGCCTTTTTTGTAATTTTATAATAAAAGCGTGGAAGTGAAATAGATCGGTAATACTCAAAGATAACTGCATTATTGCGTTTTCACTTACAGCATGGTCAAGCGGAAACCATAAGTCGATAAGTCGATAATAATACATTATTTTATTAACTTTAAAATTAAACATGATGTATCCATTTAATTAAGACTTATTCAAATATCAAAAATATCCATCATCATCCACACCCTCAAACCAGAAGATCCAGCTGACTCCGCACACCAATAAAAGATTTAGGGGTAGTTTATTGTGTTCGAATTCTATATGAGGCACTGGCTTATTCCTATTCATTGAAGAAAACTTTAGCACATACCATAGAGCATAGAATACTTTAAAAGTAAAAAAAAAAGTGTGCTTTAGACTTTACACCACACGACTGAAGTAATCTTCTTTAGCTCCATCTATACATGTATATACATATAAATATATTAATTTTCTTCAAATATTTATTTAAATTTATTATCGTTCGCCTCGTCCTATCACACTTTTCGTAACGCTCTCGTCACGCATTTGCCAGCTTACTCCCCAAATCAAGCATGCGTAAAGAAGTTTTACTTCAAATAGAAGCATAGTTTGATCTATTACATTTAAAGCATGGAAGGATCATATTAGGATAATTTAAAAACAATCATGTATTATATTTACCTACCCAACTTCATCACTCCCTTGAAAATGACATAAAAAGTGTTCAAAAAAACCTTGGTTAAATATGTTACTTTAGGTTGGGTAATGGGCTATTTTTTTAAATCACTTTTTATTATTTTTAATGGGTTTAATTAACTTGGCTATTAAAATATTTTACAAGTAATCGTTTTAGTTCGCTATTGTTTTTTCTTACCTAACCTAATCTAATATAATATGTATATGGATATTTTTAATAATATTTTTTTGAAGTTGGGGTCCTTGGTTCGAGACCATTTCCATTTCCTTTTCATTTTTTTCTGTGCCTTGTTCTTTCTCTAATACAAAAAAATTTTGATTTCTTAGAAATATCTTCTTCTTAAAAAATATCATTTATGACTTTGCAGTTCCTTCTCAATGTCAATAGTAAGGACATCTATTGACATGGTAATGGTAAGGACACTTTTTTAATTGATTTATTTTCCATTATTTATATTTGATATATACATACAATGAAATAATATGAGTAATGAAAACCTGTAAGGTGCAGCCTGTGCGTGGGTTATATAATTATATAAATTTTATTTTTGTACTTAAAAAGAAACACAGAGGGCAAATAAAGCAAAAACGGTAAGCTTATAATTAAAATTTGTCAAAAAAATTTGTACAAGACGTGTATACAAAACTTTTCAAATTTTTTCTTTTCTTGTTTATTCCAGATGTTAGATACTATTTTTCGACAGCTTTTGAAATAAAACTTCTTTGCGCACAACTTATTTTCTTGACTAGGGGAGTAAGCTGGCGAATGCGTGACGAGAGCGTTACGAAAAGTGTGATCGGGCGAGGCGAACGATAATAAATTTATATAAATATTTATAGAACATTAATATACGTATACGTATATTATGTATATAAACATATATATATATATTTATATACATACATATAGATGGAGCTAAAGAAGTTTTACTTTAGTCGTGTGGTCTAAAGAACACTCGTTTTTTTTATTTTGGTGTTTTCTTATCACATTATTTTACAACCCTGAAGAAAGCATTTTTGAAGGCGAAATTAATTAACTAAAATGTAATTAAAGTGGGGCTTTCCAAAGCACGTGCAGAATATATTAAAAATATATCATCATTATCAGTAACATTCATTGTCACAGCAGTAGTGCAAAGATTCACAGATTTTTATATTTTAATCAATATATGGATTTCAATCACAGAAACGCTCTCTATATAGATCCCTTATCAAACAATGGCACCCTGCACAATTTTAATGAAATACTCGCTTCTACACCGTGACCAAACTTTTTACATGCATAAATAAATCTTCTACGATTCAAGAAACAGTAATTTTCTTAGTAACGCAACAGACTTTCCGTACATTTTCCATCGCCATTTCTTCGTTGCTTAGAATTACGTTCGCCGAAGGAACCTCCATTAACTGGGCAACAATAATTGGTTGGGCTCTATAAATAAACGGCCAACGATTGCGATTTATCATTCAAGATCGATTCACTGAAGTGCGAACAGCTTGTATTTTGTTCGGAGGTTACCAAATAAAAAAAAACACAGAATGGATGTCAGACTTGCGGTAAGCATGTGTATTGCTATTGTTTTTATTTGTCAATAAAATTGAGGTTTCGAAGTTACTTTGATAACGGTAAACATAGACAGCATCAGGATTCTAACAATAATTTTGGGATTATTAGTAATATTATATCTTTTTGCAAATTTTCAAAAATTGGGAAAATGTTTTTTTTTCAGACATTTCAAGATTAATTTAATGAAAGATTGACTTATTACTGAACACGTTGAGTTATTAAGAACCTACCGTTTTATACTTTCACCATTTTACACTGATTGTCATTTTTTTTATTTTTTTTTATATATATAGATTATACTAAATGAAATGCGCTCTTTCCGTACAAGCAATTTACTTATACAGAGTTCATGTGAATCTGTCAAGTAACGATGTTAAAAATATCATTTCTCAACATATTTAAACATGAATTATTTTCATATTGAGAACTGAGAACCCAAATGAGACATCAACTGATGTCAGACCTTTATAAGTCAGAACTTTACAAGTCAGAACAAACATTTTCAAGACGATTATAAGCGTGAACCAAAAACACATTCAAAATATTGTACAGCATTTGAATGCTTATGTACAGACACGGCCAGTCACAAATAATAGCCAACATGATCCTTAGAAGATCAATCGAGGAATCAAAGTTTTTGTAATTTTTTGATAAATAATAAAATAGTAAAATCATATTTTAAAGCATTATAACTAGGTATGTAAATCAAGAATTAATTGAAGATGTGATATATAGATGTATACACATGGACACAGACATATAGGTAAACATACGTGAACACAAACACCTCATTCATCCTGCGAAATAAAAACAACTGCGTGCAGAATTTCTGAGTTTATCACTGTAATAATTATGACGAAGTGTCTACATACATAAAAGCCAACATCACCAGCAGTCTACGAGTTTTTGCAAATGGGAATTAATAAGATTGATCTTGATAGGTATATATAATTAATATTTTAATATGTAAGATTAATTTTACCTAATACATTAATGTCTTAATACGTAAATGTATCCGACGATTACATCTACATAATTATCGTAAAAGTAGGAAAGCCAAACAGCTTCAGAAGGAAATTACTTTACTTCTGATTTTTTTGTTGTAATTGAGTTAACGGAACAAGATCAACTTAATAGACGCGTATGTAATAATTATGCCGTATTACACTTAAGTATAAATTCACAACCATGGCATTATGGGGTAGTCGAGATGATAGAGAACCAATAACAAGCTCGCTAATTATCTTAGAATCATCATAGTACTTACTGCCTAGTTAACTGATTAACACTCTTATCTAACGTTTATTTTTACTATTCTTACATTCAGTTAGTAACACATATTTTTTTCAAAAATAATTTGTGCTAGATTAAAAAAAAAATATATATATATATATCTATTTGGTGTCATGAAAGAAAAGGAAGAAGGCGAAATCTTTATATTACTCGGATGACAGAAGCAAATGGATAAATACAAACGACGAATCTCCTGGATGGACCTTGCTTACAATATTAGGTCAACGAGGAGACAATCGGCATTGAAACTCATAATCATTAGAAATTATAAGTCAGATTCAAATACATAATCGCCAAATAGAATAAATTATTAAATATTAGAAATTAATGATCAGGGCTATGAAATAAATGATTAAAGGTGCCCATATCAGGTCTGCTGTCATTTTCAATCGGTAACAATAATTAGTAAATCGTTATTAGCACCTTACATAGAGAACTAACTAATTTTTTCGAATTTTTTTAAACTTTTATTAATTTTTTTTTAAAACTGGTTTATAATCATGTTATTGGTACATAAATCAAATTTCTTATATAAATATCAAAAAGCACAAACTCAAATTTCAAGATTTTTCTTAAAAGTCTCTGCAGGTACTATTTTGCCACAATTATTATACTTTACCTACCTACCTAATTTAAGTTAAAAATTACACGTAGAATTGTAGAAAATTACACAATAGAAGCGATAATATGGACTAGAGAAGAAGAATAAATAACGTACTCGTGTAAAGCCGGGATGTCCTCTGATCTATTCTATGAGTCTCTATGGTCAATTTATATAACGAAAGTTAAAGTAGATTCAACTTTTGGTTTCTAATCCATAGAAAAAACCTGTTCTCACTGATCTATTCCATAGATTTTTATGAAATGGACCAAAGAATACATAAGGCGTTGCGGGTTATCACTACTTTCAGGCTACACAAAGTAAAACCATTGTCCAATTCCTAGCATTTCTAAATAAAAACCGCAGCTGAACACGAGTCTATTCGTACTTATGTAAAATTACTTATTCTAAAGAAAATTAACACAACCTTAAAATGCTAATACGGACATGTCATGTTGTCTGCATTTAGCATTAAAAGTTTCGATTAAAGCCGTAAATGCGGCGCACACGATGCCAATAAATATCGATAGAATCAAATATAAAAAAAGGTTAACACGAATACAATGGACCGGTAATAATTACAAATGCAGATTATTTTTATTACAACGCAATTAAATTTCCGTGCACAATACATTTTCAAATACATCTATTGAATACTTCGAGTCAAATCGTGGTGTTTTTGCCACAAAATATCAATAGCCGTTGAGTCACATTGTGCCATATGTGCCACTAAATGCCTCACGTCCTGATACTAATATATAAACTAATTAGATCTTACTTTCGATTATATTATGGTCTTTATTTAAACGGTATAAATAAACCGTTTTTAGATATAACAATACAAAGCATTCTGTTTGCATATAAAAGTTTACTATGTAAGATCAAAATTTTGAAATTCTTAAATTCTTAAAATATTTCTAACTTCGCTGTCAGATTTTGTAACTAACGTAATATTATTGTAACTATTATTTTCTAGCCTCGAGGGATTTTAACCAAAACCTTGAAGATACTCCGTGATCTAGGAAGTTTGGTTTTAACCCATTTAATCACAGGAGATATTTGTCCCAGCTTTATTTATTTGGTGTAATGAAAGAAAAGGGAGAACATAGGTCTCACAGAAATCGTTGTGTCTCCCTTAATATCACAGTGAAAAGTATGATACAAACGTTATTGGAAAGAGAATATAACACGCTATAAATTCTAATCTAAAAGTTAACTAACAGTTTTTTTTAATGTACACCTTTAAGAAACCAATGTTTCCGATTGCAATTTGAAAAAAAAAGAAATGAAGTCAAATGAAAAAAATAAGTGAAGTATAATTCATTTGTCTAATGAAATATCTGTAAATGTCTAATTTAAAAATGTAAAGTGAACCATATATAAAACTTTTAAAAGTTTTCATCCAAAATTTTTAAATTAAAAAAATTACAGGATAATAAAATTTGAAAGCTTAATTCATCACCTTTCGAAAACAGTTTTTCGTTTTCGGATACGTTAACAAATAATCCATTTATTTAGATTTTATTGCATAACGGAAATATGTTTAGGCTCTGAAAAAAAAAAAACACGTGTGCTTTAGACTACACGACTGAAGTAAATACTTCTTTAGCTCCATCTATATGTATGTCCATAAATATGTTTATATGTATAAATTATATACATGTATATACTAATTTTATATATTAATCTTCTACAAATATTTATTTAAATTTATTATCATTTGCCTCTCCCGATCGAGCCGTGCGCATCGATGTCCGCTCCCCTCCGCGTTTGGGGCGTCGCTGGTATTTCAAAATAGTGACTGAAATATTTCATGCACTGCTCTCTCTTTTCAACGCATTTCAATTTCTGTTACACATTCGCTAGTTTACCCCCCAAGTCAAGCGTGCGTAAAGAAGTATTTACTTCAAAAATACGCCAAATTTTTGAAGGATTTTGTTTTATTTTGTATAATGTAAATTGGTACCTACGTCAATCTCCTTAAATTAATAAAACACAAAATATTTTTGTTATGTTTTTAAAGAATTTCGTGATCAATTAGGAAGTGAGGTATCGCATGTTATGGAAATAGTTTCCGTACAAGAACTAAAATATGAATTGATTCGTACCTATTAATTAATTAATTAACTCCTTAAATATTAGCATCACACACCATGCACCCCGTATGAATGTATATTTTTTTCTCCTCCAGTGAAAGTGTACAATAGGAGAAGTGGTGTTTGCTTCCGACGAGGAAATACGAGGCAGTGGCGTGTTCCGAGCATATAAACATGCTTTGTTGGTTTAAATAATTACATGGATTCCCGCCATTACTACCTACTGTTATTTCCTGCAAGACTGACTTCTGTGTTTTGACGTGTGTTTAAAGCGACTCATAATATTTAACGAGGACTTGATTAATTATGTAAGAACTACAAAATGATTTCAGGATAAAAACTAGTTTTGACATATTTATATGAATGAATTATGTAGGTTTGTGTTCAGTCTCTTAATTATTGTTCATTTCATGGTTCCTTATCCATCAAGAAAACGTTTAATCAAACGCAATGAATGTTGTTTTCCTAAAAGCAAATGAAATATAGTGGGATGGGATGCAACCGTAATAAAAAAAATCTTTAAAAAAATGTTCATTTACGAAATTTTATAATTAATACACAACAACAAAAAGCTGTATTAAAATTCTATAATATTTGATTAAGTATATTCTATTATAAGTTTTAGTGATTTCTGTACATCATTTTTTATTTATTTATTAATAATTCAAAAAAGATACATACATTACAAATACATTTTATACACTAATTAATTATACAATATATATCTTTGATGTGCCCCCATAAAAAAGCAGGGCTTGTGTGTATGGGGGGGGGGGGGGAGGGGTGTTATTATATAGTTTTTATTTGTTATGATTTAGTTCAGGTTTTGAGTGTGCTTTTTAAGGTGAGTTTTAAATTCTTTTATATTGGTATTCATGTTTCTAATATTTTCTGGTAATGAATTAAAGAATTAAACCAAATCACTTTCTAAGACACTACTTATTTAATTAAAATTAAATAACATGTTTAAAAACCAATAGTTTCTTCAAAATCAGTATAAAATTAATTCACCCAATGATTAGTTTTCATTTAATTAAAATGATGCCACAAAATGAATTTTCTAATTTTAAAGATGAAACCTGTACATGCTTAAAAAGAATATCGAAAATAATATTAGATACGCAAAAAAATGACAACGAAAGGTGGGTGATAAAGTGACCTATTTGAAAAAAAACTGTTTTGCCATTTTTCATTTATAATTTCGTGTAGATTAAATCATATTATATAAGAAAATCTACATTTATTTTTCTTTTTAAAATTTACCGGGGTACGAATAACTTGACAGTATTTGAAGATTTTCTATATCACCACATTAAGCGGAAAATGTTGCTGTTGTCGTGATGGAGGACTTAGCCAGCCGAGGAATTGAACATGGGACGCCTGTGTGGGACCCAAACTGACCGGACTCTAAAAGAGTAATACATAAGAGTAGTACACAGGACATTTAAAGAGTAACATAGGACATTAAAGAGTAGTACATAGGACATCAAAAGAGTAGAACACATTAGTAGTAAGAATATCTATATAAAATTCTAGGCAGGTAGGTGGACTGATGCACCTTGTACATGCAGGTACAATTATTGCTCCTTTTATCTGACTTTCATCAAAAAGAAATAGTAATGACTCGCAGTTGCACCATTGTGTGCCCGTTTCTTGTTACTTTAAAACAGATTAGACGCCATGCACAAGAATCATTAATTATTACTCTCCTAGATAGCGGCAGTCAATTTGTGCATTGTTAAGGTACGATTGAATGCATAGCTTTTATTCCCAGTACAAAAAGTTTATTGAGTTCTGTTTGCTGACATGTTTGCCAAGAAATTAAATTCTCAAAGCAGTAATAGAAATAATTATACTGATGCTTATCATCTGTCAAGTTTATCTTAATTTTTTTTTTGTTATTTTAAACAATTGTACCCAATAAAATATACGAGCGTGCTTTAGACCACACGACTGAAATAAATACTTATTTAGCTCCATCTATACATCCGCATCCGCATGACTGAGATATTTCATGCACTGGCTATGAGAGGAAGAGAGAGAGAGAAAATGTGCGCGTGCACTGCTCTCTCTTGCTCCTACAGTCGCCCGATATAACGTCTTTTCGTAACGCTGTAATTTCTCTAGTCAAGCGTGCGTAAATAAGTATTTACTTCAAAAAGTGGTGTATTACAAAGTGTGTTTTTGAAGTAAAACTTCTTTACGCACGCTTGACTTGGGGGGTAAGCTGGCGAATGCGTTACGAAAACGCGTTACTGCATTACGCGTAGTCAGGCGAGGCGAACGGGCTGTAACACTGTAGGAGCAAGAAAAAGCAGTGCGCGTGCACATTTTCTTTCTCTCTACCTCTCATAGCCAGTGCATGAAATATCCCAGTCGGTATTTTGAAATACCAGTGACGCGCCAAACGCGGGGGAGAGCGGACGTCGATGCGCACGGCTTGATAATAAATTTAAATAAATATGTGTAGAAAAATAATACATTTATATATTTTATACATATAATCATATATATTTATACATACATATAGATGGAGCTAAAAATGTTTTATTTCAGTCGTAAAGTCTAAAGCACACTCGTATTTTTCATTTAATAATCATTTTCTAATTATTTCAGCTGGTTTTATTTTGCTTCATATTGGCCGTGATGATCCAAACTTCCGACTGTGGGTAAGTGAGTTGATAGTTTTCTGGCTTTTCTTTTCATCTGAATTGAATCTGCTCCTAATGTACGAGTAGGTTTGACTATTCCTTGTGATTTTATGATTTCAATGCATTCTATGTTTACGATTATGTTTATTTACAAAATGATCTTGTTTTGAATTAATTACCTACCTATACAATATTACTTTTCTTACTACACAAACCTGCCTTCATTTTGGCACAACTATATTTAAGTTTAAATGTATTGCTGTATATGTATAAGAATGCGTAATTACTTAGGAAGGCACTCAAATGTTTGTTTTTACAAGATTTAAAAAAAAATTTACATTTTTGTCAAGAAAATTATTTTAGGAATATCGTTGCTGTTTGCGACGTGATTTATCAATGTAAATAATGCGATTTGAATTTAAATAAAACTTTGCTGTTTGATGATTGATACTTTGCGTTCGCGATGACTGCTTTGATATATTTTATGTTGTTGTTGATTTGATATTTATTTGACGTTTATTTAATGATTGTCCTCACAGCAAACGTAACCGGGTCGTCATCCACGTCCCGTACAAGATAAAGAACGTGAAGCACATGCACACGGTCTACAAGACCATCCACATCCACAAGCACCCGGAGAAGGAGGTCCACAAGGATGTCCACGAGGCCCAAGAGGCCCAAGAGGAACAAGAGGAGGTGCCCGAACAGGAGGATATAGAGGCTGAAGCCGAGGAACATGAACACGAACACTTTCACCACCATCACGTACACAAGTTGGACAAACATGGGAAAGTCATACCACCATCTAAGCATAAAAAATATTAATTCGTTCATTGGTTATGATTAGGGCGTTTGCACTGATAAATTGAATAAAAACTTTTAGAATTATACTTTTCGAAATGAAAAAGGTAATAATCAAATTTTGAAGTATTCTAAAATACATGGATTTAAAAATAAATTATGACTTTTATTGGCTTTTTATGAGAATTCAGCAGTTGCATTGTTTTAAATCGTTACATTTGTTACTAAATTAGTCAGGGAAAAACTAATTCCTAAAGTCAATTAAAACTATGCTTTTTTTTGTAAATCTTTGGGTTCAAAATTTTTCACCAATTTTTGTAATAAAGCCTTAAACGTCGCCAGTTGATCAATAAATTGTGAATATATTACCAATGACATTAATTATAACTAATGAATGTATTTTAATTCTTAACTTGGCAATTATTCCATCGTCTTTTTTCCTGGAAATTTTATATTTCAATGTGATCGTTAAGGGACATACTTGACTTCCTGACATTATTTGGGGTAAAAATTGTAAATGAAATTTTGGTCTCCGGTGACATTTTTGGTTGTCCTTTTTTCCAATTTTTGTCTTCTTGAAAATGCAACAAAAAAAGTTCTACATGTCGAAACCTGTCACCGCGCCCCTAACTATCCAATATCTGGTAATTTTTTTAGTTAAGAAAAAAAAAATGTCACCGGAGTCCAAAATTTCGTTTACTTCTAAAAGGTCGCTTAACAGCCTGTATATGACAATATGATCATAAAACTCATAATTGGCTGAAAATACCAAAAAAAGGAGACCGAGCAACAAAGAATTTATTGTAAGAACTTTCAAGAGACCGAAATGTTTTGCCATGAGTACACAATACATATCTATTATTAAGGAAGTTATGTAGTTTAGCAAATAGGTAATATGTAATTGTTATAACTATTAGTTGTTGTTAATTTAGTTAAGTATTAATGTGTAGTGTTTCTAACCGGATCTACCAAAAAGGGCTTGTATAGACAAGAATTATGATATCATTTGTAGATTTCTGGAAAAAAATGTTTTGAATCGATGATTTTTTATTTTTTATTATTTATTGAGTTATTTTATACTAGTTCATTTTATAAATTCAAATATTTTTACAGAAAGCATAACATTTCTTTTTAAATGCACTCATTCATCTGACTTTCAGACATTTCATCATACATCTTTAGTCCACTATACATTAGGCAGTTCTGTGATTTTGATTTTTTAGTATGTTGCAATCTAATATACTAAAAAATCTTATTATTATATTTCTGGTCTTGTAATTATGTACAATCTCTATTAAAACAGTTTCATCCTTAAAGTATTTTAGCATTTGGTTTTTCATGACTTCATGCACAAAAATGAACACATTAAATAACAGTCTGTTTTTATTGGAACACAATTTAGTTTCTCTCTCATTTGATTAATCCTTGCGTATACGCCTTTTCCCAGTATACGTCTCAAAGCTCTGTTCTGTCTCTAACTTCTAGCTTGTTCAAATTTCCTTAATTGGCCAAATATAACATCTGAGAGCAGTAATCTAAATGTGGAGCGACTACAGTTTTATAATTGATCTCTAAAATATTTCCATTTAGTTTATTTCTTAGTCTTCTAAGAAAATTTACTTTTTTTGATACCTCTTTAGCACATATTCAAAATTTGCTCTGAATGCAAATTTATGAACAAAATTATGCCAAAGAAAATTATGCCAAAGAAAATTATGCCAAAAAAACATATTTTCCTTCCTTTATGCTTCTTTGGAGTTGTATTTTTATTGCATTTAATTAAGTACTAATGGCAAATCCTGCAGATTTTCATATTCAGCCACCGCCGCGAAATTATTATGTGGATTTTTTCACATAATGATTATTTTTGACCCAACTTTATGAAACAGTATTTAAACTAAACACATTTTCACAAATAATTACATATTTAAAATAGTTATATTAATTTTTGCATATCCGCATTTTTTAAATTAGCATATGTAATTGATTGAGCATAGTAAAGTCCTATTTTTATTTGACTGTTTTTTAATTTGTCTGTTTGTACGTTCCGTTTCCGTTTCAAGATGGTGGACGTTTTAACGGTTCGGTAAAGATAATTTTTTCAAATGTGAAATCGTCGTGTTTATTTGCACTGTCTCATTCGCACTTTTTAATATTATAACACCTAGTACCTACCTACCCACCTGAAGAAAGTCATTGCGATAGAGACGTTTCCTTGGATAAACTGTATACTTGATCATTTGAAATAAAAGAAAAATATTAAATATATGGTTTATAGGGAATTAAGTAGGTATGTATTTAAGTATTCATTTACAAATCTTATGATTTCAGAGAAAATTTTGAACCTAATTAAATAAGAGATAATAAAGAGGTTTTTAGATTTTCACGGCCAAAAGCATTTTCGTTGTTTTTTTCTTGGGGTGTTATGCCGTGTTGTGCTACCTCCTTCTTTAGCCGACGTTTCGGACAGCGTTGCAGTCTCCATCATCTGCCCTGATGATGGACACTGCAACGCTGTCCGAAACGTCGGCTAAAGAAGGAGGTAGCACAACACAGCATTACACCCCAAAAACAAACAACGAAAAAGATAATAAAGAGGTCTACTGTTCACTATTAGCATTATACCTCGCACTATCTTCAATGAATTAAGTTTACTAAATTAAGTTTACAAATTTTTCTTGTACTTCTTTTCTTTTATGCATGCGTTTATTTTTTTAGCGATCATTAGTAATGTTTTCATTTCATGGTTTAATGGTGAAATTGACTATGAAGTAAGGGTACATTTTAAACTTTTATGTTTATTTTTTGTTTTTAATATTAGGTACCTACCCGTTCAACATGTGTAAAATTACGAACTGTTACTACTCTGACACTAACATTGTTTTGCATCAAATGTATTTCAGCATAATTATAACAATGTTCTAAGTATGTAGTCTAAGCGATTTTAATAAAGTTATTTTTTTTCAAATATTTGTTTATGCCTCTTTGTTTTTTTTTAATGTTTGTTAATGAAGTATTGTACATATTTTGTGATTAGGTACTTACATTGATTTCACCTGAGGAGGATACTGAGCACCGGCGGAAGTAAGTACCTATTGGGGGTAGCGAATATTATATGGAGAACACTTTTTTTTTCAATAGCTCCACACAGGAGGCTCTGAAGAAAATATTTCCCCTCAGGGTCTATGTCATCTTTGGGAATGCTGTGTGGAGGGTTCTTCTTAAGAAAGGCAGGAAAGGATGTTCTGGGGAGGAAAAAGGTATGAGGGGTGGGTAGGAATTTGGAAGTCAGCGAGTCTAGGAGATTCCATCCATCCCACTGCGGTGCAAGGTGATGTTCCGAGAGAGCTCTGCTGGAGAAGCCAAAAGGTCTCCCTCAACCAGTCTCTCCCGATCTGGCCTGCCACGCAATTGGTGGGCAAACGCATCCACGAGACCGGAAAAACCTCACTCCATGAACCCTGCTAAGTCACCAAACGTTGCGAACCTAAATTATACGAATAATTTGACATATAAATAAACACGTAACGAACTAAAAGAACATAGCTTTCTTATGGTTGTAAATCTCACGTATTACAATATGTAAAATTATTACTATGTACATTATTTCATAAAAAATAAAAATTTACTAAGATTTATTGAAGATGTACTTGACTCACTTTAACCAGTGATTCCTGACATTATTTGGAGTAAAAAGGATTTGGTTTGTTGTTTAATTTGGAGGAAAAATAAATGAAAAAAGACACCAACCACATTAAAATGCAACAAGATCAATCAAATGTAATTAATCTAATTTTCTAATTTAAATACTTAAAAAAAGCCTACTAATAATATTTTATAACATTGTTTTTTTTTTACGTTAAATAATTATATAGCTATTAATAACCTAGCAGATATATCATATCCCAGCATTTCTCTTTAATTACCTACGCCTTGATAATATTGGACTAAGGTCCATAAATTTTATGACACCAGCCGCTAATGTTAATTACAACATGGTAATACAGCACAATTGCTGAAAATAAAAATATATTTATATTTAATTCTTTCAAGAAAAATAACCTTGGAAAGTCAACTCAGTTCCAACCCATAATAAACGAGTACTAACACTACTACGTAGAATAACAGAACATTATACAAACGTAAAACATTGTAATATTAAGATGATAGACTTCGCTTTTCGGCCCATACAAAAAGGACGCCCCGGAAAAAAAAACTTTTCTACATCGAAAATTGCACAAAATGAATATATTTTTTTATACTGTCTTCTAGAGGGTAAAAACTTTGTCGGTATGTTTTCGAATTTTAGATGCGTTTCGTATTAACGTAAACATTCACTGTCAAACATGAACGATTTATCAATAAATATTATTTATGGAAAAAGTGCTGCTAACTCAACTCTCATAAAGAATTATAAAATTATAAAAAGCTACCGACGTAGCTTCTTCTTTCTAAAAAATATATATTTTTAAAAATTTCAATTTCGTGAAAGTTTCGGTGTAGAAAAGTGTATTCTCCATATATCCCTTTTCGAGCGATTTCTGTAGGTAAATTTGAGCGTTGTCTCATTCGCACATTTCGCATTCGCATGTATTGTAAGTGTGCGTGAACTTATTGTGAGCGGGACAGAATGACAGACGCGGGTGTTCCGCGTGTGGTTCAGTCTAGCCTCTTAAGCCTCTTAATTGACCAGCGGCTGAGAATAAAAGTTTTAAAATGCTTGCATCTGTACAGGGAGGTTCCAATGAGAAAGATCGATTATTCCCCGTATCAATTTTTTAAAATTAAAAAATTTAATATCGATTTATTTCATTAAAAACTTGCTTTAATATATACCTACATTCAAGTAAGCAATAAAAATGCTCAAAAAGTACGATGATAAATTATTAAATATCGTGTACTACTTGTAAGTATTTATTGATCATAAGTATTTATGATTTTTTAATAATGTCTAAGCAAAATAAGGGTGTAAAAATTTTTTGAATTATTTAGTTGGTTAGACCTTAAATAAATAGAAAAACTGAGGTATTGTTGTCACAAAACACGTTCTCGTGCAATTATTTCTCTCATATCAATTACATATTTTTTTATTTCGTACCAATGGTGATTTCTCACAATTACAGCGCTTTACAAATTATCCAAATAAAAAAAATTCCAATATAAAAAGATATTTTAAATAAATACGTTTAACATATTTGATTTTTTGTGAGCATTCGAATATTGCTAAGTATTTGGTAGTATATCTCAAAACTTAGTATTTGGAGGTGTCTGTCTAATCAACTGGAAGAAATTTATACCAATTTTGACGAAAATGAAAAAAAAGTATTGATAATAGGTTAACAATAACTAGACTAACAGTACGGACTATAACATACTAATACTTAAATGCAATCTTTGGTTACAAAAATAATATCAGGAATATTGTAATAGGCAATATTAACTAGACATTGAAATAAAATAGAATGGCCATAAAGTTCAGTCAAAACTATCCAAGCAGGTAATATGCTTTTGTAATATTTTATTGATGAATAATTATGAATAAAGATAACGCTTATGAATATTAACCGATGTAATTAAAAGTAATAGTTTTCACAATAAACATTCAGTGAAAACAGTGAAGTATAACAATATACAGATAAGATGTTGTGTGAAAGTGTTTTTGAAATCGTAAATATATAAATAAAATTGATTTTTAAACATAAAATACCGGAACTGTTAATATCAGTTAAAAAATCTCTTCCGTTGAGTGCCATCGGAATTTCACGAAATTTAAAGAAAGAAAAACAAAAATATTTACTAAAGAGAAAATTAATCTGAAAGACAGGTCGTTATTCTACAAAATTACCTCAACTTCAGAAAAATGTTACACCAATTCATTCAACCAATATAGGCAGGGCCGGACTAGCATAAATAAATTCTGTGTTGGGAGCAACAATGTATTTTTAATCATTTTAAAGAACAGTCTCTGAAACATCTTACCTGTCTTGTCGACCTCCGTGGACGACGGGGAAAAATCTCGAATAGCAATTTGGAGGTCGGTGGTTCAAATTAATTAATTAACACGACCCAGAATGGTATATACTTTCAGTATAGATGGTGTAAGACCACCAATCAAAATTGAAACCTTGATTGAAATGTTGATTTGGTGAGATCAGATCTGAATTGGCAGGAAATTTCCATCTTCCTCTATCCCATATTCTTCCCCTCCCCCAATGCCATCTACCTATTCCAATTGGTGATGCCAAAGCCTGATAGCTGGGAGCATTTGGGACTTTTATGCGGAACCTATTCAAATAAAATTATAAAAATCTAATATTACGCTGGTTAAATTTACTCATTTTGACTCCTGTACTGCAGTTTCGTCAATTCAGTGGCCGATAAATCATAACGTTTCTTGCCCTTATGTAGAAGTTTATAAAATAATAACTACTCACGTCCCCACACGCATGATTTTACTTGCCTTTTTCTGCAGTTCGTAAGTTCGAGTGATAAAATTATTTTTTGAAAAGTTCGTTTAAGTTTATGAAGTTTGTCTTACACTGTCACCATCATAACCTATATACTAGCTATACGCAAAAAAATAATTCATGAGACATTTAAAAAAAATTAATTATTTACATAATGTAATAGATTTTAAAATATGGGTAGTTCTTTGAGCTAATTACAAAATAATTCTTTTTATAACAAGGCTGTACAATTCAATAGAGATATAAATTCTCGTGTTTGAGTTGAGGAGTTGCGCCCAATATACATCATAGCTGAATAGTAAGATAAGACTTCCGAACCTTCCCCTTCTCCCACACCTTTCCCATTTTAGATTTTACAGTACGACTGACTATAAAAAAACGTACACAAATATTTACATATTTTTTTGTACTCCCATAAATATGGGAGTACATCATTAAACAAAAGAAATGTAGATACAAAATTAGGAAGATGATGTGTTTCATATATTACACATGTAATTATTACTCTGTTATCAATTACGTTGATATTTTGTTCAAACAAATTTCATAAAATAAAAATTGCGCAAAATGTTGCATTTAATATTTAAAAAAAAAACTTAGTTCTTAATCCGTATTGTACCGTGCTGCATACGGTGCCCTGGTAGTTTATCCCCTCACAGTTAAAAAATATTTTTTTTTTGCATTATTTATTAATTTCAAGCGTAAAGTCGACTACAAAAATAATTTTAATAATAAGACGATAATGAATTTTATTTTTAATATTTAATTTTTTTTTTTAATTTTTTAATTTTTTTTTATGTTATTATTTGAAGGCATTATCTAACTGTTTGATAATGCCATCAGAAGGCGAAACAAATCATAATTAATTATGATTTACGGAATTATGAACTAATTTAAAAAAAAGATAAATAGACAGTTAAGACAGTTAAGATAACATCATATTTATTTATTTTTACATTGAATTGCTTTTAGTAGCATTTATCGTCTTCGATTTTTCTTATCTTTTCCGTTAAACCGTTGCAGTATTTTTATCCTAGATATACGTAATGATGTTGTGTAAATGAGGTGTTACATTTTTGTGTTGGAAATATAATATGTTTTTGACAAGTACGGCTTTAATTGCACAAGTCGTGATTAATTGAATAACCATATTTTTTTGGACTATATTACAAAATTTTAATACTTTAAATTCTTTAAAAATAAGGTGTGGTTGATAATCTCTTGGTTTTTTCAATATTATTTTTATAATTAGACGTTAGACAATTTCAACAGGGAGAAGATTTGTCTTGAATGCAGCTCCCCAGCTAACTTAAACATAATATCAGAACTTACAAATAATGTGCATACCAATCCGCCGCTGGTTTTTAAAGCAGAGTAATCATTGAACGCCGTAACTTTTAACATTGTAATGTCACGTAGACGAAAGTTTTTTTTCACAGACGGTAAAAGTTGTTTATCGAATCGACGTAATTGAAAGAGTTTCAATAAGACCATCTAAAAGAGTGCGGCCTCCTCTCTGTGTGCCGAATGAGATCTGACTTGTCCAAATAAGACCAAGAATAACTACGATGCAGTAACAGCAACAATGATTTATATCACCATTGTTGTCTTACGACATGATATTTGCATGTAATGCACCTACATGTAATTTGGAAGCGATGACTTATTATTCGAGTAAAATTTTGAAACTCTCGTAAGTAATAGCTAGTTTTATTGACATAACAAAATAATAATAAAAATAGACAAAACATAGTGCGTCGCTTATGCACGCCATTAATGCATAGCAGTTTTGAACAACACTAATACACGTACAATGGAGTGGTGTGGTTTAATCAATTAGAGACAGAGCTAAGATTAGAATCTGATTACCTACAATATATTAAGCAATAATATCATAAATAAATTAGCTAATTAGAATTACTAAATATCAAATTAATTTTATATAGATAATATCACATATTTATTTTCTCCCTTTCAAACTTTTCAAACTTTCGTAAAGGTTAAACATTAAGCATTATATATTACTAGCTTCTGCACACGACTTCGTCTGCGTAGGATTAGTACTATCGTATATAGTCCCATCTACGTACGTTTATAATAAAATTCTTAACCTGTTTATTTAAAAAAATGTATTATTCTTGATTCGATTCAAAGAATTAGGCGAGTACTTCAAATAAATTCACTAATTTAAATATTTTCTAAAATAGAATTTTCATTTAACATTCATTGTTTTGCAAAATTTCTTCCACAAATTTTGACATTTTCTATTAAACAATAATTATTATTTTCAATATATTGAAAATAAATTGCTCGCTTTATAAATTATAGCCTATATGTTATTCTGATGTATGATCTATATTATTGTAAAGTTTCATTAAAATCCATTCATTAAATTTTGTGTGAAAGAGTAACAAACACACATACATCCATACAAACTTTCGCGTTTATAATATTAGTAAAATATATTTTTTTAAAGGTGTCTATTTTTCAGCGCTTTAATTAATTTGAATATCTATCGTGTTCATAGGTAGAATTCCTGAATTTTTTTAAATCATGAAAAAAACTTCCCCCTAAACACGATATATTATAATAAGATATTCTCAGTAAGGGAGGTATTAATTTATCAAGAAACATGATATATATTTACCAATATAAATAGAATAAAATATTTACAAAAAAATTAAGAATATGATATATGTACTATGAATATATTTTCTTAAATAAAATTAAAAAAACAACAAGCTGAATACAAAAGCAGTCTATTCGTGACCCGGAGTCAGTGCTGAAATGAACACTTTGTATCTCTGAGAGTAAGGCTACTGGGAGTCAACAAAAAAGAAAGAAAATATACAATTTTCTTTAAAATTACGAACATAAAAAAATTTAAGTGTAGCGATTTGTGCGATAGCAATTTTATACGTTCCCGAAAGTTCCGAAAAAAAAAATGTGGTGGGGGAGTGCTTCTGGAAAATGGGGTAAATATTTATCCAAGACACACTCCAGATTAAATTTATTTCAGTCATAATTTTGCAATCATACATCAATATAACAGCCAATAAAAATAACCGTGAAAAAAATGAAGATATTTGGTATTTTTTAGTCGAAGTATGATACAGATCACATATGACTAAGGAAACTAACATATATATTTAGATGTATAAGAGATATTTTAAATGAAAAATTACTTAGAACCACATACTTCGCGTTCTGTCAATCAATTATACAATACGGCATTATAGGATGGGGCGGTTCATATAAAAATCAAACACAAACAATTTACATATCACAAAAACTAATAATAAAAATCATTTAAAAAAACCCTATTCATATTCGTCAAAACTCTTATTCAAAGAATTTAAGGTCAGAAAATTAAGTGAATTATACTTCTACCATGCAACATTACAGATTTATAAAGATAATATTCAAAATAAAACTGCACCCTTTAAAAATAACAAAAATCTTAGACAAACATCAATACTTCCTACTCCAAAATGTAAAAAAACAATAGGAAAGTTAAATCATAAATATCTCGGAGTAAAATTCTTTAATTCATTACAAGAAAAAATTAGAAACATGAATACCAATATAATAGAATTTAAAACTCACCTTAAAAATCATACTCAGAACCTGAACTAAATCATATCAAATAAAAAAACTATATAATAACACCCCACCCCCCATACACACAAGCCCTGCTTATTTAAGGGGGTACATCAAACATATATATTATATAATTAATTAATGTATAAAATGTATTTCTAATTTATGTATCTTTTTTGAATTATTAATAAAAAAAATATTCTCATAAGTATTATTTATTTTTGGGCTAACATGCCGTGTCGTGCTACCTCCTTCTTTTCCCAAATTTTCGGACGGCATTAAATTGTCCTTCATTATTATTTCACTGTAATGTATGACAGATGAATATATTTTTTCCAGTAGCTACCTAATGCAATAGGTAGATAAATGCCTATTCAAATTCAAGTGAAAATTGATAGAATCTAATAAAATAATTAAAATCAATTCCTCACATTTCATTGTTCTTACAAAATAATAACAGACAATAATATTCCGTTAGTTGTAGCGTGACGTTTAATTTTTACAATTTTAATAAGGTACTTTCTACATTGTTTTTTCCACAAAAGAGCTATACTCACAAAAATACACTTTGTTATAAAAAGTAAAATGTTGGCATTTAATTCGAGTGAATGTTTTATGCGTAATTTAAATACCTCACATGAGTCATATCCCAAGGAAGTAGTAATATTGGGAAGTACTTTAAGTAACTTTTTTTTGCATAAGCTCCACACAGGGGGCACTGAGGAAAATAATTTATCTTCGGCACTATTACATCTTTTGGATGCTGGGTAGATGGTCTTTTTAGGAAAGGAAGGAGAGACAGTTCTCGGAATGAAAAAGGTATCACGAGTGGGTAGGGATATCAGGACGTCAGTATGTCCAGGAGTGACGGACGTATGAATTTATCCCTCCCACTCCGGGAGGGATGGCGCAAGGCAATATTTCGAGTCCTGCTGGAAAAGTCAAAAGTCTCCAACCAGTCCAAACTAAACCCATTGTTTGTTTTTTGGATGTAAATAAATAATTTTCATTAAATGATAGGAAAATAAATATAATATCTGTTTGTTATTTTATGCCTTACACGAAATTTTTTGAACCAAACATTTGGAATCAAAGTCAAATTGGTTGGACTATGTAAGTTTTACAAATTGTCTTAATAATTAAGAATGTACTAATTACACATTTTTTTTTAGTGAAATAATGATATTTTGTAGTCTTTAATTGAAAACTATTTATTCACGGATCTCTCTTATATCGAATAGTAAAAAAAATCTTATGATGATGTTTGGATTTTAGAAATTTCTAATATAAAACATTAAATTTAATCTGTTGGGAGGAGTTTTTTAATTTTTTTTATAGAGCCTCAAAAGAGACCCAACTGCTCCCGTCTGGAGCCAGTGAGACTATGGAATCCCCAATGGGGAAGGGAAGGAGATGGGGAGGAGGAAGGTGGGGAAGTACCTGGCTATACCAATTTAGTCACTAAACCCACCTAAAGCCATTTGAAGCAACGTTTCAATTCTGAATGGTGGTCTTACACCAGGGCGATAATGAGAGTATACATATCATATATATCTTTTACTCTGGAACGTGACACAAATATAGCATATATTTTTTTAATTAATTAATTGTGTAAAAACCCAAAAAAAAATACGAGTGTGCTTTAGACCACACGACTGAAGTAAATACTTCATTAGCTCCATCTATATGTATGTCCATACATATGTTTATATGTATAAAATATATACATGTACATACATATATTAATTGTCTACAAATATTTATTATCATTCGCCTCGCCCGATCAAGCCGTGCGCATCGACGTCCTCTCCCCGCCGCTTTTGGCGCGTCACTGGTTTTTCGAAATACTAACTGAAATATTTCATGCACTGGCTATGAGAGGAAGAGAGAAAGAAAATGTGCGCGCGCACTGCTCTCTCTTGCTTCTACAGTTAGCCCGTTCGCCTCACAACCCATTTCAATTTCCGTTACACATTTGCCTGCTTACCCCCAAGTCAAGCATACGTAAAGAAGTATTTTCTTTAAAAACCCGCGACCTTCGGAATGGGAGTCCAAAGCTTTGCCCCTGGACTACGCCGGCCGTCAGTTTCACAGCGGATTGTTTTGAATTCAGTAACGCTGAACATATTTCACTATTTCGATTGAATTTCTTTTTCACGTGTGAAAATATCCCATTCAACCGGAACATTTACTAAAATTAATGTAGTTTTCTTAAATTTTAGCGTTTCGCTTGAAAGCTGCTTAGAAAATGATATATTCGATTTTCGTAATGAAATATCGTGACAACGTGAAACTTATAACAATTCGAGATAAGATGTGTAATGTCGCTTCCATTTATTTACATTAACCTTATTTATTTTCATACCTATTCAAAATAAAGAAAACAAAAACAGTTATCTTGCTGCATATGGGTAATATCAGTGGTGTAACAACCTACTGGGCGGCCTCGGCAATGCTGCATGTTATTCAAAAAACGATCATTTTATTCGTAAAAACGGTTAAAAACGGGACTGAAGTTCTTGCGAACAAATTAACAGTGTTTCAATGTTTATTGGCGGGGAGATGTAAGAATAATTTGTTGGTATACGTACGAAATTACGTGTCATTTCAGAAATAGTAGAATCAATCCATTAATTTATCCTTTGTTGCACCCTTTTAGCATTAAATATCCCATTATATTGAATGTTAAAAGGTATAAGAAGAGATTTGTCGGATCGAGAGATAGCCGGCGTGGTCGAGGGGCAAGACCCTCGACTCCCAATCCGAAGGTCGCGGGTTCGAACCCGGCGTGCGCAAATAAATTTTATTTGATTAATTTGTGTTTTTTCACAATTAATTACACAATTAAAAATTATATACAGTGTATTTTCGGCACCTTCCAGAGTGTCTCAGTATCACCCTGGCGTAAGACCAGCATTCAGAATTGAAACGTTGCTTGAAATGGCTTTAGCCGTGTTTGGTGACCAGATCTGAATAACCACGTACTTCCCCCATACCTTCCTCTTCCAAATCTCCTTCCCCTCCCCACCACCTTCAGCCTCACAACATACCCTAATTGGGGATGCCGTCTCACTGGCTCCAGACGGGAGCAGTTGGGACTCTTGTGCGGTATACATTCTTTCTGGCATCGAATAAAATTATTCCAATCAGTGTATAAGAATATATATTGAAGATTCGTTTGGATTGTTACCAATCATCATGACAAATCAGTCGTTTCAATGCACTGAGTTCGCACACTCTAAACGAAAATTTGATTATATTTATTATGGGAATTACGCTTAGAATGGGATTGTTGATTTATTTCTTACAAAGTTTAAAATAAAACTTTTTTTGATGCGGATTTTAGTTTATTCACATTTGCAGCAGGAAATTCAAAAAAATCAAATCGAAAAATTGCTAGTTATTAGTTAGATTTTAACGTTTAGAATGTGGGAAACAACAACACAACTATTGTCAGCATTAATGCCAGCTACCATTCCAAATGTCATCACTATGGATTTGAGCACTGTTGTTACGAGTAGATTGTGAGGAATGAACCTCAATATAATTTTAATTTGTTTATCTTATCGTTCGCCTCCGTAATGTTCGTAACGCTCGATATTACGCCTCACGTAACGCATTGGCCAGTTTACCCCTTAAGTCAAGCGTGCGTAAAGAAGTATTTAAAAATTCATTTTACGTCGTGGTATAAAATTTTCATAATATAAATATAATGATTTATTTTCACCAGTGTTTCGTAGTGAAATTTTAGTTTCCGATTGTGTTTTACCCTGGAGCAGCCGAATGCAATTGCCCGTGTGCTCGAGAATTTGTAACTCCACCCCTGGATTATTACTTATACATCGTACATACAACATAAAATAATATGTGATAGGACATACCATTACATTTCTGATTAAAATAATAATGTATTATTCGTGATACCCAAAATGCCCCTGCCAGAATGCATCTCAATAATACGTCGAAGTATGTTTTGTACCACATCCGAGAGACCGATATTATTAGATGTTTTATCGAAAAACGGGTTTTCTAATGATGTGGAATGAGAAAAAACAGTTAGAATCGGCATTATAAAGAATATAAAGGATGTAGTAGAATATCCTTATCTATAATGGAACGTTGGGCGTTTTCGATTTGTTGATTTATGTCGTGATAAGAATTTAATTGACAATGGCTTGGATTTTAATGCTCTCCAGAACTGTTTCTGCCTTGGGGAATGAGTCCATTGTTCTCATCTGTACACCGTACCAGAATACTGTAGACCGGGAAGTGGAGGAGGTTAACACACAAATTATTGAGCATTGATCGCTTAAGATCTGGCGGATTAGGTCAAATAGAAACGGTAAGATAAAAAGGTTAGGGCATGGGAATCAGTTTAAGGCAGAACTAAACAATGGGGCATTGCAGTGGAACATACTGCACGCTCCCTCCCACAACTCCACCCAACTTTTTGGGTGTTTGATACCGGCTTCACTTGTGTTTAGTTTCCCGTAACTTATATATATATATGAATGGAGATCCATTAACGTTGCAATATTTTCATTGCACAAACACAAACATACCTTCACAAATGTTTTGAATAGCTGATTCGATACTCATTATACCATGAATTAACATCTTCGGAAATTAATAATTATCAAAATCACTCATCACTATTAAAAAAACTACATTCACACTTTAAGGATGTATCCAAAGCATTTTATATGGCAGAAAATATGACTACTGTAGGTATTTTAATTAACATTACCAAAAAGTTTTTAGATAAATTTTATCTCTCTTTTAAAGTAAAACTTCTTTACTCACGCTTGACATATAATTCTCGATAATCAATTTAAATAAAAGAATATGCGTAGAAAATTAATATATGTAAATATTATACATATAAACATTTATATATACATACCTAAAGATGGAGCTAAAGAAGTTTTACTTCATTAAAAAAGCTTAATTCATTACGTGCAACATTTAAAGCGCCCAAGTGTCAAAATCTTAAATCTTATAAAAAATATATCAAAACTTGGCTAAAAAACACTGAAATAGATATTTTTTTCGTATAAGATTTAACAAAAGCATTAATTATATTTATCATCAGACAACTTTTAAAGTAGAAATATTATATTGCTTGTTATGTTTTTGTTTTTTTAATTACGCCTTCATTAATTCTTCATTGAATTTTACAAATGCAATAGTACCAACAAAGACTTTTATTTTGCTCTATGTTTTAAGGCATTTATGCAGTTACTCTATTTATACCTAAAATTATACTTAATTCTTAAATCCCCTAATAACCATAAAATTATAATAAATTAAATATTATACCCACGCTCAGGCATTTGCCTTTGTGGGATATTTTTTTTTCATAGACTATTATATTTAAGTATATTATATACCTTTATATATTAATAAGATGCCAATGCATATAAATAGAGAATCAAATTGCACTGCCTTATCTCAAAAAAAATTGGGAAAAATGGTTAATAGATCAAAATTTTTGTACATTGGATATTGTTTGTAACGATCTATATAATATTATCATCCATTGATATATGAGTGTGTTTGAGTACGTTGTGGGCCTTTGTTTCCTGTTATATATATCTATATATATATATATATATATATATATATATATATCTGTGTGTGTGTGTTGTAATCACTTACAGTATTAACTTCTATCGCTATTTTCTATTTTGTATTTTCTGGTTATATTTGTACTTTAGTGTTGAAATTATATTGTGAAATTGACCGGCTGACAAACTGCTTTGGCAGTTTAGCGGGTCGGTACATATAATCAATATATATGTATATATATATATACATACATATATACGGGTACATTATAAAAGTAAGTGTACTTTGTACAATATGCCTGCCGCTAAAACTCTGAAACGAGTCCCGGTGGGACCAAGGGAGTTATATGGTGTGGTAGCCCTCTACGAACAAGGTTCCCTTTCTTACCTGAAGGGTGTGCTTTTGAAGATATAAGGGCTGAAAGTTTCGCCCTCTAGAAATTTCTTGAACATTCCAAAACATTCGAGAGTATTCGAGAGCTTTACACATCATTCCAGAACATCCCGGAACATTCTGGAATGTTAGGGAATAGTCTGGAACGTTCGGCAACATCCCGGAACATCCCAGATCATTGTGGAACATTCCAGAACCCTCGAATATTGTGGATTGTTCTAAAACATTGTGGACCATTCGAATCCTTTTTTTTTGTATGTGTGGGGTGTAGAGGGCTACTACACAATCTCGTATCATCTCCCTGAGCGAAGCCGGGTACCCCAGCTAGTAAAAATTAGCAAAATATTGAGATCATAACCGTCTTAATAATCTGCCACTTTTTATCAAGTTTGACGAATGCAACCGAAATGCTGCTTCCACTACATTTGTATAATAAATATATACAAACATATTTTTTATTGTAATCTTACTTTTTACAATTAGATTTTATTAAAACAGATGAAAAAGTAATTAATAAAAATGTTTACAGTTATTTTTATCTTTATCTGTCTTTAATTAATTATTTTTAATTGGTATGAAATGAGATGGTATGTTTTGGAATTTTGATATGTTGTCCTGTCGCCTCCACCCTCCTCAAGCACGGGCCACTGCGCATTACCATCTCCTTCTCCATCTGACGAATGCATCAAATTATACATTTCCTTCCCCTGACCGCAGGATTCCTAACCGTGAGATGGTTATCACCAGACTGTCGTACATAATGTCCAACTACAGGCGTTTACAGTTGTGTCGAAGAAAAGATTTCATATTTTATCGACAATCTTTTAATTTCGTGTATATTATTTTTTTATGTTTTGTAAGGTAGTGTCCACTTGTAAGGTTGTAAGTTGATAATAATAGGAGGTGGTAGTTGGATGTGCTTTGCAGGTGAGAACTGTACTTACTAGTATAGTTTTCCTCCCTTTTGTACTTATTGGTACTCAAGCGCGATTTAGGAATATCGGCACCTGAGAGAAAAAAAAATTAGGAACAAGGGCATTAAAAGCATGATTGTGAATTCACATTTACTAACAATACCAACTATTAAAGGAGCTGTTAATAATGTGGTTTATGAAACTAGAACAGCTCCGCTGAACAGAATAAGGAGGCGGCAAGAATGGAAGAAAACAGATCACAATTCTAATTAATTACCTGCAGGATGAAGGTTTTTTTTAAAATTTCCAATTCCAACACAGAATTCTTGAGCATATTGAAGTGGATTTTTGAGCATATGTTCACTACTTCCTTTCATCAAAAAGACCCTCCACGCAGAATCTTCAAAGATGACATAGGTTCTGAAAAAAATTATTTTCCTCAGGGCCTCTTGAGTGGAGTCAATATAAAAAAAACAATATTGAAATACAATAAGTAAATGATATAAAAAATCACATACCTACTATGTAACTTCATTACCAAATAAACCTCACCCATCAAAACAAAATATATCTATCTCTATCTACAAAAAACCCAAGAAAGAAATGCGGATACTGTAAAAAGAAATTACAAAAGTAAACAGCGAGTAATGCAAGTGTAGAAAATCTTTATTGTTTTATGATATTCTCAACCTACTAAGATACACTACTTAAATATGAATAAGCCCTCCATTTACGCATTATTCAAATATTTACCAAAATTCGTGTGGCGCTCGTTACCTCCGAAACTGTGTTATCGCGGGCCAGTAGAGTAAAACTACGCTTCATTAAATAAATAATGCGTTGAATTCCATTACCGCGGGGTTCGTTGGCCGCTCACTCCAGAAAGGGAGAAGAGGAGAAGGAGGCCAGTCGGGGTGAATGTTGCGGAGAAAACTAACAGAAATGGTCCATCTGTAATGAGCACTAATCACAGATTTAAAATGAGGAAAGAAGGAAAATTTTGTTTATACTGGGTGTCCCGTGGCAGATTTATTTATTTATTTATTAAAGAATTTTATACATAGTGTACATATTGTGTTATTTCGCCCGCCATGCTAGGGATGTCCCTGTGTTATGGCGGGTGAAGTATGCAGATTATATGGGTAATGAAGTACATTTACTGATAATATAATAATTATGATAATGAGGTTTACAGTTAATTTTTTTGGACGTTAAATTCAAATATTTGTTAAACCGTTGCACGCATAAGAGGGAGGGGGGGGTTTGGTTCGATGCAGCATCCGTGCGGATTATTTAATCAAGATGTCGCAGTGGATTAGTGAAGCGTATTTTCAAGCCATCGATTTGTGCACTTTTGCCCGCCGACAATTTTGTTCGCGGTTCGATATTGGTCGTTTAATTGACGCACCTAGTTAAAAAAAAATTTTGAAGTGCGTGCAGAGGTTCTGTACAACATGTTCAATAGTAAACAATCCACGGGCGTCCCCAGACGCACATCAAGCACTGCAGAAAACATTGGACGTGTTGCAAGCAGCGTAGATGAAAATCCGCTCCAGTCTGTGCGCAAGAGAGCATCGGCTTTTGCGTTACCAAAAACGTCATGACACCGAATTTAAAGCATGGATATAAATTTAGCTTGTAAGATCCAATTAGGGCAGGCACTTAAACCAATTGATTACAAAGTGCGTAAGGAGTTCAGTGAAAACATATTAAACCGATTTCGAACCGTAAACACAATTTGGTTCATTGACGAAGCACACTTCCATTAAATAATTTTTGTCAATAAGCAAAAAATACCGCTATTGGTCACCTAAAGGACAAAACCCGCGGTTAAACCACCAACAGGCACTACACAGTCCAAAATAAACCGTTTGAGCCGATCTATCCACGAATTGAATAATCGGACCGTTTTTCTTCGAAAATTCTCGTGGATCAACCGTAACTGTTGATGGTGATTCTTACCGTGGCAAGATGAGCGATTATTCAATGTCAAAACTTAAAGAGCATCATTCTTACAGTTCACACACATGGTTTCAACAAGATGGCACCACACCTCACACAGCGAAAGACATTATAAGTCTTTTTTTTTTTAAATTAATTTTCAACGCCCTGACGGGCTTTTACATAATAAGTATATTATACAGTGATATATATGTATGTTTAAATAAGAAATATAAACTTATAGCAATTAACATTATAAAAATGGTAGGTATAAAAGTAAGTAAGAAATATTATATTATAATAAAAGAGAAAAAGTAAAAATAAATTAAACTGAAACCAGTTTTTAAATTGCAGATGGCATAATAATAATAAAATATAGTGTAAGTTAATATTAGAAATTTACAGATGTGTAATACAAGAAAAAGTTTACAATACAGAAAAACAAAAGAGAGTAACAAATTTTTACATTATAGATAAATAGAAATAATACAAAAATATGTTCAACAGCTCCTACATTATAAGAATATGCTACATCAAAATATTATGGAATCTTTTAAATAACAGTAACTAATATTAAACACGTCTGATTTCACATTCTGACATGAATGATTTAATAATTTTATGTTTGTATTGTATCAGCGACACATTCCATACATCTACGTGCGAATACATATTTCCCAAGTTTTGAATTCTCTGTAGTGGTATATTGAATTGGGCACTGGTCGCAGTATTACTACAATAAAATGGTAGTACTGACCTTGTATTTCTGGCTGGCACATTAAGATTTATGAGTGATAAGAATTCAGGGCTATCAATTATATTATGCAAGATTTTAAATAGAAATATTAGATCAAAAACAATTCTCCTGTCACTCAAGTTTAATTTTAAGTCTTCTCCGCGAACAATTCCCTAGAAAATTCGTTATGGTACATCGTGTGGCCACCTAGATCGCCGGATTTCCCCCCCGTGAAGTTTTTTTTTCTGTGGGGGTAACTTAAAGCTAAAGTGTACGACAGCAACTCAAAGGACATAACGGAATTAAAAGAAGTGAACGGTATTTCATAACCACTGTTGCAATGGGTCACTCGGAATACTGTCAGTAGATTCCGTGAGTATGTACGCCGTGATGGAAAACATTTAGACAGTATAATAATAAATAAAAAAAAACATATTTTTTATCATATTTTTAATTAATGAAGATAATATTAACGAAAGTCAATCGAAAATCTGAAACAGAAAAATCAGAAAAAGATACGGATACATCTGGGACTCGAACCCAGGTCCTCCGGCAATCCGGGCCGACGCGCGTCGGCCCGGATTGCCGGAGGACCTGGGTTCGAGTCCCAGATGTATCCGTATCTTTTTCTGATTTTTCTGTTTCAGATTTTCGATTGACTTTCGTTAATATTATCTTCATTAATTAAAAATATTATAATTTGAGGTTTAACTCTTTAAGTTAAAAAGTTAAAAATAAAAATAAAAATATTTTTTATCTTTAATTTGATATTAAATACATAATTATTTATAACTCACAATGTATATTTATTTAATTTACAAATCCAAAATCTGCCACGGGATACTCGGTATATTTATTATATAATTAATTACTGGCTCAAAATGTAAGAATATGGTGTATGTAGGTAATCTACTCACGACTTCGAGGAATTAGAAAATAAGTTAAATCCTTTAATTTCTTCAATCTTTGCAAATTCACTTTTTGGCATCATTTTATTTAAATGAAACAAATTATATTCGTGAGAACCACTGTAATCAATGTTATAATATATACATGTTTCAAAACCGACCGGTAATAACTTGAATAAAAATATCGAAAATATTACAGAGAGAGGTGATGAATTACTTAAAAATATTATAAAAACAATTACATAAAATTAAATATAAAAATTATTTTACAATATTTTAACATTACATTGGCTTAGTTATAAAATGCACATAAAACAAAACTAATGCACATAAGATCGCCTCATGCCAGATATACAATAGAACCTTCAGTAGTATCCCATAACTTTGACTGCATACATAATAATTGTATACAACCCTGCGCCTGTGGAAGTATTGACCTTGTCAAAGAGTATGTCTACTTAGGGGTAACGGTGGATTATAATATGAAATAGGATATACATATTGTTAAGCTATGTAAGCGCCTTCGAGCGATCGTAGGCAAACTGTATAAACTTAAATATTATGTGCCCATCAAAAAAAAGAAATTAATATATTTGTCCCTGGCTGAATCTAATGTAAGATATGGTATAACTTCTTGGGGGCACTCATGTAAGATCACACATCTCACAAACATCCAACATGTATAGTCAATTCGAAATGTCATGATCAAATTACTTGTCAGCAAAGCAGTGTCTGACCAGCGGCAAAATATCACAATAATGTATAAATAAATGAAAATAATAAAAAAAATAAGAAAAGATAATCAGGTTGTTTAATCAACAAAAATAAATTATTATAAATATAAGTATTAATATGAAAATAAATTTAAGAGATGGCTATTTTAATTTCTTTTTTATGATTATTAACAATATTTAATTTACTATAAACACTTTTACTAATTTCTAAAATTTCTAAGTTTGCTAATTGTAAATCTGTTGTGTTTGTATGTAAACATTTTAACCCTTTATTTATATCAAAAGAATGATTTGTTTTTAAAATGCGGTTGGCAAATTCAGAAATATTTTATTATTATTCAAGCACCTTATATGTTGCTTAACTCTAATATTAAAATTTCTATAAGTCTAAATCTAAATTTCTAAATCCTTTAGTCCTACTTCCGTGATGTCGTATCCTACTTAAGCGCATTAAATTGCTATAATGCAATTAATTGGCAATTATCAATTAATTTATTTATAATTGAAGAAGACGACAAAACTAATAAATCCTAACGAAAATGTGAAAAAGAAGAGACAGATATTTAAAAAGCTAATTTTATTTGATTGAATTGTGTTATTATACAATTTAATAATTAAAAGAAAGGGTTCCAGAGTGGAAAATACTCTCAATATCACCCTTGTATAAGACCACCATTTAGAATTCAACTGTTCCTTGAAATGTGTTTGGTTATGTGAACAACGATTGGTGATGATCTGAATAATGAATATGGTGAAGGCAATTCTCCACCTCCCTCGTTCCCATTGTATTCTCCATACTCCAATTAAGGGTGTTATTGTCTCACTATCTCCAAACGCTTGGGAGCATTTGGGATTCTTTAAAATAAATTCTCATTGATTCGCGGGTGGAAGATTTTTTTTGTTGTTAAGTATTAATGGTCTATGAATAAACGAAGCGTTCTATTAATCGATTTGTAATCATCTACATGTCATATTGTATGTAGCACAAATCGTTGAAACATACTTAATTATGTGAAACTCCACCATTCCCATCCTTCACATTACTATGCATTATTAGTCCCAGAGGTCAAGGATTCCTCGGAGGAAGTGTATCGGTGCCGGTCCGGTGTCTAAATATCAGAAGATTGCCGCATTATCTCAAATACTCTAAAATTCAAATTACAGGGCTACAATTCATGTAATTTTATCTCGGAAGATAACGTCAGTCGGTTCCTGAACCGCCCACACACTCGCCCTTTATGCGCTACTTTGGATACAGTTTTAAGTAGCGTGCTCTGGGGCTACTTTGGGACACATTGTTGACTTTCAAAAACATTTATTTTAATTTTTAACTTAATGAGTAAAATCTAAAATTGTAATATTTAATTAATAAAGACAATATTGGCGACTTGGTTAGGCATCATTCTTAGATGAGACCTATTTTTTCTGATTTTTCTGTTTCAGATTTTTGATTGAGTGATTAACTGCAGCGAGACATGAAACTAGCAGAAGAGGGGTGAATTTAGACTGAATGCTGGAGAAATTACATCTCTGAGGAGTATGTATATTCTCAATTTGGAATTTCGGTATGGGTACCGCCGCCGCGGGATCAACGGAGGTGTTTGATAATTAACACCGCTGCCATAGGTCACCCCAAATGATTCGCTACGTTTGACGACTTAGCAGGGGTGCTCGGGTTCATTGTATGAGGTTTACCGGGAAACGGCGTGATGGTTAGTTAGTGTACTATATTTTAATTAGTAAATATTATTCGGTTTGCTTTGTTTAAAAATTCGCACCTCTACAATCTGGGCTAGGGCCCTTAAAAGCGTCCTTTCAACCTACTCCTACCTACCATGCCATGGAAATGCCTACCTTCCTGCAGTCTTCCTCCAGCCTTCTGTCGATTGTCCCTATACATAATGCGGTCATTTTAATTAGTTCACGCATTCGTGGTAGCCTGGTGTCACGGACATGAACAGTAAGCTAGAGGAACGACAGTTGAGATGTTATGGTCACATAAAACGGAGACCACCAGACCACACCGTGAAGCAGGAAATGTCTATGGAGCTTTATCGACAGTCATACAGAGGAAGACCAAATAACTCCTGGATGATTTAACGCTCCAAAATCCTACGTAGAAACGGCCTGGATGAAAGCGATACCCAGAACCGAAGAAGCTACAACCTGAGAACGAGGAGAGCCGACCCCAACAGCCTACCTAGGAAATGAGTTGGGACAGTGCAAGGAAAAAGAAGACATAATGCGGTAATTCTGTTTTAGGCACAAATAAAGTATTCGTTCAAGACGGTCTAGATTAAAATCTAGTTTAAAATTTAATTTTTTCATCTTGAGGACCTACCTATTTTACTTAAAATTATTTGTAATTTAAAAAAAAATCTTTTAACGACAGCTAGTCAACATTATTGAATTAGTTTCTTTTAAAAAGTTACCCCAGTTTATTTTGTCCTCGAATGAATATACCGTTTTAAGTGCATCCTGACAAAAATTTTCTCTGAGACAATGTATATTTTTTACTATTTACTAATCAAGATTCAATTTTAAGTATGCACATCCTCACCATATAATTGTGTGTTAAGTTCCACATTACTTTTTAAAGACACGTTATTTTATGAGGTTGACTAAGAAACCCGTTCGGACCCTACTAACCACGACAAATGCATTAAAATGTTCTCAGACGTAGGAACAACGCGTTGTTAGATTTTACAGAATATTTAGATATGTACACTTATTCGTGTACAGAACATTTTTTTAAGTGCCTGTTGGAGTAAATATGACAAAAATTACACAAATTCTTGAGGACGATTATATTTGAAATTATTTAAGAAATCGTGTAATTTGTCATTTTAGCTTGATTAAAGAGTGTCCGAGTAACTTGATTTAGAGAGAATTTGCCTAGTTTTGCAAAAAGCAGAATAGGACTTGTGCCATTTGTGCTTTGAATTGCAATCACTAATGAGAAATGGAACAGTAAAAAAAACAATTGTGCTGGATATAGAAAAAACCAACATTTTATTAATTCTTTTATACGAAAGTCCAATATTCTTGAAAATGATTACTTTTTGGTGAACAGAGTAGAAATTAAATTAAAACAAATAACTTTGTTTAAACGACTAATATAATCACAATTACCTACAAGGTTCAAAACCGATGGTTTCTTCGTCAGGGTAGTAATGACATTAATAACAAAATAAACAAACAAGTATAGACTAAAAAGAACTATGGACAAAAATATATAGAGTAGAAATTGTTAAAGGATATGAAGAAAACAATATAAATGTATCCCAAAGTAGAGATATATCTCATTCCATACAATGTACCTTGACCCAAGAATAAGATCAAATTAAGCAAGATACATTTTAGCAAATATTATGAATAATAAGGTTTGATATTATGAAAACCTGTTTTGTGTTCGTGATTCATAGTCTTACACTGAAGGTTGTTTTCTCGAAACAAAACCTTTGCCAAACATTTACAAAGTTGTTTTGAAACTACTGTTGACAGTGAATGGAAATAATTTTCATGCAATGCACGTAACTATGGAAATCACTTCACACTTCATTGTTTGCAATGAACTTGTTACCTAGTTACTTGACCGGATCAGGTTTATTTCAAAAATGTTCTACGAGGATATATATGAATATAGGTCAATCATTTTCCGGAGGTGCTACAACCTAAAGAATGTACATATTTTGTAAAAATAAATCGTTGAGTTCGCTAAAAAAGGTTTCACAGAAATCTAACAATTATTATCTATTTATTATTACTTGTTTAATTTTAGTTTTTAAATTTAAAATCCAGCTGTAGATACTAGGAGGATGGCGCAATTCCTGTCTGCTATATTATATGAGATATAATAACTTCCATATTAATAAAAATGTGTTTACCCCCTGAAATTGTTTAGGGGCTCCCTGAATGATCCCCGGGACCCCTAGGGGTCCATAAGGACCACTTTACTTTGAGAGCCACTGGCCTACATTGATTGGTAAAGCCAAGGCAACATTTTGGTTGTTTACTATCGAAACCAGATGATTTTTCGTGGACCCCCACATACAACCCCGTGGACCCCCATTTTTGTATCACGCCAACGTAGACCCCCATCGAGTCTCCCGTGGACCCCTGGGGGTCCACCTGGACCACTTTGGGAAACACTGATGTAAAGCTTACTTTGTTGCCAATCTCAAATACAAGAGTGCGGATTTGCGTAGCTCCTAATTTGGTACGTCACCAGTTTCTGTACATGTAAAATTAGGCTTAGCTTCCAATGCTTACTCAAGCGAATAAAGAAACGAGTCATAAAACAATAATATTTGCAATGTGTACTTAGATAGTAGGTACCTAATTTATTATATTATTCTGGCTTTTCCAAGACTGTTTGTACACGTTAACGGTCATTTGCAATTTCTATTGCAATCAATTGGTTTACTGCACACTCACAGGTAGATAATTACTTATTTATTTATCATCAAAATATGAAACTTATGCATTTATCAGGTAAAGAAAAATCCTATACATATAAACCTTTATCTGAACAAAATATACATTAAGATGATAGACTTTTCGGCCCATACAAAAGGACGCCCGGGAAAAAACACTTTTTTATTTTTTTATAATGCCTTCTAGAGGGTGAAAACTATGTTGGTATGTTTTCTAATTTTCGATGCGTTTTGTATTAACGTAAACATTCACTGTCAAACATGTACGATTTATCAAACAATATTATTTAAGGAAAAAGCGCTGGTAACTCAACTCTCATAAAGAATTAAAAAATTATAAAAAGCTACCGACGTAGCTTCTTCTTTCTAAAAAATATTTTTTTTTTTATTTCAATTTTGTGAAAGTTTCGGTGTAGAAAAGTGTATTCTCCATAAACCCCTTTTCAAGCGATTTCTGTAGGTAAATTTGAGCGTTGTCTCATTCGCACATTTCGCATTCGCATGTATTGTAAGTGTGCGTGAGCTTATTGTGAGCGGGACAGAATGACAGACGCGGGTGTTCCGCTTGTGGTTCAAAGTCTAGCCTCTTAAGTAGTAGGGACCAGGTGTTTTCTACTATATAATAATGATACTGATAACGGTCGTAAGAAATATAATGACGACATATTCACAGTTTATTACATTCATCAACATCAGCAAATCTTTCTCCACTGCTAGATAAAGGGCTTTTCAAGTATCTCAGAAAAATTGATTTGTATAGAAATAGAATGACGAAAATTTCATGAAATTTATTGGAAAGTCATTAAAATTTAGTATTTATGTCTTTATTATAATTTGTTTTCGTATTTCATGTTCTCGATTTTAATCTAGAAGAGAATTTACATTATTCTCAGAAACTGACATATTATAATATCTTGTTAATACGTGTCTAAAAAATTAATACATTTTGGTATTTATTAAAATTATCGTTGAATTAGTAGAAATTTGCAGATTACGAGTAATTGAGATCTTTTTCTAACGGCAATAACGGAAGTTCGTATGTCGGTACAATATCGGCCATCTGTGTTTGTTTTTATTTTTTATTTAATGGGTTCTCGTCTTCGCAGAATTAGAATAGTAATACCTGCCACAACAGTCAAATAAGTTGTACTTCAACCGCGCGTAAATGTTAGACGCACTTTTTCTATTTCTTGACTTTTATAAGTCTTGTGCATTTTAATTATTATTTCTGATTGTAATTTCTCAAAAAAATATATACTACACAAAAATACGTAAAAGCCCACTTATAATTTAAATAAAACAAAAAAGTAGTTTAGTTTAAAATAATTTTGCTATTGTTAAAGAAATAACTTATTTCGTTAATCTATATGGCGACCACAATGTGAAGACAAATAAATAACACATAGTGGCTACATTAAGGGCACTTCAGCCCTACATCCTTCAAGGATTTTAAATCATCCAAATATTTCTGTTATCGATATATTAAAAGGAATATAAACGCCAGAAATATTCGACTTCTTACCCATTGAAAACTCGACGAAAGTAGCGCTAAAGTTGTTGTTTTTTTTTTTTAATAATTTTTCAAGATCCAATAAAAGTTACTCAATCAATAATGTCAAAAATTATCTTAGCCATAAAGGGATATTTTTAAAAAGTTGTTTCTAATATGAATTCATATTTATCTAATGAAAAAACAAATTATTTAGTACTTTGCGCTTATATTTTTTGTAACGTAATTGATAATTTTATTTTAATTCTATTCGTTGAAAAGATAGGAAAAGCTTCAATGAATCCAAAAATGTAATGTATCTGGATCAAACAACAAGGCATTCACTTCACTCAAAACATTATAACTACTAATCAAACATAACCCTACACAAACAATTAAAAAATAAAACCTTTGCTTCTGGAAAGAAAATATTACCTTAATATTATTTACAAAATATAAAATATTCCTACCTGCTTTTGAAGAAAATTATTTGTAAAACTGGGACTGCTACCAATTTTATGTCTATGATACTGCCGTCACGGGTTGAACCACGGTGCCCTTCTTGACAATATCAAGGAGCATACTGCGTTTCTACTTATGTCGGCAGAATATCTCTTAATTCTAAACATGCGAACACCTCAGCACAGGTTCTCCCAGTGAGGTGTTCACAAAATGCTACTATTAACCTTCTTACATACCTTTTTACATCCTGTTACTGAATATGAACTTTTTTTTACTACTATGTAAACTATTGTAGTTATTTGTTAAATGTATGTATAAGTATAGAAATAAATAAATCCAAAACATATTTTTTCATATTCATAATGTAAACCGATTCGTAGTAAAGATAAATAGTGATTTGGCGAATAACATCATCTTAAAGCCAAATCAATTATGTGGGTAGGTACCTGAATTATTGTTCGTATAACTTTTAAAAATACCAATCGGAAGTCTGCATCGTAGGAGTCTACTCTCAAAGCGGCACCTGTCTTCTAGTTCACCAATCCCCTGAGAGATCTAAGATATTGGAATAATTAATTTTGACTCTTCAATTGGTCGGAATGTTACCTTACGTGAGGACGTGACTCTTTGGATGCCCTTTGTACATTTATTTATCTTACTTCGGTCCCTTCTCACAGGACTAGTTGGGTTAGGCACTATTTACAGTTAGAATTTAGATTATAACTTTACTCTTGAGCGTACTGGATGAAACAAAGCGGTAAAAAATATTTTAATGTTTTTTAATGGCGTCCAAAAGCGCCGTTTTCACGAGATGTTATTTATTATTCGATTGATCTCAATATTTAATATACCTAAATATTGATTTCGGAATGGTCCATCTGAAATAAAATCACATACTACGACTTTAGCCATAAAAGTTTTTCGCCAAGGAGGGTGAAACTCCTTACAGCCGTTTTCAGGTACACATTTATTACTTTACATGGGTTTAAAAATATGTTGTGCAAACTTGACTATTATATCCAACTTTGCTTGACTCGGCTAAATTATTTGATTCGCCTGATCGTGCTAGGACTCCAATTCCAGTGGTTTGAAACTAACTATTTTCACCTACTTGAGTGTCAACAAATATTCCAGTAAAATTTCATCATTCGTCTAACTGTCGCGGTCGTACGTGACCAAATCAGAGTCCCTTTCTTAATATTTATTGAACGCTTAATAATATACAAAAATAATCATTTTATAAGCTTATCGCAATTTTTTTGGCATTATTAGTTTTCCGTTCCCATTATTCAAAAAGTTAAATACTTAATGTCAACCTCATGAGAAAAACCACCGATCACAATATCGATCCTTTGGAATAACAAGGTTCCATCTGTTGCGGAAACGTCATGCAATAATGAACTCTAAAGTAGCTTACCATAGATTCCATTGTTGCATGACGTTGCAGCAACAGATGGAACCTTATTATTCCAAAGGGTTGATATGTCACCTGATTTAGTTTTAACTATGAGTAAAGACCAGACAAGTACCGATATTTATCGTAGGTCTATCAGTTTTTTTCGCTTCGCAGCCTTCCACATTCCACTATAGATATTGCAAAAGCCATGGTATATCATATTTGCTTTAAAAAATGTGAGCTGAAAACAAAATAAATATAAAAAATTTGTATTCCATCATCAAGATCGTTCAAATTTTAAACAGTCGTACACTGAACCCATCTCCACCAGTGTTCCCGTCCTTATTCCCGTAATAAACCGTAGTTATTCAAATAAAAATGAGCACGTATAAAAAACATAACTCGTGCTTATAACTTATATCCTATAATGTAATTGGCCCTGGGGTGCGGTGGGGTGTGGTGGGAGGATGGGCGGTGGGGGGAGGGGAGTGCGGGGAATTCCTGAGAAGATAACAAGATGCCAGGCATCAATCAATATTAGGGCAGGTATTGACGGGGATCCCAGTTCCCACCGCACCATGAATTATTACACACGGTCAGGTCTCTTCTCCACATTATCTCAGCTCAAATATATTATAGGGCATCCATTCCAAGACCCGTTAGGATTATGCCAAATTATTTTTTATTTGATAATATTATATCATTAAAGAAGAAGATGACACTAATAATAGATAAAAATGAAGAAACGAAAATGAACAAGACACAGACAAATAAAAAATAACGGTCGCAACTGGGATTCGCACCCAGAACCTCCCGTCTTACCGGGGAGGGCGCCTCTACCAATTCGGCTATTGTCACCTATTTTAAAACCGTCATATTTTTCAATCTCATATTTCAAATTTCAGAATTAACAATATTACCTTAGACTAATTTTTTAAGCATATTTTAATTTATTTTAATTTATGTTAATTTATTTTAATTTATTTTAATTTAATTTATTAGTGTTATCTTCTTCTTCAATGATGAATTACATTGATGGGAATAACCTTAAAAAGTTATAAAAAGAGAGTTTTTCTTATAAAAATTGATAATATTATGATTAAAAACATTTATTAGCTTTGATATTAACCTATTGTTTCATTTTTTTTTTTTTTTTTTTAAATATTTATTTATTAAATTTGCATATAATTACATGTAATACAATATAAAATATGGGTAGTCCCACAAAGCTGTGAAAGATCAGCTTGTCTGTAGGTTCTACCATTCAATATTATTACACAATACAATTTAGCTTGTTACAATATTTATACCTAATATAAGATTTAGGAAAGATAAATTTGTTCTTCATTTATTAGCCACTTTTTAGTCAGTTTAGGGCAGGGTTTCTCATTTTTTTTAAATTTAATGTTTTTATGAAATATGTTGTATATTAAAGGTATCATATATTCGAGCGTTCTGCTACCATACTTATTTGATATTCGTGGTATTTTTAAGCCTTCGTTTTCGGTAAATCTTGTTGTGTGACTATGCACCAATAACTTTTTATACGCGCTTTTTCCTGAATTGTCCATAATTATTATGTACCAGAGAAGCCCTTTAATTGGAAGTATGCCCTCAGACCCATACAGTAATTTTAAGTTGTTTCTTTGTTTATATATGCTAGGTTTGACAATTTTTTTAATTATGGCAATTTGTAAGTTTTGAATGTATTTGATATTAATAATGCTCGAGTGTCCCCAGGTTCGAATTCCATATCTAAGTATGGATTCGACCATAGAATAATATATAAGTTTGAGAGTGCATCGAGGCAAAACAAATTTTAATTTATAAAAATTACTCGCCAAACATCGGAGCTGGTTACAAATTTTGATCACTTGTTTATCCCATTTAAAGTTATTGTCTACGATTATGCCAAGGTAGGTATATTCATTTATAAAATCAATTTTTTCACAGTAGCAAATATTATCAATTTTTCTATGTATACATTCAAAATTATGTGCAGTTATTTTAGGTAAATTCCACATTTTCAAACTCGGTGATCTTATATACATACATTTAGTTTTTTTGACATTAATAATTAGTACTACATCATGAGACCATTTGAGTAGCTCGTTGAAGTCTCTTTGTAATTCTATAATAGCTGTTTCTGGGTTTTCATTTGATACAACTAGTGCAGTATCATCTGCAAAAATGAATCTACGGGCTATTTTAAAAAGTTTAGACAAGGCAATAACATATATAATGTATAATTTAGGGCCTAAAATTGACCCTTGAGGTACTCCTGATTTGATAAATCTAAAATTACTTAATTTATTTAAAATCTTTACATACATTTTTCTATTTGTTAAATAGTTTTTGAAAAATGATAGGAGTTTACCACGGATTCCTATGATTTCAAGTACCTTGATTAATTGTGTATGGCTAAGTGTATCGAAAGCTTTTGAGAAATCGATAAATAATACTAGTACATGTTTTCTAGAGTTAAGCTGAGAGTTTATATAATTAGAAAATTTTTCGAGCAATTTATCACAGTTTTTATTTTTTTGGAATCCATACTGACATTTATCAATAATGCCCAATTTATTTAAATATTTATCCAAATTTATTGATATATATTTTTCAAAGATTTTTTCTAATGCAGGTAATAAAATTACTAGTAGTTCCAATGCTGTGTTTGTCTTTAATTAGTGATAATATCAACCATGCTTATTGTAATTGTTTTTGTGAGAGATTTGATATGAATCACTGTTGACAAACCTTTAATAAAAAAAATAAAAAAAATAATAATAATGAAATAGGTCTATAATTATTTATAACTGTGTGATCTCCATTTTTATAAATCGGCCTTATGATGCTGCATTTTAGTTCAGCTGGAATGATGCTTGTGTCAACAATTCTGTTAATTAAATGTGTAATTACAGGACTAAATAATTTTACATGTTTTTTTAGATCGTACATTCGAATTAGATCCATGCCCGGTGTCTTAGAATTTTTCATTCTTCCGAGAATGCATTCAGTTTGTTTTGTATTAGCTCTTGGTAGGTACATTGAATGTTGCAAATTTTCATGCTTCCACTCAGACGCTCGAACGTTACATTCGTGCAATAACTGATTTACGCCCTCGTCAAAGAAATTTACAAAGTTTTCTAATACCACATCCGAAGTTTGAGAATTTAAGAAATATTTACATATGATTTCATCACAATCAGATTTATTTTTCCTTCCCAATATTTGATTTACTTCATTCCATGTTTTTTTAATTTCCTTGAAGCAATGATTAAATTTATTATTATAGTATATTTTTTTTGTGTTTAATATTTTTTTATTTAGTTTATTTCTGTATTTTTTGTATTCGATTTCATATGTTTTATTGTTAGGTGTGTTTTTCCATTTTCTCCATAGTGTGTCTCGTATTTTTATATTTTCAATTAGGTTATAATTTATCCAGTCTTTTTGGTTATTACGATTTTTGTTTGTATTTGATTTTGTTATGGTACTTTTTTCGTAAATATATTTAAATTTAGATTTTATTTCTTCATATATTAAGTTAGGTTCCATTATGTTTAGTATTTCATTCCAATCAGTGATTTCAATCAGTAGATCCAATTTTTTTTCCGATATTACAGTATATGTCGCATGGTGCGATTTACTGGAGGTACCTGTCTCATACGTAGAGAAACGAATCGTGGTTGCAATAAGGTAGTGGTCCGCTATTTTGGTTTCACAGACGCACGAGCAGATTTCATTTGTCTCTCTCACCCTTACATAGATATGATCTAGACATGTAGCCGTTACATAGTTAATCATTACGGCTTCACGGGTCACATCATAAATACATTTTTAAAAGTCCAAATTTGGCCATTAGGTTTTCATATTGCATTACAATTGATTCCTGATAATTTAATAAATTTATGTTTGTATCCCCGAATACCATAACAGATTCTTTAATTCCGATATTTCCCAATATAACTTCCAGCTCTTCGAGAACTATTTTTTTATTAGAATTTGGTGGTCTGTATATTGCCAGTATATGTAGACGTTTATGTTTATTGACAGAAATAGTTCCGTAAACGCATTCAAAATTTGTTGGCAATATGTTAATTACATCAAATGTAAGGTGATCTTTTACAAATATAATAATCCCGCCACCCGATCTGTTTTTTCGACAAAAGTAATGAGAACTAAATCCCACTATTGTGTACAGATTTATATCATTTTGATTTATGGACGTTTCGCAAAGCGTAATTATATCAATATTACTCAGAGAGCTAGAGATAAGGAGAAGAAACGTATCCCAATATTTTGATAATGATCGAATATTTAAGTTGATTGCAGTTAAATTATTATTTCCTGATACATGTTTTTTGTTAATCCATTTATCAAAACTTCGCGTGCGTTCATAGTCAATTTCAGACATATCAAATTCACCGTTTAAATCGCCATATTGAATGATATTTTAAATTGCAGCCGTAATTTAAAAATATGTGTAAGGATTTAAATAAACATAAAATATAAGTAGATAGTATTATAGTAGTGCGCCTTTGTAGTATGCATTGTTGACGTTTTATTCCAAAATAAGGTAGAATTAATAATTGGCACATGTTAAAGTTTACTATAATACCCTCTACATATATGAGTAAATAAGTACATGGGAGCCCCTGAATAAATTTCGGTATGCTCTTGTTAACACTTTGGTAATAGGACAATACATTTAAATATATGTTTAACGGTGATTTACGCATGGATATGAAATGTTTGTACTTGAGAAGTAAAATATAGATATTGTTAGTTTTATGAAAAGGTGATAAAAAGTAGTAATATAAAATTTTTGTTACTAACATTATAATAGATTTTATGTAAAGTATTTTAGATATATGTGTTATTATAGATTATATGTACCTAGTCGTATTCTATACGACTCTGGGCTATATTCATCATCTTTTTGAAGTAGGTACAGGTTGAATTATTTGCTTTGTGGTTTGTATTTAGGTTCATCTTGAAGTTTTTGTTTTGAAAGATACAATTGCTGCACTTTTCTTCTTCGTTTTTGTTTGGGCATTCCTTCCAATCGTGGTCTTCTGCGCAGTGCAAACACGTTGCACTTTTTTCTTTGTTAAAGCATTTGATGGCAGTGTGTCCAAACTTAAGACAATGAAAACATTGTGTTATAGGGTTTGCATCTTCTACACGTACTCTGTTGAATCCGATATTTATTTTTCCCCTTTCGATGAGGTGCGTCCTTAGTTGTCCGCTTTTTTTATTTTTTTTAATTTATTTAACATTCTTTTTTTACATATTTGAACATTAAGTCCCGTTAAACTGATTTATATCAGTTTGTCAACGGGTTCTTTTACAAATAATTTTTAGAGAATTTATAAAATATACATTATAGAGGAAAGACGCCATTTACCGGGTACTTTTTTTTGATCAGCCATAAACGGAAGAAAATGATTGAATTTTCTAAAAATGAGTTTGTAGGTGAATAACTGTATTCATCTTTTATCATGTACGTATAATGAAAATAATTTAGCGGCCGTTCTTAAAAACATAGAAGGAAAAATATGTGAAAGGAGATATATTGTCTTTGAAAAAAAGAGGTCCTAATATCGGGTACCATGCCGGCCTTTTATCGGGTACCCGGTGATAGGATGCCTACCATTTATCGGGTACCCGGTAATACGCCTAAAAAATTATTATTACAGGTACTTTGAAAAAAAATATTAATACACAGTAAATTATGTTATAAAAAAGCTCTTTCTTTTTGTACTGTGGGTTACGTTCAACCGTTAAGGCAAATATCACTAATATACATGAAATCGAAATTCTCGTTATCGGAGCTTTCTAAGCGAACCCAATTTTAACATGCAACGACCGGTCAGTGGTTGAGTGGGCATTGCGTTTGGGTCCCACCCAGGCGTTCCGTGTTCGATTCCTCGGCTGGCTAAGTCCTCCATCACAACACAAGCACCATCTTCCGCTTAGTGTGGTGGTAGTAGGAGATTTTTAAATGTTGTTGGGTTATTCGTAACCCGGGAATGTTTGTCTTTCTTTTTAAAAAAAAAAAAAAAAAAATTAATCCATTTTTCTCCTCTGAAATTAGATGAATATGCTTTGTTACAGTAAACGCACGCTGCATCTTCTTCATCGGTAACTGGATCGTCGTCGGTATCGACGAAAATAACAGTCATCGTTGCTCTAACCACTGCTAGAATCTGATGTGTCCACTTTATTTTTGCTTCCGTTTCATCTTCGTTGTATTTTCATTTTTTTCATAATGCTTTTACCTTCAACCAACTTTACTTTACTGATGCTTTCTTATATAAGCTTAGTTATAAACTCATTTAAATTGTTTTTGTCCAGGGATCCACTTTTGCGAAAACCATTGATGACTACTTCAACAGTTGCACTACATTGGTATGCTTGCCCCATAAGACTTGCGACTTGTAGTGGAGCCACCACCCTTCCAACATTATTCCCGAACTCCCGACCTGCTTTCATATATCCCATCGTCTTGTTTTGAACAGCTTCTATAGCTCTTTTCATATCTGAAGGATCCCATTTTTTACGTGTTGAAGTTGCCATCTAAAACAAATATTAGCTGAAAAGATGATGCCTTTTATCGGGTACCCGAAGTTGGCCATTACCGGGTACCCGGTATTGCGGATGACATGAATCTGAAACAACGTAATGATGAAGAAACGTAACCGAGCGATGAAATGTCCAAAGAATGCATGTCATGTGAACTTTGACACATGGGTTAACAGTAAATAAAATAATAATCCTACAAACTCTTACCCTTGTTATCAAAAAATGCCTTGTTAAAACTGCCTTGATTAACTATTTATCTGATTTTTTGCAAAAATGCCTGCCACTTAATGAACGTTCGAGTGACAGTTGTCAATCTTCGCCTTATAATGGTGGATGGTAAAATCTTTGTTTTACCGACCGATTAGTTTGCGTAGTTGGCCCCAGTTTCGACATAAGGGGGTACCCGAAATTGGGCAACTACCCGGTAAATGGCGTCTTTACTCTATATACATACATTCACATATTTTTACATATATAAAATAAAGAGCAGAGGAAAAACGAAAGAAAGAAGAAGAAAAAAGATTATAAAAATGGAAAAAACATTAAAAACGAAAATTAGAAATACGGACGTTAGTACAAAAAAATTCTTTCACATAACCATTTTTTTAGCATACATTTTCTTCTGAAAGTCAATTCACAGTTTTTTATTGAATTTGGTAACATGTTGTAAATTATTGGTACGAGGTATTCTAGAGTTCTTTGACCGTATTTATTTAGGTATCTGGGAATAACAAGTCCATTGTTTGCAGTTAGTCTTGTATTATGAACATGAACCACTATTTTATTATACTCAGATTGAGATGTATGCTGATTCGCAATTTTGAACCACAATATAGCACGAACAGATAATAAATTCACAGAGTTATATAGTAATGATTTTGATACATCATGTCTTTGTTCGTATTCAGCTTTGTTTAATAATAATTTTACTAAGGAATATTGTAAATTTTGCACTGAAAGAAGATTTGTTTTTGTTGAATGTCCCCATGTAGTTATTCCATATCTTATTAGGGATTCTGCCAATGATAGATATATTATTCTAAGGGTATTCAGTGGAATAAAAAACTTCAGTCTATAAAGTTTGCTCACTATAGCTCTAAGCCTTGTGCAAACTTTTTGTATATGTAAATCCCATTTAAAATTACAATCTATTGTTAAGCCTAGATATACATATTTTGAAACAAGTTCAATACTTTTACAAGAGCATGGTTGTATTACAGAATTATGGATGCAATCAAAATCATGAGAAACAATTTTAGGAGTTATGGTGATATTGGCATGAGGAGATCTTATGTGCATAAGCTTCGTTTTTTTAGCATTGATTATTAATCCTACATCATGTGACCATTTTTGAAGAGTGACAAAGTCAATTTGCAGTAAAATACTCGCCATTAATAAATCCTCGTGTGAAATAACTAAGGCAGTGTCGTCAGCCTAAACATAATGTTTTACATGAGAGAAAATCAATTTCATTGCAGTAACATATATAATATACAAGGTAGGGCCTAGTATGGACCCTTGTGGTACGCCGGCGAAAACTTTCTTTTTTTTGCTATAATGATCTAAAATTTTTACACAAATCTTTCTATTTTCAAAGTAATTAACAAATAATTTATGTAAGTTTCCTGTAATTCCAATTGCTTCAAGAGTTTCCAGTAATTTACTATGATCAATAGTATCAAACGCCTTTGAATTATCAATAAATAATACGAGTACATGTTTTCTTTTATTAAGATCATTATTAATTATGTTTGAAAAATCTTGAAGTAGTATATCTGTGCTCTTTTTTTTCTGGAAACCATATTGATGGGTATCAATAATAGAAAATTTTTCAAGGTACTTTATTAATTTTATAGATATATATTTTTCTAGGATCTTTTCAATTGCAGGTAAAATACTGATCGGTCTATAGTTTTCAATTTCACTGTGTTTACCACCTTTGTAGATGGGTCGGATGATGCTACATTTGAGGTCCTCTGGTATAATTGCCTCCGTTAAAATCATATTAATTAATTGAGTTAAAATAGGTCCTAAGATATCAAAATGTTTTTTAATATCAGACATTCTAATTTTATCTATCCCCGGCGACTGGCTATTTTTTAAACTTCTAACTACTTTTTCGATATCACAGAGTTTTGCTTGGGTTAAGAGCATGCTGTGTGGAAGTCTATGTGTTTGAATATTAAAAGCTTTTTTATCACATCTATGTAATAATTGCCTAACATTATCAGAAAAGAAATTAGCAAAATTGTTAGATGTTTGTTCAGTGGTTTGTTCTTTTAAGAAATATTGTGATATTACTTCATCGCAGTTACTTTTACTCTTTCTTCCTAACAATCTGTTTATTTCATCCCACGTTTTCTTTGAGTCTGCAAAATAATTTTTAAATTTTGAGTTGAAAAATTTTAATTTGTAAACACTGATTAATTTTGTAACTTTGTTTCGGGTGCATTTATACTCTCTTTCATAAAATTTATTTGTACGATTAATTTTCCATCTTTTGTAAAGTGTATCTTTTAATTTGATTTTTGATAATAAATCATCATTTATCCATTCGTTTATGGCATTAGGTCTAATTTGGGGTTTAAAAGACTTTACTACAATACTCTTTTCATAGATTTCATTAAATTTAGTTTTAATTTTATTGTACAGAGCAACGCAATTCAGTTCTTTCAAAAGGATATTCCAATTATATATTTTTATTTCTTTATCAATACTTTTTTGAGACAGAGTGGTAGTTTTTTCATTTTGTACAATATTTTTGACATGGTAATATACATTTAATCCCGTTATAAAATGATCAGCAATTGTCGAATCAATTACACATGCGGACAAGTTATATTTATTAGATCTAACATATATGTGGTCAATACAAGATTTAGTTATTTGACCAGAAACTATTGCTTCCCTTGTCGTATCATTTATACATTTTATAAGGTAATTACTAGTTAGAATATTTTCATAAGTCATTATATTTGTATCACTTTGATTTAATAAGTTCAGATTAATGTCTCCAAAAAATATTACATTTTCATTAGAGTTTATATAATTACTAAAAAAACAAGAAATTTCATTTAAGAATCCCCCTTTATTGAGGTTAGGTGGTCTATAAATTGCTAAAATATAAAAATTGCATTTATTTGGTAACGTCAATATTCCAAACACATTTTCAAAATGAATGGTTTCAATTTTTTCTTGTTTAAAATATAAATGTTCCTTTATATAAAGCAAAATACCACCTCCTTGTTTATTGCTTCTGCAATAGTAATGCGAATTATAACCTGGAATATCATACAATTTAATAAGTTCCTCATGAATTGCAGTTTCACAAAGCATAATTACATCTATATGTTTTAAACAGTTTTTTAAATAAGCATGGAGAATATCCCAATACTTGTTTAGTGATCTGATATTTATTTCGACACAGATTAGGTTAGTATTGCAATTTTTTATAATTTGTGCTTGGATCCAACTTTCTAAATTACTTCCGCGGGTAAATTCTACCTCATTATCATTGTCAATATAGTTGAAAGCCATATTAAGTATAATAAAATATCTCACTCATAGCAATCAGTATAAAAGAAAGAAGTCGAAATATAGCATTTATTAATAGATAACCTAGTTGCAAGTCATTGGACATAATAGTGTATATAGAGAAGGTGTATAAAATATACTTTAATATTGTAGGCATATAAAAAATAAATATAAAAATAGATTTTAATTTTTTGAATCTTGTAAAGAAAACTATCTAACTATTTTTAATAATAGTATTATCCTTGTATATTTTAATATTGGGTTTAGTATTATTTGTTAACATGTGCAGAGAATAACGTTGTTTTAGTATTATTTGTTAACATGTGCAGAGAATAATGTTGGCTTGTTTCCAGTATGTAGTTTGTCAGTCCATTTTGGTTTTTTGGTTTGAACATTTTGATTAATTTTATCGTGTTTTTTTGGGTCGTTTTCCAAGATATCATTTATACCCTCATTTTGTGATTTTAAGGCTTCAATTATATCTATTTCAGATAAATCTGCTTGTAAGTTTCTAACGAAAATTTTTTTGGTTTTTTTCTTTATTAATTCCTCCTTTCAGTTGTTAATATTTTTGTGATAAGGGACTAGGATTGTAAACCACCTTATTTTATTTTCGTTGTTTGTTTTTGGGGTGTTATGCCGTGTTGTGCTACCTCCTTCTTTAGCCGACGTTTCGGACAGCGTTGCAGTGTCCATCATCAGGGCAGATCGACGGATCTGCCGGATCTGCCCTGATGATGGACACTGCAACGCTGTCCGAAACGTCGGCTAAAGAAGGAGGTAGCACAACACGGCATAACACCCCAAAAACAAACAACGAAAATGCTTTTGGCCGTGAAAACCTAAAAACGTATCCACCTTATTTTATTAATTTTAATGAAAACGTAAAAAATTGTATTTATACTGTTAGTCAAGCGCGGTACCAGAACCCGAAAAATCTAATTCTAAAAGTTTTTTTTCAAAATTAACAAACATGATTTAACAGATAGCTGAATTACATATGTATCACTATTTTTTTCGATAGTAGATACTTTAATAAAAAAATCGATTTATATTATTGTAATAACAACATTTTCGCATCAAAAACATTATATAATGTTATGTATGTAACATTACAAGATAAAATATTTAAATCCTTATTTCAGTTTATTGCATAAATTAAGAAATTTAGAAACAAAAGGAAATGCCATTTTATTGCTCAATTAATTTTAAGTTATCATTGAAGAAGAAGATGAAACTAATAATGTTAATTTGTATTTATCCGAGACAAACAAATACGTTCTTTGAATACTTGTTTCCAATGAAAAGGGTACCTGCCGGTAATGTGGAAAAAAATTAATCGAAGATAATATTGTTAATTCTAAAATTTTAAATATGAGTTGATAAATATGACGGTTTTATAAGACGAGAGGTTCTGGGTTCGAGTCCGAGTTGCGACCGCTAACTTTTATTTTTCTGTATCTTGTTCATTTTCATATTTTAATTCAGATTATTAGTGTTGTCTTCTTCTTCAATGAATTTACATTGATGTGAATAAATAGAATTTTATTATACAAATACTTCATTTAAGATTAAAAATAAGAGAAAAACACAAAAAATGAAAAAAGTTTTTGCGGTGTTCGGTGTAGGTATATTATGGGAAATATAATGTCTTTGGTGTAAGAACTTACACCAAATGACTTATAATCATGGAACTTAGGGGAAAAGGACTTATAGTACTGGAATCGTTTTATGTTTCGACTTCCTTAGTGACTTTGAAAACCCACTTCAATGTACAAGAGATGTCAATATACCCAATCTGATTTTAATATAATGATTTTTAAAAATAACAACAGATATATGTGCATTCTATTCGGCCAAAAAAAATTTGTGTTTCTCACAAACATAGAATGAAACATATTGTCATGATGATTTTATTTTTGAAGTAAATACTTCTTTACGCACACTTGACATAGGGGGTAAGCTAGCGAATGTGTAACGGAAATTGAGATGCGTTGCGAGGCGAACGGGCTCACTTTAGAAGCAAGAGAGATCAGTGCGCGCACACATTTTCTTTCTCTATTCCTCTCATAGCCAGTGCATGAAATATTTTAGTCAGTATTATGAAATACCAGTGACGCGCAAAACGCGGCGGGGAGCAGACATCGATGAGTACGGCTTGATCGGGTGAGGCAAATATAAACATATATATGGGCAAACATATTGATGGAGCTAAAGAAGTATTTACTTCAGTCGTGTAGTCTAAAGCACACTCGTATTTTTTTTGAACCAACATATCAATTAATTCAAAATGTTACCAAACCAATGATCTTCGCAAACGTGGGATGAAATGAGAAGAATGAAATGTTACAGATTTACAAGCATTGTTGCACATGTCAGCACAAGTACCCATTAACCAATAGACTTTCTTCTAGTTTTAATATTGACATTGCATGGAGCAATTACCGACGCTGTAATATAATTTTTTCCCTCTGAAAGTGGTTGGTCGGTTTGTTGCCGTTTTTCTAGTTAATTTATCAAGGTAAAGTTACGCGGAGAAAAGAGCACGTGTTGCCGTAATAAGTCTTCACTTTTCCCGTCGATATCTTCGCGCTTGACTGGCTCCTGTAGAAAATCATTGACGGCCATTTTAGATATACCTAATTCTTTATTTTTTTATTCAACGCCGATATAATACACGTAAACGGTTGCTCGGGGTATCGTACCGGGAAGAGCAGTGTAAAATCTGAAAAAAAGATAATAATTAATAAAAAAATTTCCTTTTTTTAATATTCAATCCCATCCACTAGAATGCGACTGGGGATTGAGTATGATAATAAAACACTTATTTGTCACTAGATCATGAGCTTGTTACACATCGTAATATGACTGACAATACTGACAAAAAAAACGAGTGTGCTTTAGACCACACGACTGAAGTAAATACTTATTTAGCTCCATATATATGTAAGTCCATATATAAGTTTATATGTATAAAATATATACATGTATGTACATATATTAATTTTCTACAAATATTTATTTAAATTTATTGATATTCGCCTCCCTCGATCGAGCCGTGCGCATCGACGTCCGCTCCCTCTGCGTTAGGCGCGTCACTGGTATTTCAAAATACTGACTGAATTTTTTCATGCACTGGCTATATGAGGAAGATAGAAAGAAAATGTGGGCGCGCACTGCTCTCTCTTGCTTCTACAGTGAGCCCGGTCGCCTCGCAGCGCATTTCACTTTTCGTTACACGTTCGCCAGTTTACCCCTCAAGTCCAGCGTGCGTAAAGAAGTATTTACTTCAAAAAGGTACTACTCAGAGTGCCCAGCTGTATATTCCGAACCTGGAATGCAGATGGTTTAAAGCGGTGCCTCTAATACCTATACAACAAAAAAATAAAATAAAAAAACACAATCAGAATAATACTACAACAAATAGGTAGAATATATAATTAATATAACAGAGGCTCCTAATTAATATAAAATAAAAGGTAGATACCTACTGCTGTATAGGACTAAATTAATAAAATGATTGATGACAACGCGATCAATAAATTTTTGACAATTTTATCATCATTTGAATTAGATGGTTCATATACAGGGTGTTAAATGACTCATATTAACCAATGATTCCTGACATTATTTGGAGTAAAAAGTGACTATTTGAAAACAACAAAAAAACATCAAAAGTCACCGGAAACCAAAATTTCATTTACATTTTTTACAACAAATTATGTCAGGAATCACTTACAATACGTGCTGTTAGAAGGATAAACCCAAAAATTGTAATCGCAAAATTTACGCTTTTAACCCTTTGGCTTTAGACAGAATTCGATTTTTGAAAATGTTTGATTATCAAGAAATAAAAACATAAAAAAAAATAAAAAAAACCGGAATAAGAAAAAATATCTTTCTTCAAGCTTACGTACTTGTCCATAATACCATACTGTCGGTTTATCTCCTCAGAGGCTAGGAAGTTAAATCCAAATGTATATTTTTGTAAAATTCTTCTTCCTCTTTTCGTTCTGTGTCTATCATATATGGAACAACACCAGTGACACCTGAACCCTTGAAACTTTGCTGCTCAGAATGCTAAATCGCTCTTGGATTTTCCTCAGTCTCCAAGTGGCATTTTGCCAGAAACTTCTTTGCCGTGTTATACATTTCGGGGAATTCTTGACATGCCACGATATATGCAGAATATAAATAATTTTACTTTCTTTTTTGTCGTTTTGTCAGAAGCCATGCTTCCACGTCAAACTCGTACACGAGCATTCAAACAAAGCAATGTTTGATTATTTGCAAACGGAATCATTGATTGACATATTAGCTGTAGAGCACATTAGGTACAATTAAATTATCTATTTCCAAAAATGTATCAATAGTTCTTTTAAAATTTTAGAAATCGCCAAATTGTTATTTTAAAGTTAGGGGTTAATTGTTTTACTAATGCAATTTTTTAAAATTTATTCAAACCGATGATCATTACTTACGAAAGTTTTTAGTTAGTTATTCAGTCCTTTTATAGCACCTGACAAAAATATTGTATGGAAGCCTTAGTGATACCATCAGTGCTCTCTCCTATGGAATCGTTGTGTAAATGAGTGCAATATAACACATTAACAATCAGTTGTTTTCAGACCCCTAACATTTTCACAAATTTAAATTGGGATGTGTATGTATACATAAAACGAAAAACTAATAAATATGTTTCTAACCATTTTAAACAAACACAAATATATAATAACGATATGTAGTTAATATATTCAGACAATTTTATTACGAATATGATTTGTCAAAAGTATTAATCCTTTGTTTAAGCTTAAGAAAAAGGAAGCACTTCTTGGAATAATACCCCAAAAATAAATCACGATAATTTAACATAACAAATCGTCGCCCGAGTGCTTAATTGTCCAAAAGACCATTTTAGTTTTGGTTCAATCTCAATTTTAAAGGAAAAAATAAAGTATCAAAAAATTTTATTAACTTATGAGACCTTTACCTTTAAGGAAAAAGCTTCATCTTAAATACCTACCATAATATTTAATTGAAATAATGCAATAAATTCTCCTCCTCCTGTAAAATTTGCTAATGGTCGTTTGACAATTAGGCACGCAGGCGACGAAATTTAGACATTAAAATTACCACATAATATTATTTTGAACACATCTTCTTTGCAAAGTAATTCTTACAACTTATATGATTGATAGTTGGTTGTGAATACAGAAAGTGTTAATGCGGTTAAAGCAACAAAAAAGGCTACTTTTTAATGCAAAATCGCAACAATAATACTCCTGCTGAACGTGACCGCCGCTGTAACTGAATTAACTCAACATCGCACTCGGTATTCGGTTTTTAATTCGTTTTTCAAATTGTCGAGAGAAAATGGATAAATGTCCGAGTGCCTGTTTCCCGCGTTTCAATAACCTCGCAGTCGCCGCCAGAGCCTTATCTCGGGCACAGCACAGCCTTCATTCGGTCTTGACTTTGCACAACTTAATACTAAAAAAAAAAACAATCAATAAACTAACTTAATACCGACTTGTTACCAGCTCTAATCCGATATCGTTCCCTCGGCTAATGACAAGTTCTAGAAAGTCAAATCGAATCAAATCACATAGTTATTGATGAATGTTTTTGGACGTATTTTAAACAAAACAAAGGAAACATAGAAAATTTCTTCGATTTGAACAATAAGCAATAAAAAGATAATACTACAACTGTGTTTCTTCTATGTGATTATTGTGTTCGTTGCTGTGGATTTGTAACATATCTATAATGAACCTAATTGTCTGTTTTCTGGTGATGATATACCTGAGCGCTTCTCACGGAGGGGGAGGGGGGAAGGGTTCGAGTCAGTAAGTATACTTTCTTAACTGTTTCTTATTGATATAAATGTATAAAAACCATTGATTTCTGTAAAATATCACTAAATCTTGCCATGCACATATTAATCATCCTTTATATATTTGTTTAGAAAAGACCAATACTTTGATGAAAACTATTGCTTAACTTGCTTTTTATTGTGTTTTGCGATTGCTTTTGAAACTTACCCGCGATGTTCATGACTTTAAATAATATTGCGACACTCCTGAAAAACTCTCCCGGTCCTCAGCCAACCGGAAGAATAATTGCTTTAACTAGAAAATCTGTCTATTGACAAACGTCCGTCAGTCACGAAAATCTCCAACGTCCCACGCCTTTTTTACATTTCCATTTCACTCCTCTTTTAATGGCTTTTAAAAATGCCTGTTATTATTAAAAATCTGATCCCCCATCATTCAACAGTATAAGTGTTTGTTCTAACAATGAAACCATTTCACGCTACGTCCCACAGTATCTAGATATGTTTACAAAAAGCGTCTTTCAGTAATTACTACAAATCATATTTGTATGCGTCCACTGCAATGCTACTTTAGATCAACGCCAGTCTAATGTTCCTGCTTTTACCGCCATGTTTATAATTATCTCAGGCAGTTATAATGTTCAGTTCAAGCAAAAATACAATGATTTTTTTTATTTTTTTTATTTGTTATCTTTAACAAGATCAACAAAATTTATAATGCCTGGAATACAAAAAAAATGTACTGAAATTCACAAATTGTTAATAAATTCGTATGTGAATTCAAATGTTAAAAATTATTTCTATGTTTTTTCGTTGTGTCCTAATGAATACTTTTAAAGTAAGTTTTCTTGTTTCAGTGATATTCTAAAGATACACGTCCCCGAAATTCACAAGCACCGGTTCCACACCCACTACGTTTTCATTCACCACGAAGAACCAAAGAAGGCCCCAAAAAAGAAGGAAATCAAACATGTTCACCACAAACATACCCACTTGCCTCCGCACATCAATCACCACTGGCACATGCCCCATGCTCACAAACATAGCCCCAAACACGGATATTCAGTGGGAAAGCCTGCCCTGGTGGCTCACCATGTTAAACATCCTTTGCCAGTTCACAAAACCCACGGGCATAAAGCAGCGCCAAAACCGCATAAAACACATAAGCACAAGAGTAAGGCGCACGATCAATCTTCTAACTCGTTTACACATGGCGACGTTCGATACTCTTCTGGTCTAGCCAACCAAGGCTATCAAGTAAATGAGAATTTTGATCCAGAGTTTGAAAGCCACCAGGACTACGCGTTCGATGACTACTCAAGTTCTGGCGATGAATATGAACCTCAGAATGAAATGGAATATTTTAAACTGGGTGGTCAACAAACCTCCCAAGGGCTAGGGTATAACACTGGTGTTCAGCAATTTTCTGAACGTCCCAAGTCGTATAATGCACAGTTCTTCATGAACCCTGCGACTCATCAAGGAGGGCAGTATGGCCAGTACGGCCATTACGTCAGTCCTGGTATATCGTCTTACGACATATCTCCTTACCACACTATATCAAATCACCAACAACATCAACAGGAGTCAGTTGAAGCAGATGTTAACAATAACAATAACTACAATATCCCAGATGATGGAGGCTCAAGTTACAATGAAGTCATTTCTCAACAGGGTCAAGTTGAAGGCGAAGGTTTCCAAGGAGAATACGATTTCGAAAACGAACCGAGCTACTACGGTGGTCAATTCGGAGGATATGACGGAGGGTCCCAGGTGGATGGAGAATTCGAAGAGAACACTCCCGGGTTCTCGCACCAACACAAGACATTCGTTAAGAATATAAACCACGCGATGGTCACAAAGGCTTACGATGACCGGATGCACAAATTCACTAACAATAACGGAGATAAAAAGACTAAAACTATCCGACACACTTTTACACAAGGAGGGCATTACAAATTACCCATTTAGATGCGCACTTGTTATTTTATGTTAACATGCATTACCTATATTTAACTTCCTAACTAAAACCACCTGACTTTGATATTATAAAATTTCCATGAAATTATAAAGACAGTGATAATAATAAATCTAGTGTGTAATGTAGGAATATGTATGTAAGATTCTTTTATCTGTTTTCATAGAATTAATAAACTGTGTACCTGTATTCATGTAATGCGAAATTATGTTAAGTTAAAGAATATTTTATATAAATATTTATACCAAAGTTGTAATTAAAATGTTTACAAACAAATAAACTTGTCTTTTAATGTTTTATACTTGTCCAATATAAAAAAATTATATTTTCGTACCAAAATAATAGTGTTTTCATTTTATTTGCTTCAACCTTCCAACCCATTGATGTTTTTACATCGAATTTGCCGTTCGTGATGTCCAAACCTTTCTATTTCGAGTGAGTAGTTTTTGTGAAACGTTTAAAATAAAACAAAGCGATGCAAATGGTAAACCGCGGATAGAGTTTATGATGAACCTTTCACATTACAAAAATGGGAAATGGACCGATTAAGTGAGCAAGGAGAGTGGTAATGATAGAAATCGTGTGTCATGGTCGTGATGCGTGGCGCACCAGTTCCTCTGCCCAACCTTGCGGAAAGCTGATGTCGAGGACGATAGCAGTGGTGTACAGTGACATTTAATTCAATTTAGACAAATCTTTTAATTTTTTAATAAATTTCACCTGTATGGGCGAAAAAAAACTGTCGAAATTACCGCATTCTAATTTTTCAGTGCTAAAATCTAAATATGTAAATAAAAACCGACATTCTTTGGGAAAGCATATTTTTTTTACTCATCTTGTAACTGTCAACTTTTGAATGCGGATTATCAGAAAACACATCCGTGCACGTCACTAGGTGATAATGCATATTAAATTACAGGTACCTATGTAGAAGTCATTTAAGTAGGTATACACGAATGTTTCGTGAACACGTAGTATTGCCACCCCAGAGTGAAAGGAGCAATTAAGAATGCAGTTATTTTTTCGTGATTCCGGGTACCAAAGAGTTTATTAGTTTTCAAAGCGAAACTTCTGGCAAATGGAGTGTTTTTCTATATTATTAAATTGTTATTATTATTTTGTAAAATCTTAATAGAATTAAAACCTCTTGTTAATCTGTTGGCGTGGTCATGCTACAAAACGTATAGCTTTCTTTATCCATATTCTCGAAATTTCAATTATTCAAGAATCCTTAACGCTACATTTTTGCATCATTTACGCACAGCGGATGCGGTCGTAACGAATGCAGTTTAATGCTGTTCACGCATCGTTGTTGGATTGTCCATATCACTTTCAGACGGATAGATAACATTGGCAGCATAATGATATAGTTAACTTACATGCATCCTAAGTGACTCAGCTATTCACTACTTTACACTTATATGATTTGACTTTTTTTTTTTAATTTCTTTGAGAGTATATAGATTAAACTTTTAGAATTATCAGATAATTACATTGGTTCCTAAATCAACTGAAAGACGTCATCATTTTTCTTCAATGGTTACTACCAAAAAAAAAAATTTTTGAATAGGAAAATAAGAATGACAGTCATTATTGACACCGTGTAAGTACTAACATATCAGCATCGGAGGACCTCGAGTAACTGCTCCATACAACTTTGAGACTCATAGGGTTGATCCATCAATTCACATAGTAATAAAAAATCCTGCCTTTCTTTATAATTGTTTCAACTCGTCAAGTGTGACGGGATAAGAAAATTAAAACTTTTTGAAAAGAACAGAATAAAAATCTTATAAACATTTAAAAATGTGTTTTATTTTTTCTTTGTAAATTTACAAAATAAGCAACAAATAACATTTATGTATAAAAACCACTGAAAACATAACAAAAACAAATGGCATAATACTGTGAATTCATAAGAAAAATATTTACAAATAACTTGATGGTTGGAGCAAGTTAAATAATTGAATGAAATACAAAGTAAGATACATTCTAAATACTATACAACAGGTTTAAACATAATTGATGGAGCTAAATGCATAGCTGATTACACTTTAACATGGAAGGAAGTAGGTACAGGGTGTTATTGTGTTTAAGCGAAATCAAATTAGTCAATTAATCGCCACTTTGAGGAAATGAACGCTTGCAGTCAGACTTGATGGAATATCGTTCAATACCGCTCTCATTTTCAATAATTGATAATATATTTTGTGCAGGTATGGTGTATGCTTTGTGAGTTAGCGATTGATTCCATCATTTTGACTTGATTGATTTAAAGGATGAAACTTGAACACTAGTTTAAATATTATTATCACAACGCACTTAAAACTCGCGACACAAACTCGAATTGCAAACAATTGCTACAACGCACGTGGCAAATTCGCAATGTCAATTGATTGTTATTATTACCTTGAAATGGAATCAATCTGCTAAAAAGATGTAGATGCTTGATAGATGATGATGTGATGAATTAGTCTATTAGATTTCTATTGTATCAATGATATCCTCCTCCCAAGTCTTCGTGTCCACCACCTCCGTACTGGCTTAAATCCTCGCCTCCGTGGGAGTAGGAATCGCCGCCGCCTCCGTAGGAGTCTCCGTGAGACGCGCTGAAGCTGGAGTAGCTGGATTGTCCTCCAGTGAAGCTGCTGTGGTCTGAGGCTCCGAGACCACCTGCGAAGCTCGAGTGGTCTCCGCCGCCGATGCCTGAGGAGGAGCCGCTGTCCACGCCCCAACCGCCTCCATGTCCCAAGCCACCGCTGAAGCCACCGTCGTGTCCGCCGCCACCGCCTCCGTGAGGTGCTCCGTAGGTGTAGCCCAGCACCTCGTAGTAGTCATCTCCGCCGCCGCCGCCGCCGCCACCACCGCCTCCATGGCCACCTTTGTGGTGGATGTGCTTGTACACGGTGTGGGTGTGGTGGTGATGCTTTACATTATAGGGCACGTGGATGATGACCTTCTTGTGATGACCTCCGCCGCCACCGCCACCGGCCGCAACGGCCACCACCAGACAGGCAAGTACCACCATCTGAAACAAAGCAATGAATGAAGGACAAGATATTTGTAAAAGATGACAATGCTGGTCAGCACTCCACGATTTGATTGGTTTCTGTTTCTTGATGAAATAAAACAAACTGTAATACATATAAACAAATAATTTCCACAAAAATCAATCGCTAATCAAGTGCAAAGTAACGCAAATTAATGTACAAGAATAATAACTGATTTTAAACATTTTTTTCATCCCTTTGATAGGAGACGTACATTATTAAAACTGTTGCTCTCTTTTCAGTAGAAATCAAATGTAATAACGAACAACGCCAATTTAGCTAAGCAAAAAGATCAGTGAATAGTGGTTGGAAGGGGTGGTCGCTTGGGGGTTAGATGGATATAGGGGAAGTAGAATTTAGAGGGTGTAGATTTGAAGTGAAGAGACAACTCACCGAGAAGCGGGCAGCCATCTTATATGAGTGATGAATTTGGCGAAGGAAGTGACTTGAACTGTATCCGACTGCAGCAGTCAGGTAATGATGCTGTTTGCTACCGCCGCCAGCTTTTATATGACGAATTGAAAGTTCCCAAAGGCCCTGAGTAGGGGCAACACCGACTCCTCCACGCGCTCTCCAGGTTACGCCGTTCCGCCGTAGTGACAATAAATAATTGCATAAGAAATCCGTACGAATATCCAAAGCATTCACTATTAGGAGGTACTACTACGGTTTCATCTCGTTCACTTTTACTAGCGGATGAAAGGCGATCGAAATGTTCGGGTTTTGTTTTTGTTTGTCTTATGCCGGGCGACGAAAAAACAGACCGAGGAACGACGGCAAACTATAGCTCAGTGACACACGGGCGGAGGAGTAGCAATATATTGCATTTTAGCAATGCACATTTTGCTCCGGTAAACTTGCTAGATTCATTTCAAAATATTATTAAATCCTTTTTTAATGACCCGTGAATATCATAATGTGTCATACTGAGAAATTATTACCGATTTTTCGCAATATAATGTTTGGTTGTGAAGTGTAATTGAAACTCGAAAATGACAGTGTTTTATCTATTAATGAGTGAGTAATTTTAAAAACAGTTTTCTTATTAAGAGGCAGCAGCTGAGAATCAAAGTTCCAAAATGCTTGCAACTGTACAGGGAGGTTCCGACGAGAGAGATCGGTTATTCCACGTATCAAATTTTAAAAATTAAAAATAATATCTATTTATTTCATTCAAAACTTGCTTTCATATTCATGTACCTACATTCAAGTAAGCAATAAAAATGTTCAAAATGCACGATGATAAATTATTAAATGTCGTGCACTTCTTAGAAGTATTTTTTGATCATAAGTATTTATGTAATCTTAATAGAATTGGAACACCTTGTTAAACTGTTGGCGTTGATTTTTCAATAATGTCTAAACAAAATAAGTGTGTAAAATAAATCTGAAATATTTTAGTTTGTGAGACCTTAAATAAATAGAAAAAATCAAGTATTTTCGTCACAAAACACGTTCTCGGATTAATTTTTTAATAATTTTAGTATAACTAAAATTAAAATTATGAAAAATGTGTTTACTAGATTATGTATTGATTTATTTTGTTGTATGATTAAATAATTTGAAATTTTTATTGTATAATACAATCTATCAATACCAACGGTATAACCTTAGTATATTAAAAATAAATAGTTTTTAAAATTTTAAAACTGCGTATACCGGATAAAATAACAATTTTTCAAAATCAATTTATGCTTTTTTGTAAAAAAGTGTAAATACGTCTAGAATTTGATTTAAATAGGATTAATTTCCGGTATTCTATTCTAATTCCGGTAATACCCTCTTAACAAACTAAACATAATACTTTTACTTTTCTATCTTTGTTATCCTGATTTTAGTTGAAAATTCAAGCAATTTTCTTTCTGTCATTGGTTTTCGTACTTAAGAAATTCATTATTATACTTAAATCAAAGCACATTAGATACATAATAGTTTTATTCTAACCAATTTAAATCAACATTATTACTCGGATTTAATAAGTTTTAAGATATACATAAAATAAAAGTTTAATTAGAAAAGTGCATAGTATCTACAACTTCTCGTCGGAACTTCTTTCATGGTGGTTACTCTCCTTCTGGAATATAAATCACATATTTCTTTCTTTTCATAGATATTTTCTTATTAATTAAATGCACTTTTGATGAAAAATCAAAACTACTAAATACAAGAAACCTAGAACATTCTAAACTAGCTATATAACACAAATGGGCTGGTTTAACCTTAAACTAAATCGTTTGTGAAAAAAAAAACACCCAGTAGGCACTAAATTAATATTCACAAAATTTTAAAACAACGACAAATATTTTTTTCTCTTTATAAAATTACATACTAAAAAGCGATAAAAAATTATCTTTAATCGACGTTAAAAAATATTTTATTTCTTCAATCTTTGCAAATTCACATTGTGGCATCATTTTATTTAAATGAAACGAATTACTTTTCTGTAAACCACTATAATCAATGTTATAATATCTACACCAATGGTTTCTTCATCAGGATAATAACATAAAATAATCAGGTTGTTTAAAAACAAAAAAAAATGATTAAAAATATAATATTTATATGAAAAAAAATTTAAGAGGTGGCTATTTAAAAAAAAAAGATTGATATATTAGCGCTTAAAAATAAATTTAAGAGATGTTTATTTAAAAAAAATATTTGATTATAATAATATTTAATTTACTTTTAACAATTTCTTCTAATTTCTAAAATTTCTGTGTAAAATTTTTATCCCTTTGTTTATACCAAAAGAATGTATTGTTTCTAAAATGTGGTTGGCAAATTCAGAATAATAATTATTATTCAAGCATATGTTCCTTAACTCTAATATTAAAATTTCTAGAAGTCTTCCCTATATAAAAAAAGTTACAACCGTTACAAACTAATTTATAAAACATTAATTATAATATTGATAATAGTGGTTTACACAAAAGTAATTTGTTTCATTTAAATATTCTATTTATCTGCAAAACATCTTTCTCTACATAAATTTGAAAGTTGCAAACATAATGGCTCAAACAGTTCATTTTCGGTAATAATTACGTATATTATTAAAAATATTATTAGCTCTACGATAATAATCTCTTAGAATTAAAATGTAACCTTCTTCAACTGTTGACATTATTAAAAAAATGATTCAAGCCAAGATTAAGTTTAAAATTATTGTACCGTGGCTTTCCAAAAATTGGTATCAACGTCCATGTCCATTAACATGCTACTTTTAGTCCAAATTCACTTCATATGTTGTGAAAGTAAAGCAGAGTAGGTACCTGCAGAGCAAAGAATTCTTGTAAAAACCTTTATTTGTTTATAAACGCAGCATTTACAAATATAATACTTTTTACTCATCTCAAATTAAATGCAAAAACCGATGTTGAATTCCATTGAAAATGTATAGTTACCACGTACCATTTTGTGTTATTTGTGAAAAAAATGAACCATAAATATTTTCCGATCAACGATTCAAATCTATTACATACCTAACTAATTCCTCTATGTTACGTAGATACAAGAATGTCTTGTGAACTTGTGATGTTATTTACCAACCTGTATCTTATTTAAAATCGTTGACTTAAAAAGGGAAGCATTTTAATGTATTTTAATAATTAATTTAATGTACTTAATATTTACCATCTGTTTTTATTTCTGAATGAAAAAGTACATAAATAAAAGCAATAAACACACAATATTTAAATGTAAATATATATTTTTTCTTCAATCTTTGCAAAATTACTTTGTGGCATCATTTTAATTAAATGAGACAAATCGCTTTTGTTATTTTTATTCTTGTTATTATTTTGACGAAGAATTAAGGTCAGCCATTGGCCGAGTTGGCATCATGTTTGCGTCGTCGTGTGTTGTCAATTCCTCGGCTGGATAAGTCCTACATCACGACACAAGCTACATTTTTCCGCTTATTGTGGTGATAGCAGGAGATTTTAAAATATTGTTAGGTTATCCGTGACGCCGGAATTTTCTTTTAAGTTTCTTTAAAAAAAAAACAATATTATAAAATATACATTTTTTGTGTTTAATTCGTAGAACACCATTTAATTAAAAAAAATTAAATTAAATTTAATAATGTAATTATCAAATGCAAGTATTTTAGTTATTTTTTTTTGTGGCAGCTGTTTCGGCTTACGAGGCCATTTTCAAACTGTGTTTTGTTGTCTGTTTTCAGCTTGAAAATGGCCTTGTATGCCGAAACACCTGTCACAATCATAAAAAACTAAAATACTTTCAAAACTTAATAATAACATTATTAAATTTAATAATAAAAATAAAATAAAGTATACATATAAAATATATTTTAATTTTAAACTGTCTAACTCTATAATCATTTTAATTTTATCGAATACTGAATTTACTGATTTAGAATAAAAATAAAGTTCTGCCGAAATTCATGAAAATCTTTAAACACCCTTGTTTGATTTGTTAAAGTATTTTATTAATTTCTTTGAGTATACGGAAACACCAAATTGCTTGTCTTCCTTTTTAACCCGGTAATAAAGCCCACTAAATCCATTCATAATTTTTCATCTTAACATTATTGTAGGTACTTTATCAAAACGGCATTAGAGTTTAGTTCTAGCGTTCTGTACATATTAGAATCTTCCATTGTGTTTGAATTAGAACCATATTTTGACCAGATCTTATATAAAAAAAATCTACACAATTTGAACATAATGCATTCCTCGGTTTAAAATATTGTTAACTCATTCTTATTAGATAATTACTAACAGTTTCCTGTGTGTCAGAACATCAAAAAATAGCGTAGGTAATTAATTTTATTCAATTATTCGTTCATCAGATGGCGCAATCGAAATAGTAATTATTTTTCTTCACTTCCTCTTTGTGAAAGGATAATCTTATATCCGACGTATGACTGACTAGTGATGTAATGATAACGAATCTGATACATCGTAATTGCCACTTATTCCGATATGTTGTTTTGTTTAAATTACGTATAAATATCCGATTATTGTTTTTTCTTTTATCGAAGTTATTTGCTCAGACATATACTAAAAATTAAATACCGAAAAAACATCAAAATTATTCCCTCACCCGGGGAATCTCACTTTCACTCGAAATTGGCTCGACTGGAAACAAAGCCTAGCATTGTGACTGATAAAAATAATCGGTTAATTTTCAAAGATTTTATGAATTGAGTGAACCTTAGAATCTGGGTTTATTGATTATATGAATCAATACCATGTACTTGCTCTACCATTATTACCATGTACAACAAAATAGTTGACACAACTGTATTATGCACTTACATTAATTTCATCTAAAATCCAATCAAAATTTTAAAAATTTCACACTTGTCGTCTAAAAAATTATTGTCATACCCACCCACACACTGCACATTTTCCATGTGCGAGTGGAGGATATTATACCTGTCCCAGCGAACACAGTGTTCTAGAATATTCTCTTTTTCGATTTCAAACAAGATGCATGAGAAGGACGAGGATGAACGTGAGCTCTAGCTAGGAATAGTTTATCAGAATTCCTCTACTGAAAAGCAATCAACAGAACTGAAAGGTTGTTTTAAAATCGATATAGCCATTAGCAAAATATTTGAATTGGCGGGTACTTTGTGATCTTCCTCGTGGCCTGGGGATGCCACAGTACGCTGTTTAGTTACAAAATTTAGAAATCATTGCTTTCTGCGTTGTAATAATATTTTAATAATTATTCTAAAATAGCAATATGGTGAATATCGATTATATAATCTAAATAATAATCAAAGCTCAATTCGTTACATCACTAGTTATAACGCCTATAAGTGAGGTTGTAGCAGTTCTCTTAGCAATTTTCACATCGGATGGAACTTCCGTATTGAGTGGAAATGGTCTAGCATTTGAGTTTAATCTATATAATGTGTTGATTGAACTTTAAATATGATTCAGCATCATGTTGTTATTAGTGTATTATTATTTATTAAGGAGTCTTCTAAATAGTTAATAACTACAGTTATATTTCATCACTAGGTGGAATCAATCGAGGTTTATAAAACGCGAAAAAAATAGTCTAATTTGCGAGATTGAAGATCAAATTTAAACATGGGTGTATTCATTGTGGTGCTTAAATTTGTTAGACGTAAGGGTTTTAACAGATTTATTTCTAGACGTAGTTCTGAATAAAATATTAAATTATGCATTTGAGTGTTCAGATTTACTTGCATTAATTTTTTTTCTAATTTTATTACGTAATACTAGAAGTCGGGATACATTTGACTGGCGAATTTAACAACTATTAGTACTCCTAATTGCCCAGAAAACTAATCAAGTTTTAAAGTAAATGTTATGCTAACTCGGGCATCTTACAATTTTTCATTTAATATACGATGGTTGCTGGGGAAGTTTACTTACATTTAAACAATAAGTTTAAATAGTAATGGAATGTATTAAATTATGTTATTATTTTATCTACTTTTTATTAGTAATTTATTATATTAATATTATTTTTTAAAATTTTATATTCTCAGGAAAAAGAATAAAAAGGCGTCAATTAATTGACTGAGCGTAGAGAAGTCCTGTTTTGAATCGACAACTTTGCATTTCGTCTGTAAATTTGTTTGTGTGTCCCGGGTGAAGCCATGTTTGATAGTACCTTTTTATTCCGCCAGAGCACATGAGCATTGCGAGCTGTCAAGAAAGAATAACCAACATTACGCGAAGACTACTGTTTGCGGAATTATTAGCTAATAAATAAATACACGACATGTGAAAATATTCAAAATACGGGAGTTTATGCATCCGGTTCCCGCCACAGTACATACTTACCACAGTATTATTGGCCTAATTTTTTTGTGAGTTTAAGTATTTCTACTATGGAGGCATGTATATCTAATTGGATATAGGAAATAATTAATCTTATCACGCTTTGAGTGTTTCATTGTGCAATCCGTATGAAATTGAGAAAACTTCAGTTAAACTGTTTATACTGTCTCCCATTCATCGAAAAATAAACGTTTTATTCTCTGCACAAAAGCCGATCGTTGCCTTTTTTACTGACTTCGATACTTTTATTATAAATCTACTCATTCGAGTCTAATTTAACGCAACATCTGTGACAAAAAACTAATCGTGAAATCGCTGGTATGAGCTTAAAATATTAACTCACAATTTCTAAAAAATGCATTATTTGTTTAGAAATCTATCGATTTGTCATTAAAAATAACTAATGTACGTAGGTAATCGAGATATCAATGCCAATAAAAACATCAGGCAATAAGAGTTGATTTAAAAAGTAATGAGGTTAATGCAATCGCGAGTAATATTGTTTATACTTAGGAAAGGGGTTTTTGCGATGATTTATCATTTTCCATTAAGTGTTAGTGTAAAAAATATACCCGGAAGGAAACTGTAGCCGTTGAGATTATGGTGTTCAATAGCACAGAACTGCATCTGGGATGTGTAAATTCAAATACCAACAACTTATAAAACATTCCGCTGCTTTTTAACATATTATCTTAGACAGTCTCGATCAGCTTCTAGAAAATAGTCATAACTGACTTATATACTATTATTCAGTTTATTTTAAACTACCTTCTGCCCGCGACTTCGTCTGCGCAGTATTAGTACTTCGATTAGCCTATTTTCTTTTTGTAGATCCCATCTTTATGTTTATACCGAAGTTCTTATCCTATTTATTTAAAATATCTATAATTCTTGATTCGATTCAAGGGTGAGTACTTCAAATAAATTCACTAATTTTAATATTTCTAAAATAGAATTTTGGTTTTACAATCATTGTTTTACAAAATTTCATTTTAAAATTTTGACATTTTCTATTAAACAATAAATATTATTTTTAATACATGGAAAATAGCAAGCTTTGGGTATAAATTATAGCCTATATGTTACTCTGATGTATGAACTATATTATTGTAAAGTTGCATTAAAGTCCATTCAGTGGTTTTTGCGTGAAAGAATAACAAACATGCATACATCCATACAAACTTTCGCGTTTATAATATTACGACTTCGTCTGCGTAGGATTAGTACTTCGAGTAATCTATTTTCTTTTCCTAGGTCCCATCTGCGTTTATACCAAAATTCTTAACTTATTTATTTAAAATATGTATAATTCTTGATTCTTGATTATCAGAAGTAATTATAAAGTATCAGGCGAGTACTTCAAATAAATTCTGTAATTTAAATATTTGATTAAACAATCATTATTTTGCAAAATGTCATTATCAAATTTTGACATTTTCTATTAAACTATAATTATTATTTTCATTTATTGAAAATAAATAGCCAGCTTTATAAATTATACCCTATATGTTATTCTGATGTATGAGCTATATTATTGTAAAGTTTCATTAAAACCCATTCAGAAAATTTTGCGTGAAAGAGTAACAAACATACATACGTCCATTCAAACTTTCGCGTTTATAATATTAGTAAGATAGTAAGATGTCGCATTTGATTTTCGACAAATTCAAGTTAAATAAGTGCCACAACTTAATAAAATGATGATAAAGTTTTCTCCCAACAGCAGAAAGTTTAACTTTGAGTTTTTTTCATTTTGAACTATTCGTTCTGAACTAATGTGCAAATAAGATCAACAATAGCTATTAAAATTTATAGCGTAATATTGTCGAGATGAAGGGGTATTGAAGGGCAGAGGAGAATGTTAAACGCTCGTGTAAACTCTCTTCATTTCTATCTCTGCTGTGCGGAAGAGAAAATTTCCATATTTTTATCATTCTGTATAATGATGCACAACAACGGAGAGCTGTAAATGGTCTAGACATAAAGAAATTACAGACAAAAACTACAAGTTCACTAAAAACCCGAATAAACACATATTTTTAAACCCCTTCGTTATTGCAGCGCTTTGGCGATGCTATCGCGAATAGATGTAGTAACACGCTTTGACAGCTTATTATATGTAATATGAAACATCCGTTTTCTATAAAAAAACCTCAATTTTATTTATTTAAATGTGGCAAGGTGGAAAACACACTGTATACTTTATTTCTGGCACATTCCAGTATCGCCCTGGTGTAAGACCACCATTCAGAATTGAAACGTTGCTTGAAATTATTGCTTTCAGTATCGCCCTGGTGTAAGATCACCATTCAGAATTAAAACGATTAGACCTGAATAGCCAGGTATTTCCCCCACCTTCCTCTCCCCCATATCCTTCCATTCCCCATTTCCTTCCCTTCCCCATCTCCATCCCTTATCCACTTACCTTCAGCCTCACAACATACCCCAATTGGGGATGCCATAGTCTCACTTGCTACAGACGGGAGCAGTTGGGACTCTTGTAAAGTATTAACTTTAAAAAAAAAGGAAAAAAAATTTTTTACAAAAAATTATAATTTTTGGAAACAACAGTCATGTCGGGTCACCAAAACATCTTATGACGTGTCTTACATGTCTTCCTCAGAGTGTTCTTTGTTATAAAATAATAATGACTAGGTATGTAATAGCAAACTCTCTAACCATTTATATGAATAATACGTCATTTGTAACACATAACTAAACTTCGTAAAGAAGTGGACCAAAGCATAAAGCCGACGTATTTTTTACTTTTATAGCTATGCAACATAATAATATCAGATATCAATTATACCGATTCATTCCAATTTCTTTTACATGAACGTACTTGCATAATGTACCTGCTGCTTGTGTCGTTATACAATTTCATTGAAAACCACGCCTTTTAAAAAATAATAACACTCTAAGTTGAACATTCTCTTCTAAACTGACTTACGAATTGAACCGTAACATATAATTATTATTATTACAAGACATGATGATACTTTCCTAATTTAGCACTATGAGATAAATTTTTAAGTACGTAAAATAAATAAAAAAAATCCGTTAAATAAAAAATAAATAAAAACAAAAAGAGAGGATTTATTGCAAATAAGTAGATATTAAAACTATGCTGTGCTCGAGTGATCACTGCTTACCAACCAAACTCAATGAAATTATTAATATTTTATTTTTATTTTTTAAGAATACCACATAAGTCCTAACTGCTCCCGCCTGGAACCAGAGAGTCTATGGTATCCTCAATTGGAATATGTTGTGAAGGGGAAGGTAGTATGGATTTGAAGGAAACGGGGAAGAGGGAGATAAGAAAGAGGATGGTGGAGAAGTACCTGGCTATTCAGATCTGGTCATAAAACACGGCTAAAGCCATTTCAAGCAACTTTTAAATCCTGATTAATGGTCTTACACCATAGCAATACTGCGAGTAACTTCCACTTTGAAACGTGTCGCAAATATACTATGTACATGTACAGTATTGTACAGGGTATCCGCCGGTAAAGTGCATTAACTTCGGGAGGCGATTCTACATGATGGTAGGAGAAAAAAGATTCCTATTTACAAAATTCCAATTTTTTTTTCTCATACAGAAAGATTATTAAAAAAACATTATTAAAAAACTTAAGTGTAAGGTAAAAACATTCCTGATAAATTGGCGACGTTGGATGATGACGTGATTTGCCCATATCGTAACAGCGAAAAATAATTGTGCTAGCCGCACACATCGGACTAATTTTATTTTTTTACCAAAAAAGTACCCCTAATAGTTGGAGAAAGTTATTTATCTTTTTTTACTTAGACTATCACGTATATTCACCTCCCACTTACTGTTTACGTTAATGCACTTTACGCCCGGACGTCCAGTATTATTTTTAATTAATTAATTGTGAAATAACAAAATTAATCAAATAAACTTATTTGCGCTCGCCGCGTTCAAACCCGCGTCCTTCGGATTAGGAGTCGAGAGCTTACCCCTCGAATAATTATGTTCTTCTTAAAAAACTATAAGTATAGTCCCCACGCCTTACCCCTTGACCACGATGGTCGCGACAGGAAATTTTTTTCGTCCTGAGAAAATAATTCCCTGTGGCCCTTATAATTTCCCCAGTTTGTCATCTATGTGATGGTCTTTTAGGCGAAAGGAAGGAGATGAAGAACGAAGGAAAGGATATGAGTTGTCGGTAGAAAGCGAAAGAGAGTGACAAAATTAAGAATTCATCGATCTTAAGGCCGTGCAAGGCGAAAGGTCAAGAGTCCAGATGGAATGGTCAAGGGGTCTTCCACCGGCCTATCTCGATCCGGCCGCCACGCAATTGATGAGCACACGCATCCGCCGCGCCGCCAAGACAAAATCACCTCATGAGTCCGGAAACCCTGCTAAGTCATAAAACTTAGCGATCCACTTAAGTGACGTATGTCAGAGGTGTTGGTTGTTTTATTAATATTTCTCGGAACGGTGGTACCTGTACCACCTTCCAAATTGAAATATGATATTGTTCCACTAAAATAAACACATAAATTTTCCATTCCAGGTGGAATATCGCAATAAAAAATATGTTTATATTTTCGTCCAAATTCCATAAAATAAAAGTACCTCTACAATATAAACTGATTTCTATAATTTTCAAATAATTGGTTTATTGTGTTAAAGACAGGGGAACCGTATCAATCCTCTGATCACTTTTACTTGAATCGTATAATTTAGAAAACAAATAAAATCTTCACCTGCAAGGTACCTGCTAAGGCAGCTGCCATTTATAGTTAGGAAGCTACCGAGTAAAACTTAACTTTTCTTTGCATACCAATTACAATTGGGTAGGTATTAAATAAAATTTATCCAAAGATTGTTACCAAAAAAAGACACCACATAAGACGTGAACGAGCCAGTGTTTTGAATCGTGCGTCTATTCTCTTTTCCTTTCCAAATGTTGAGGTTTGGCCGTCATTAAACAAAAGTTCGCTTTTTTCATTTTTGCCGACTCATTTCGATAAAATCCGGAGAACGTCAACTTGATTACTTTATGACTCCGTGTTGGAATTTTCACTTGGATTTGATTGACTGATCTACACATTACCTACGCAATAAAAATGGGTGCTCCGGAAAAATGGATTCCTCTGTTGCAAATCAGTAATTGAAATTATTTTGAAATATTGGAATATTAGAAAATCATAAGCGAAAAAGATTTTGATGTTACCGCAATTTCAAACATAGCCTTTTCGCTAGCAATGTGATTACTAAGACCTGTAGGTTGTAAGTAATTCAAATATTTTAAAAGATCCTCTCCGTTTTACGAGAGAATCCTTGAAATCACAAATAGTTATAATATCCGTCCTTCGGGGGGACTGCAATCTGCAGCTTGAAAAGGGTTATTATGTGATAAAAAATTATTATTATATTATTCTCAAACTGTATTCACACTCCTAAACTGTATAAACACTATTCCTTATTTTTGTTAATCTATCTAATCGCTTTATTTTTCAGTTTTTGTTCTTGTATTTTTATGACTTGTGTGTGATTTTTACTAGCAACAAAATATATATATTTTTTTTTACTTCCAACAGAATGTAACAAGTATACTGTAGTAACATTTAAAAGCCCTCTGGGCGTTGAATAAATAAATTATAATAAATAATAATAATAATTAAATTTGGCGCAGAATTTATACGTAAAAATGCAAAAATCAGTCATTTTAAATACATGTAGGATTACGAAAGATTTAAAAAATATTTATATTGAAGGATCAATTGGATTTATCGGTCCAGTTAGGAGTTCTACCGAGCCGAACCCTCTGATATGAAAATATTTGGAGTCAGTGAATTATTTTCCCATTTGGTCTTTGGTGGGTTGACGTGTTGTTCTTGTATTGTTTTGTATTTATTATACTTAAACAGTACAATTACATAGCATGGTTTGACTAAATGATAATTTGTGGAAAAGTTAGAAGCATAAAAACTAGGTAAAATTATAATATATTAAAAACGTTTAATTATAAAAAAGCATATATTGATTATAAAATGTTGACAAAAGACAACGAGATCAACTCTAGGTGTGCACTTAAAATGCATATTTATAAAACATTGAAATATTATAATAATTTAACTATCGTCTCTCAGCAGCAACAAACTAATTACGACAAACCACACTCGGTAGATTAAGAACTACCTATGATATAAACATTTTAAAATTATGACGGGAATTTCCGATCCACTTTCTCTCACATTTTGCGCTGTAGCCAAATTTGTGCAACAAATTATATCCTATGCAATAGTAGGTTATTAATTACATTTCATCGTGTTGTGGCCTTTCACGAAAAATGTAGCTACAATAAATACAAAATATGATGCTTAATAACTATTTCATTTATATAAATGTTATCAAATACCTCCACTGCCCGCCAGTACCCACCATACAATTTTGTTAGTGTTTGTTTACGCCGCTACGCGCTGCGTAGCAAAAATGTATGTCGGGTACTGGCGGGTGCTATGCACATGATGCTCGCGTCGCTTGTAAGTAGCTCCATGACAGACGTAGGTGTTGCATATTAACGTTTATATTCCTGTCAATGGCGACAAATTGAATTTATTTAGCACTCGACATAATTATAGGGTATTTGATATTATTAATTAAAAAAATATTATTGTCATTTTATGTACGTATATATTTGTAAACAAATTCAATAACGCCAGAGCTCACTTAAATCACCAAAATTTAATCGCAATCAGATGAATTGTTTAGAAACTCATACCTACAAATGACAAACAAAGAAAGGATAAGATATAAAAACTTATAGTTATTAAATATAAAATATATATTTATAATAATTGAAATAGGTATGTATGTTTATTATTGATTGGCCGTGACTGTTGACTGAGTGACAGAACATTTCTACAAAAAGAATAATTCATTTTTCCAGAAAGTGATGAGTTACTTCGAGAAGGTAAAACGAATTTCGCCCGTTGTTACTTAATGTGTTAAAAAAGTGTCAAGCAACAGTGGAAACGTGAAATTTCTAAAAGTTTATAGTTTTATTTTTACAGAAAGTTTTAATCAAATTACTGGTGCGTATGAGCGGTGGTCGGAATTGTAAAATTATGCCGATATTGTGCAGTCTGTGGAGGAGATGAATACGGGTGATAATGTTTATTGTAATTTCTCCGTCTTAATTGGAGGCATAAAAATGCGAGTATTGTGTCCCAATTTGGAGCAGGCAAATTGCTTGATTTCTGTCAAACCGAGCACCGCGAGTGGTCGCACCAACGCCACTTTATTAGCCATTCGCATGAATTAAAAAGTAAACTTACTGAATTGTAACATGCAGATAACAAACACATAAAAAGTACAAGTGGAATGGTAAGAATGATGGTGCATCTCACACGTTTGGAACGGAAGCAAATTAATGATCACATCACGAAACCTTGTTCAACCAGACCTAGAAATCTTTTTTTTTTTACAATTGTTCAAATAAATCGTGTCAAGTTACTTTGTTATATTGAAATTTGTATTGTGTTATATTGTTATCCGCCAAAATGAAATAAAAAAAATATTGTAGCAATTGACAATTTCACGTGTGATTACATTGTGATAGACATTTCTAAATGCAATGAGATGAAAGCATTTGCGCTTGAAATTTCTAAATTTCGTAGCTTGTCAAACTAAAGTTCGTGACTATTCTAAAGTAATTTTCTTCTTCTTTTTGTTCTTGTTGTCTAAGTTAACAAATGTTACAAAGGCGAGCAGGATGCATCTCAATCATCTAAGTATTGACAACCGTTTCTAGGGATGCCTTTTCTGTGAATTAATTATTAATTTCTACACAGTCCTCATTTGAATTTTGCAGTCACCTCTGGTCTGGAGTCCCAAATTACCTGAAAAACTCACAACCCTTTGTAGGGAACGGACGGTCCGTTTGATAGATTCTCACATCTTGACAAACATATTGCAACCTTTAGAGCACAGCCATCGGGTGGGAATGCTGTCGTTGTTCTACCGGTATTTCTATGTTAAGATGCTTCGAGGAACTAGTGTCATTGATTCCGTGCCATGATGGGAAACATGCCAAACGCGCAACCAACATTTGTACAGAGTTGAATTTTGTCACATGAGAATATGAATATACGAGAACATAGCGTCCTCGAGGTGATTTCTCACAAAAACGGCGCTCTACAAATTATCCAATTATTATTATTATTAACGGGTCACTTCTACGATTCATTCTTGAGTTCAACAGCTCGGCTGTGGAACGATTTGCCTGCCTCCGTGTTTCCTCCCTCCTACTGAATCTCTTCAAGACCCAAGTTCACTTCTACCTTTCCAAAAAAGACCCCTCACACAGCATTCCCAAAGATGACATCGGCCCCAAGGGAAATTATTTTCCTCAAGGCCTCCTATGTGGAGTAAACGTAAAAAAGTAGTATTTTGAAATATGTTCATTAATCGAGTTTTGAAAATTTCGCCATTGTGATAACGCGAATTTTTATGCAAAGTTTGACACTCCTTCGGAAATTTTAATATTTTCAAAGTTTAAAAACGCATCCGTAGATATGATTTTTAATGTTCGTTCATACATTTCCTATTTCCTTATAATCTAAACGAAGCTAAAGTCACACGAGTATACATGCAGGCGTAATCGTAGTAAATATAGTAGTTAATCGTAGTAGACGCAATCGCTAAACGATTATTTGTATTAGATTAAAGTTATCTATCTTATATACCTTGATAAAATATTAGTTTAATTGATAGTAGGTAGGAAACATTTACTTTACTTCCGACATAACCACTTCTCTGACAAGATACAATGTATATAATGTAAGGTTGATTCTATTAGTATAACGTTCTGAGTAGGTCAGCAGTGGCAGTGGCGCTGTTGGGTCGGCAATCTAACCTGTTTAGTGCTAGAATAATCACCAAGTGCGAGACTTGATGATTATTACGACGATATTTTGACAAGTTACATCACACAATAATCATTAGTTTGTTTTGGTTCTGTCGGAAATGTCCGTTTTTTACTTTCGAAAAGACGTCTTATTAATTATACACATTACGTAGGTACTTAATTGGTTTATTATTTTTCTGTGGTGTTTACACGATGATAAATAAATGTTTGAACGGATCAAATCTATTATTATGTAAATTGTTTATTATGAGTGAATATTTTGAAGGTTGTGGACAAATCGTATTCCCGAGTTTGAATAGTTATTGTCACAAATGCCACATTGTGAAATATATAAAAAAACATTTCAAATGATTGGTGAAAAATATATTAAACTAATGGAATATTAGATAAAAATATAACTGAGCGCCTTTCTGCTGAATTAATAACAACATTAAGAAATAAAATTATTATTTTGTCTTTCAATTTTCTTTGTACAATATATTTTTAAAAAAAGTCAGGAACTATGGAGGTGATCGTTAGAATTGTTTTTTGAAGTACTGTCTGATTACAAAAATTTACAAATACGTTACACAGAAGTAACAATCCGACATTATTATTAAATATTGTGACACATTTTCACAAAGCCCATTTTTTGGTTTATTTATTGCAGTTAATACAGAGTATTTGATTAATTCATTTGTACGAGTATATTTCAAATGTAGATACTTTTGTAAAGGTAAACCACAAAAAGCACACAATAACACAATATATATTTTTACCGAGTGCAAAGTACCGATTGTATAAGTAATAAGCACAAAAAACTTTTACAAAACATTTAGATGGTACTTCAAACAAAACCTATTTTTTGCTTATACAACGCAATGACTTCCTAATCCAAGCCATTAATTTTGTTCGAGGGGTAAAGTGCATTAACTTCGGGAGGTGATCCTACATGATAATGTAAGTAAAAAAGATACATGGCTTTTTTTAGAAATTCCAACTTTTAGGGGTACTTTTTAGGTAAAACGATAAAATCAGTCCGTCGTATGCGGCCAACACTGGGTACTATTTTACGCTGTTATGCTACGGATGACTCGCAATAATCCAACGTCGCGGGCTTGCGCACAGCAAATTTATCGGGTAAATTTGTACCTTACACTAAGGTTTTTTAATAGGTATGTCTTTTTGAATGGGAAAAAAGTTTGAATTTCGTAAAAGTTGTTAATCTTTTTTTCTCCTACCATCATCTAGAATCACCTCCCGAAGTTAAAATACTCCCTGTATATTAAAAAACCTTCAAACAAAATATTCTCTACTGAAATTAAGTGATAATAATTTTGATGCATTTAATAATATAGTAACATGAGCAGAACGACGTCACGTGATTTTTGCTAAAAATATATAGGTACCTAACGCTCAATAAATTTTTCATCATCGCCGCCCCAGCGTCAGTGTCTATTATTCGACCAAATGGTTTCAGGAAATATTTGTAGATGGCGTTAGAATCAAGTCGAGGAAAAAACTAATACTTTTTCTTTGGTTTCATTTGTAAAGTTATGTTTATATTATATGAAATCATTTCTCACTTCAACATTTCTAAGAAATCTAATGTAATACTAAATAAATAAGCATTCATTTATGCCGACTTAGAATTTGCATGTCATAAGTAATAGTTTTATTATGTGTCCATGTAAATGTAATGTTATGTTATGTGGCCTGTTCAATCAGTGAAATTGAGGTTTTATCGACCCTTCGAACGCAAAGAACAACATTCTGTTATTCTGATAATATGCTGCGTGCTTTCTCTTCTACTTTCATAAACCAGTCAGCTGATATGTCCTTGGTGGGCGGTTTGCTTTACATAAATATAGAGCGTATTTTGTCGATAGTTTTTATGACTGACCATAAATAATACGCGCGTATTAATGGAAAGTAGTGTTTTTTTTAGCAGTACTTTTTTCGTCACGTTTCTAATAAAAGCGATGTCTCGTGTATATTATGATAATGCAGGCATAAAGTTTATCATAAAATGTGGTTGCTCGATCATTTTTTCTTTAGTAAGAATTTTTGAATATAGCGTAATAATTTACTTTTATTTTCACAGGGGAGGGGGTTAAATCTATGATTGATGTATAATTGTGTGTTAAATGAGACATCATTAAATAATACAATACATCGCTTAGGCTTACGCTCACGTGTGGATTTGTAAGGATTGAAACTTATTGATGGAGTACTCATATGGTCTTACCTAAAGATTGTTACATCTTACAGCGTTGGTATGGGTCAGCGACGGAGAATCCGTATACTGCTCGGGTTAAAAGCGTTACTCATAATAATATCATAAAATTTGAAATGCTCTAAGGATAACATGATAATTGTTCAGGAGGGAATTAAAAAAGAAATCACATATCCTGTTTTTAATTGTCAATCATATTTCTGAAAATAATTAATGCATATTGTAAAATAATATTGCACGGACCCTCCAAAATACTTTTTGAAGTAAATACTTCTTTACGCACGCTTGACTTGGGGGGTAAGCTGGCGAATGTGTAACGGAAATTGAAATGCTTTGCGAACGGGCTCACTTCTTTCTCTCTTCCTCTCATAGCCAGTGCATGAAATATTTCAGTCAGTATTTTGAAACACCAGTGACGCGCCAAACGCGGAGGGGAGCGGATGTCGATGCGCACGGCTTGATCGGGCGAGACGAATGATAATAAATTTAAATAAATATTTGTAGAAAATTAATATATATGTATATAAATGTATATATTTATACATATAAACATATTTACGGACATACATATAGATGGAGCTAAAGAAGTATTTACTTCAGTAGTATGGTCTAAAGCGCATTTTTTTTGTAAATTTCTTTAATAGCTGCATTTAATTTATTTTTTAATTTTTCAGAATAAATATCCTCTCAAATCGTGTAAGAGGAACTTGTTCGCTTAAAAATATTTCGACGACGAAGAACTTCATGTTTCTTTAGATGTCATAAATAATGACATTTTTAATGTCATTGACCTGGTGTATTTTTATTTGCATCCCGATGCAATTCGATTATGCGTCCCGAATTTACTTTAGTAAATCTGTATTATGATTTAAAATATGCCCCAGATAGTGCTGCAAATGGACATTACTGCTTTTAAAATTTTCTTTACGCGACTGATTGATATTTGTCGAACTTCCCGAAAAAACGTCTACAAATTCGGTCATTCTTCATATTGCGGGCTTCATCCTGATGCTATACTAAGGGGCCAGCCGACAGCAATAAATACGACCAGTATACGCATCCAAAGTGATTATGAGTAACGTTTTCTACTAGAGAGACCTTATACGCTCGTATTTGTTATTTGCTCGTTATTTGTTTAATGTTGAAATAGTTTTAGTACTTAAATCCTTTTCACGTTTAAAATAATATAATATTGCAATCTCACCTTGAAAATCACAAATTGTAATTCTATCTCGCTTGTACAAACATATCAATCGTAACCTCGCAAATCTCGAAAACTCGCTTTTTTGCAATCGTATTCATGATAATAATAATATCCATCGTATTTCATATAATAACTGTGCCAGTGACGTGCATTATCCTGGAAGTGAAGCTGGGATCATAAACAAAAGGTAGAAATTCAATTCCTGTATTCCAGTTTTTCCTTTATCGTAAAAAAACATAATCATTTGTACCTTTTCTCGTTAAAGCCTCCATAAACGTTATTTACAATCCACTTGATGTTATCGGACGCTCAACAGTATTTATATCGCGATTACGAGTAAGACCTATATTTTCCGTATACAAAAGGTCATGCCTAACTAGGCGAGTGTGAAAATAATCATGAATTTGAATTAAATTCATTTTTAGCTGAATGAACTAGTTATTTACAATTTCGCTCAAACTGACTTAACAGAAAGAAAAAAAATTACACATAGGTATGACACACGCCCATCAATTACATGCACAATACATATCATCTAATATCACTAATATAAAACTAGATGTACATGTTAAATATTTATGTAGGTATGCCTCATCATAATAATTTTATAAATCTTTCACATTAGCATTTAATTCATTAGAGAATTTTTTTTTCTAGAACATTGTTCGAACGAAAATTTCTTTAATCCGACTATGATGTATTGCATCCCAAAACTATAAATAACGACTTTCCCTCTTTCCAAATGTCACACCTGCCCGTAATTATTGCTTGAACTTAACGATAAATTAGACTAACCTGAAAAACTTTGACGATCTTCATCTTCAGTGATTCCATGAAATTGATTTGGACTCCAACTTTGATCGGTTGATGGATGTACAGAACAATAAGTTGATATTCAACCGATTTTCCAATGGTTAATTTTCTAGTAATTGCCGTTTTCCTTGGTGAGACGGGGATTTAATTGCGCACATGCGTAGCTTTATCCACCTACTGTTTAACACTGCCAAGCAATGCGATTCTTAACCACGTCTGAGAGATATTATATCGGTCTAGCGATTCGAAAATTTTTATGAATACAAAAATGCAGCATTTTCAAGTGCGAGTATCAGTTGCACGCAAAGCTTTTCTATTACAGCACATTGCTTCGCTGCTACAGGGCCGCAGTAATATTGCAACGATCGTCGATCGGTCCATGGTTCAACTAAATGAGAATTATATCACTTAAGTAATATTATAACACGTCCAATAAGCTTGCTTTCGAGGTAACGCGTGTGTTCCCAAATAAATCGTTCTAGTTACAACCATAAAAAAGGAAAATATTTATAATAAACCATGATTCACATTTTTTGTTCAAAATTGTCCATAGAAATAGATATAAAATACTTTTTTTTGTAGATACCCGCCAAATAGCATGACTTTTTGTTGGTTATTTTTTTATTAAACATTTTTGTACGAAATGATAAAGAAATGAGGTGATAAAATTATTAGTTAAACATTTTCATAATTAAATAAGTGTTTTTTTACGTTATCCATGATTTAAGTACTGTTTTCACATTAAAAACTTCACAGAACAAGGTGTGTCATTTTTACAATTTCATTTGCTTGCATTTAAACTTTTTATATTTCCAAATTTTATTATTTATTTGTAACAATATGTATCTCAACACCTTTCAAAAAACAGGTTTTAATGTTCGGCTACGTTCTGAAATATTTCATTTATTGAGCTTTAATTGTAAAGCGGAAATAACACAATTTTTTTATCAATCTAGTTCAGTTCTAGACAGTTCATTATGACCAAAAACCTACACAAAGGCGATAGACCCGAATGGTTAAGTAATATAATATAAGTACATATTTTAAAGATTAAGAATCTAAAACAAAAAATTTGTAAAGTCTACTTCAATTTTACTTAAAGTTTACTTCAATTCAAATTTACCTAATATGTCACATACATGAAATATCTGGCTTTCAGCAATTTTAATCATAACTCTTCTAGTTTTTAAAATAATATGTATTTCATGTCATTATATTATAATATTTTTCACGTTTCAGGTTTGCCGCGTTTGCATGAAATATGCGCGGTTTTCGCAATGCAACTAGTAAAATATGTCAATGGTTGGATAGACACCAAACCTTTGCTTCTTCCATCGATGTGTACAAAAGCATTTACTGGTCATTTCCAGGCCCATCTAGTGCCATTATATTAAATATTATAAACAAATTATTTTAATGGGCTTATATTTACAAACGTCTGATTTATGTTGAAACATACATTTGTTGCTAACAAATTTAAAATTTCGACCGCAAATACGTTTTTCAAGATGTTTAATTTATAAAATTTATATAGTAAATTGGGAAAGATAATTTTTTTAGTGATTACTAAAAAATTGTAAAGATGCTCTTAAAATATTTGATGCCCTTAAAAAAATTGAATTTTTCCACTAACTTATTAACACTTCCGATAAATAAAGTAGCACACATCTTTACTAGATATTTTCTATATATTTTGAATGAAATTTCAAGTATTTTGGCCCCTTATCCGATTAATTATTAATTAGAAAAAACTGGGATAGTTTTTGTACCTACCTACCAGGAATTTAATTTTGGATTATGTCAACTCGAAGTGCATATACTTATTAAAAAATATATTATACGATGTCTTAAACGTTTATAATAATCAAATATATTGCTAAACTGATAAAAATGGATTCATTATACTGATTGATTCATCTACCAATCCAACATGATATTTGTTATTAGTTCTTACATAATTAAGTCAAGCTTAATTTTAAACCTATTATCAACCTGCAACCAACCAATTTTCTATTGGAAGAAATATAATTACTTCTAATCCGACTCTGAAGTGTGTAAACTTGAATACCTGTGCTGTTTATACTTTCATTCTGCAGAAAATGAATTTGTTTTGAGGAATGTGCATTTTCTACGGACTCTAGCATAAATATCATCAGAAATGACAATTGAATAATTGTAACTTCAATGTTACAGTGGCATGCTGTCGTCTACAATATTAATTAATTTTGTTTTCCTTTGCACTTGTACTAATAAAATACAATAAATTGTACAATGTCTTAACAGATATTTTATCACGATTTTTTTTTATTAAAACATTTTTATAACTTTCTACCATTTTTTAATTAACGGCCGAAACGATTTAAACTGGTACAATTTGAACGAAATCTATTGACTTAATCTATGTTTTTTTTAAAGTTTTATATAGGGTTTTGCAAGACCTAATTGACTTAGTTCAACCATTCATTCCTGACATAATTTGGAGTAAAACATGTAAATGAAATTTTAGTTTTTTTTTCTTTTTTTATATATTTTTAAATGAAATTTGTCCATGTCCCCTAAGAAATTGGACAGTAAGGGATGAGGTGATGGGTTACTCGGGTGATAACATTTGGAAAAAGTTTTATTGCAAGGTCCTGCATACAGAAAATTATCTGTTATGGCTTTCGTTGCCAACCTACAGTTTTATTCCGAAATTGATGAAATTTTGTACACTTGATCCTGAAATCACAAACCCAAAAACCCAAAAAGTCACATTTTACGTCTGATTTTGAAAAATCTGTGTAATGCCCGAGCAATACCAGGGAGTTCACTTAGTATTTATAATTTATACAATAGAATAACTATTCAATAGATCTGAAGGCGTATTGGATGGTGAATGTAATAACTATCTGTACTTGAGGCAGAGTGTAAACAGGAAGGCGGAACAGCTGCAGAGCCTACCTCAGTTCTATTTCATGCTCTATTACAGTTCACATCAATCATCTCATTTTACGGCGTTTGTGCTAATTGTTCCGAGAGGTACGAGTACGTGATCTAAATACTGAGAAAATTGTAATAAATTACACTTTTTGCATTGTAAACAACGGCATTATGTATAAATTGATTGAAAGTGTTTCTGCCTCTCTTAGAATGTGTAATAATAATGAGTCGAAACAGAAAAAACACGAACAGTGAATTTAAAATATTTAATAATAAAATGTTTGTTTATTACCTTCGAGATTAAATATTACCTAGACTCTACCCCAACTGCAGTAAAATTTGTAATAAAAGGTGTTTCATTCGAAATGTAAATTTCTGAATTCACTCTAATTTGTCAACTAAAATATAATTATTTTGTAACGAAAATAAGCAATATTTGATTTTGAAACGTAATGTCATTATTCAAATATTTTATAAATAAATTGAGCTTCACAAATCATACAATTTATTCTGTATTTTACGGTTCTGTGCTAGTAGTAATAATAATAACGCTTTGACAAATATTCCCAGGTCACAAATAACCTGATGTATTTGAATTGAAGGAAAACTGCTTTGCTGACAACAGTATATAAACTTCTAAACGGTAACATCTGTATTCCAGATATAATACAAAAATTTGATCTTTATGTCCCCGACAACTTCACAAGAGCGCGCGGTCACAGAACTTTTGTTGTTCCGAGATGCAGAACTAATTTACCATTGGTAATGCCGCTCGGAAAAATGATTATTTTACTAAATTACCTGTCCCCTGATATAAATATTTTTCAACTAAATATTCAACAGTTCAAAAAAGCTATTATTACTTAATAAAATAAAATGTATGTTAATTACTGGTTGTGTATATCTGTAAATATGCATTAAAAAAAAAAATAAAAAAAAAAATAAAAAAATAAAAAAAATTCTCTTCCTTTCAATTTCACTTACTTAACTAGTAGAGGATGGTGGGAATAAAACCGATCGGTCAAAATATTATTTAACCACAATAAATAAATCCGGGAAAAACTTTTCCAATCATATTTGTAAACCAAAATGTATTTTTTTCTAATTAACTAGCGCATTGAATAAACAAGTTTATAACAATATGATAAAGCAAACAAGTTAATAATTAGCGCTTGGCATTATGACCCAGTAGACAAGCTCATGGAATTTGACCTAGTAAACAAGTTCATAATAAATACATAAACAAACGAGTCAATCAACCTTCTACTCCTCCATGTCATTTATAAACACTGATTCACTTAACTTATGCTGTTACATATTTCAGGAAGTGCGAAAACTCTACTTTATTACTCAGAATAATTGTTTCTCTAGACAATATGTTGGTATTGTATTCTTTTAATAGTTTTGGTTAGAATAGGTACTTACCATAAAATTTACATGAACGGGTTTCACATTGTTTTCCAGTAGAAGCGAGAACTTTTTCTTGCGATTGGTACGAATGGTTTTTCCTTGTTATTATTATTATAACGGACGTTAACTGACTGTAGAATTGAATTCAAAATCAACAAACCCTGACACAGTTTTTGCGGCCTTTTTTAACTAAATAATTTAATGAAATTTGCGTTCTATTCGTAAATTTCAGCCGCCATTCTAAAAACTTTATTTTTATTTTTTGATAACGTTATTTGTTTAGAATGTTGAATACTCTATGTAGATTGTGGATTCAAGAAAGAATTTCACTTTTGTGTGATGGAATTTAAATATTAAGTTGACCACCGGAATTATTTGATTGCCGATAAGACGAAAAAATAATGTGTTGGTATTTTCATTAAAAAAATATGTTAATTTTTCTCCTCGTTTTTAGTCTTCTCTTTTCTTAACTTCTGTTTCTTCCTATTATGCTTGTATCGAGGGTTGAACATCATCACGGGTGTCTGTAGTCTGGACCCTACTCTGCTACCCAGGACAGAACAACGTCTATGAAACGTCTATATAACGTCTGCGTTAGGTATGAACAGGAGTGATAATTTATGTCCAAAAGCGCGCTATTATGTAGTGTTCAAAGTTTTTGGTGTCTTTTGTTCATTCTTATTATGACCTCTACATGTTTTTTTGGACTGTCAAGGAAATTCTCCGCACATTGCACACAATCTGGTAAATATCTGATTTGTTTTTAATTTTATAAACATAATAAACACTGTTAATATAAACAAAATAAAGGTAAGATATTTAGTGATTTAGTGTTGGTTATTTAGAATTTGCACGTCTCTTATATCACCATCTCGATAAATTATATCATTCAACACTATGTATTGTATTGATGATTGTTGACTTTTTTCAGTACGGGTTTTAGACAATCTTTTTTAGGTGAAAATAGTAGCAACGATTTACTTTCAATGACAAACAAAATGGTGTCATCCGCAATGATGATAGTAAAAATAAACAAATCACGGAGACGATGTATTTGTGCATTATTAAAATTTTTAACAATGCATATGTTGATAAACACGTATCAAAGAATAAATGTTTTGACATGTGCGAGAAATGTCAGCTATTTATGCTTATGTTTTTTTAAATTAAAAGCATACTTCAAGTTTTTCCTAGTCTATCAGTCGCCATTTGTTGTTTCGGCTCGGTCATACGAGGAGGTGGATACAAGAAGTAATCGGATAATTCTCGAAGGCGGTGATGACTTGACACATGAGATATTGGCATCTTAAGTGAAGCAAAGCAGTTAGTATCTATTAATATTATTTAGTAAAAGAAAACCTAATATCTCTGTAAGTGCAATCACTTTATATGTGTAAATTTTGTGGAACCATGTAAATCAGAATATTAAAAGCCAATGAGAAAGATCGATTATTCCCTGTATCAATTTTTTTAAATTAAAAACTTTATATTGATTTATTTCTTCAAAATATAACTACTTGCTTTAATACATGTCTACGTGAATACTTCTATATCTATACTGGTGAGCTCTGGCATTATGAAATTTGCATAAAACAGGTCACGCGAGTTGTTGGAAAAATGGGTGTATTTTATGGAGTTTGGCGGCAGGGAAAGAAAGAAGGGGATTCGTGAGAAAGGGAAGAGAAGGAGAGGGAAGGGGGAACGCGGGAAGGGGAAAAGCGGGAAGGGGAAGGGGACGCGTGAGGGGAAGAGGAGTCAGAAGGGGAACGGGGACGAATGGGAAATGACACGAAGGGAGATACAATTTATTTATTTAATTAGCATTTCAACGCATGCCGGGTATCAGCTAGTTTAAAAATAAAAATTTCAGAATATTTATAAAAATACCTTAGTTGCGCAGAAATGAACTCCAGTCATTCCGAATCTAAGCCAAACTCTTCGATCACTGATACATTGGTACCACAATAGTGTTTGAGGTCTTACCTGCAATATTGCTGTCAGATCAAATGCTTTTAAAACCTAGATGTTAGTGTATGAAATTAATTTTTAATTAATCTGACCGTTTTGATTGATTGATCCGGGAGCGTAACGCGCCGCATTTGGGTCGGGAGGTTCAGAGAAAAGGAACCGACATTAACCGTTAGAAGGTAAAACTCGCAAGTACCCTCTCCTCTTCTTAAGTCTTGGTCCCTAAAACAGGACTTTCCTTAGAAATTGAATGCACTAGATTGGTATTTGAACGTAGGCAAAACAAAATAGTGAAAATCTTCACAATTAACTTTCCCGACTGTATGTGTGATGGAATAAGGCTATCAAATAAATAAACATTACTTCGTTACCTTTATATGCAAACTTCAGAGGAAGTCAAGGACATGATGGAATATTAAACATCTCTATTCGGCATTCTGGTCCAAATTACTTTCTTCATCTTTTATTAATTCAACCGCAGTTGTCTTTCTGAGTGTTACTTTTTTGAAGTAAAACTTGACGCACACTTGACTTGAGGGGTAAGCTGGCGAATGCGTTACGAAAAGTGTAATGCGTTACGGGCGAGGCGAACGGGTTGTATCACACTGTAGAAGCAAGAGAGAGCAGCGCGCGCGCACATTTTCTTTCTCTCTTTAGTTTTACTTTAGTCGTGTGGTGTAAAGCAGACTCGTATTTTTTAAAAGTAAAACTTCTTTACGCGCGATATGACGAGAAATTCAGGTAACTTTTCGGACGGAAATAACGTTTTCAAACGGAAATGACATTTGGATATCGGTAAAATTAGGGCAATATGTATTTGTTTTTATTTTTAAAGGGTTCTCGCCTTCGATAGAATAGTAATACCTGCCACAAGTCAAATAAGTTTTACTTCAACCGCGGGTGAAGGTGAGACGTATCCATTTTATTACCTACATATGTGTGATTATCTACTGTTAAAATTTTATGTAACCATCCCCAACCTATGTTTGGAATCAAACTGTCTAGGCGACGAATTAATACCTTTTTCCAGATTACATGAGGCATTGTTTTCATCCTACCTGTTTTCATCATCTCCTAAAACAAATTTAACAGGAGTTGATATTTAATATTTGCATACTGTCTAATAAACCTTAATAGTTTTTGATTTGTTACTGAAGTGGACCCACTTTCACCTAGTTTATCTTATATCACTGTAGCCGCCCTTTACAGTTCGATGGCAGTAGAATACTTAATACCTTCTAGGAATGTGGACAGCAATCAGGATCAAAATTAAGCCAATCCCAATTTGTAACGTGAGAACGTTGACGCATTGGCCAAATCCAGCATTGATTTAGGATACACTAGATAAAGCATAACTACTTTAAAAGAAAACAAGACAGAGGTTTTTTCTCATGATACTTATCGTTGACATGATTACTAGTGCGCTAAATCGAACATATCTTACTTAAATAGTGTAAATAAATAACTGCATCATAAAATTTTCAAAAATATAATAAAATGTAAATTTTTTCCTGAGGAAGTTTTTCACAAAATAATGTCGGCTTCTGCGTAGGTTTTTGTCAATAAGTTTTTCGGTTCGGGACATTTAGTACGTGTAAAGTAAAGCATTTAGTAAAGCAGCAAAAAATTTAGTAAACTATTTTTTACATTTTTACTAAACTCGTAACAATGACGTTACGAGTTTAGTGAAAATGACAAGAATGGCAACATAATTGCAGTCACAAAGACGAACTTAGTTGATGTCACAAGTAGTAATTTCATTTGACATCTTTTGTAATAAATCCAACAAAAAATACGAGGGTGATGATATTTTTGGTGTAACAAAGGAAAACTCCATGCTCATATTGAAGTACTTTCCACAATTTGGATCACTATTCTAGCCAAATATTAAGAATGGAGAGATCACGAAAATGATATTGAAAAACGAGTGGAGCCACCGTGGTTTTCGGAGTTCGATTTGGAAATTTCCGGTCCACGTTAAAAAAATAAAACCACAGAATTTTTAAACAGAGCCATTCAAACTTATCACATAGCCTATGATTTTTTAGCCAATAAATTCATCCACATTTTACCGTTTATTCCACAGTGCTTTAGACAACACGACTGAAGTAAATACTTCTTTAGTAATCTAATCTAATTTTCTTTCTGACATCGAATAAAACCATTCCAATCATCAGTGTATAAGAATCTATATTGAAGATTCCTTTGGATTGTTACCAATCATCCTGACAAATCGGTCGTTTCAATGTACTGAGTTCGCACACTCTAAACGAAAATTTGATTAATTTTATTATGGGAATTACGCTTAGAATGGGATTGTTGATTTAATTCTTACAAAGTTTAAAATAAATGCCAGCACCCATTCCAAACGTCATTACTATGGATTGGAGCACTGTTGTTACGATTAGATTGTGAGGAATGAAACTCAAAATTAATTTTAATTTATTATCGTTCGCCTCCGTAACGTTCGAACGCCCGATATTACGCCTATCGTAACGCTGTAATTTCCGTAACACATTCGCCAGTTTACCTCTTCGTAAAAAAGTATTTACTTCAAAAATCGTACACTTTATAAACACGCGAAATCTGCAGATTAGTTATTTTGAAATTTTAGTACCAAATTCGGGCTCTATTTTAGAATTTGGGTTCGCGGACTGCCATAATTGAATGCACTAAATTAGGATATTTTATACATTTACCACCAGTTATCACTTTATAACTGTTATCAGATTAAAAAGCTAATTACTTTGTCTTCAATTATCAATAAGAATAATCTCAATTCTTGCTGCAATTAGTTCAATAAAGCGTTTTTAACAGACATCCCATTTCACAATATAAAAGACACGGGGCAGAAAATAAATACTTTAATTGGAAATAAATGTAAACATCTGCGTTAGGTAAGTAACCATTCCTTTTTAATTCATATGAGTTGAAAATGCGATAGATAATTCAATTACGAATAAACTAGTATATACAAATGTTGCGAATTAAATTAAATTACGCCATTTTAACAAGAGCGCGTTCGAGAACAAACGTTTGTTTGTTCTGCATTATCACAAAAGCAGACTTGCATCTTATGCATCAATAGTTGTCTCAAGACGGCCGCACCATCAAGAAAGTAAGCTTAGAAAGCTGGCACATTTCGAAGGTTAAAATCCACACATTACACATTAGTGACAATTGTTTTCATACTTTTTTTTAGCCCTTTTTATTTATTTGCCGATTTGGAGCGGCTCACGTGAGTTCTAATGTTGGGGATTTATTTAAAATGTGCTAAGGCCCGCCGCCGGCTCTGGACCTGGGCGGCAGGGCCGGGCAGAGGTCGCCAGTCGCTTCATCCCTACTATAAAATGACATCGGAATGTGGAATAAAGGAGATAACGGGAGAGGACATTGACCCGCGTGAGAGGACCTGCCTAACCGCGCATGCGCGTTGCACATCACTAGGTTACCAGTGCAGTGGTGGTTGAGACTAAGACATTAGTAATTAATGCATTAATCAAATTTAAATTAGATTACTTAAGTTTTTCCATGATTTAAATATTATATGATAGTTGTTTGCATTACCGCATGCCTTTTTTGGCAGTGAATTGATGTCCAAGGAAGCAATTCCAGTTAATTTTACATGAGAGCGAAACCAAATTAATGAATGATGAACAAGCGGTCCCGTTGAAAAGAGATACTAGCGATATTTTGTGGAGATGGAGTGATGTAACTTTAATAGGGTTTTCGTGAGGCATGGATAAACAAACAAAGTTTTTTTTATTTACGATATTTTTCTATGGGATGCTTGAAATGTATTGGGAAAGACGAATGTACATTGAATACGGTTGGCAAAAAATACCTTCTTTGGTAAAACGATAACCGGACAAAACAGAATAGCGACAAATCAGAAGACTTTAAAAAAATCAGTTAAGTTAGCTTAGGTTTTTAGGCTAGTATTTTAGTTAATTACTTTTAATATCTTTATATCACTTTCCTAAAGTGTTCTAATTTGTCACTATTCTGTTTTGTCATGGAACCGTGTCAAAACAAAGTTAGATGTCATTCTTACCTTTCAACTTATTGTTAGTGGGGTCGGATAAAGTTCTGATTTTAATGGTTGTAATGGTGTTAAAGGTAAATTATTTACATAATACGACACACCAAGAAATAATCAGGTCCAAAACATGGCATATTACTGTTTTTGTATTACAAAAAACATGCATCAGTAATAAAATGTATTAATTATTGTACTTATTATTAATTCACTTTTTTACTGAGGCATGTTTTTTGTAATACAAAATAAGTAATACGCCATATTTTGGACCTGATTACTTCTTACGACGGCGTAATCACTTATTAAAAAAAAAATACTATAGCAGTACTCATAAAATGCCATAATAGTAAGACTGTTATGAAAGAAAAACTTGTAACTCCGTGGTTGGGTTTGCAAATGGCTTTTTAATAGATTGATGTAATAGGAAGATACCTACCCGCTGATCTGCTTTGTTCTGGGAAAAGCCACATTGTCTAGTGTTCAAAAGTGAAATTTATTATATATTCATTAGGCGTAGAAAGTTGTAATAAAACGGAATAACCCATAGCAGAAATGCAAGAGTTGACGTGATTTATTGCTCTCATTTGACAATGCATTTAAAAGCAAGTTTTTTTGTTACATTCTCCACGTAGGATAATAAAAATAATTTTCCTATATCCTATGGCCTATGTGATCTTTGAGGTAGTTGTGTGGATTTTTATTTTAACGAAAAGGAAGGAGAGGAAGATATGTAAATCGTGAAAGTAAAGAGGGTGGGTATAAATATGAGGATTAGTGTGTCCAAGAGTGACGGACCTATGAATCCATCCTTCCCACTGCGGTGCAAGGTAATGGATCGAGAGAGTCGAGAGAAGTAAAAAGTTTTGTTGCATGTGTACGCGTCTGCCACCCAGACTAGGAAAATCCTAACCCGGCCACCCCTGCTAAGACACTAAACATAGCGAACCACTTGGGGTTACTTATGGCAGAGGTTATTTAATAAACGGTTCATCCGAAAACCCCTCTTCCAAATTGAAAGTTTATTCATAATAACATTTTAGTAAAATAAATTGTTTTCAACAATGATAGAGATAACTTTGGTAGGTATCTAAGTAATGTAGTTTAAAACATTTTAAATTTTAACATCATGTTTTGAATATATTAAAAAAAAAATTATTATCATTGAAGAAGAAGATAGCACTCATAATCTTTACGAAAATGACCAAGCCACAGAAAAATAAAATGTAACGGTCGCAACTGGGACCCGAACCCAAAACCTCTCGTCTTTCTGGGATGGGCGCCACTACCAATTCAGCTATGGCCACTAATTATTTTAACGTCATATTTGTGAATCTCATATTAAAAATTTCAGAAATAACAATATTATCTTCGATTATTATTTTCCATATTATAGGCAGCTACCCTTTTTATTGGAAACAAGTGTTCTATGAACATGTTTGTTACCTAGATAGTGTCTAGGATAAATATATCCGATTTTATTTATATGGAACACCTATTGGTCTTTTCGTAAAAGTCTAAATGAATATTCAATTTTAAGAACAACGCTCAAGTTTTTGTTAGCTAAAATTATATTAGCTATTTAGCTTAAATCATATTTAGCTTAAATCAAGCTAACTGCAAGTGTATAAATAAATTGTCCATGATATAATATATTTTTATAGGAGTACATACAATTCATCACCTGAGAAACGCCAGTGCCTATATAAGCACATCCTTGAGTCCAAATACATTCTTGATAACACATGAAATGTTGAATTAATTTTAGTACGTTAGAACACATCTCCGAATGGGAAGGTAGTTGCCGTAACGTATAATTTCTGATCAAGTGGACGTCTGCACTCTCCGTGCACTTAACGGACCAAAAACAGGATGCAACCCCAACAATAATTTACCGTTAATTACATTATTACCAGATGTCTATCACTGGGAGATGATATCATTTAAATATATGCCCTACGATATATATTTCCTGGAAGGCGTACGTATAAATAAACGAAAAAAAAAAAAATTTCATCTTCTGTGTTTCAAATAATTTTTGACCGATACAAACGCCACTAATATGCCCCGGTCCGTATTTTATGGTAATCATGAAGTGGGCATTACCGAGCATTTGTAATCTTTTTTTTAAATCACGTTTTTTACCGAACCCTCAATAAGAGAACATAAAGGCGTTAAAGCTTTTTAAGTGGTGGGAAAATTGTGAATTGTTAAATAGATATGTTGTATGTTAGATAACAATGGTTTGAGCTTTTCTGGTGTTACTTGCGTTTTTTTAACACCATTCACATCTTTCCAACGTTGTTTAATCAATTTTTTATTGCAAATCTGCTAAATTTGAATAGTTACAAATGTGACCTTTTTGCACCTATAGCTGGAGCCAACCTGTTTGTCTTTTCTAAAATGGTATTTTTTTAATAAAACAATTATTAAACGCACAAAAATAATGCACCGCAGGCAAAACATTTATAATATTTTAAAGTGAAATCAATAAAAGCTGTCTATTTTTTATTCTGAAATAAATAACATAATATTATAATTAAATGCTTAATGGAGGTTATGGGCAACTGATGATTTTTTCGTACGGAAAATTAAACAAAATTTCGCCAATAAAATTTAAAATCAGGTATTTTATAAAGCCGAAACCTTTTAAATGCATCAAATATAGATTTCAAAAAGAAAAGCGCTCCGCTGGGAAGGTGATTTTATTTCTACACTACAACTAAGGTCAAACCATGAAGTTTTGTCTTCGAAAATTGAAAAAAAAACTTAATTTTTTGGCGGCCGATTTAAAACTTTAAAGAAAGATTGAAATTTTTCGCTGAGCCCATTTTAAAACAATTTGTTAAATATTCTTTACATAAATTTATTTGATATTTTATTTAGCTAAGTGAAATTACCGATGCAACTTATCTGAGCCATTTAGGTAGGTAGGTACTGTTACTTAACCTTCAGCACCGCTTGGCAAGTGTTATTGAAAAATGGCTTCCCACCGTTAGACGAGGTAGAGATGTTGGTTTAAAAATGCATTCATTTTAAAGAGTCACTTTAAAATCATTTCTACATGCTTTGAATTGCTCTCAAGACAATCCCTTACATCAATAATCAGTATTTAATTCATACGAAACTCTCTTCAAAGTACCGTAACATGCGTTTGAAATTTGTGTGCACAGACAAACCGGCATAACTAAAAACTCAAAAAGTTAAATAACTTTTACCAGCTCAGTGGAATGTAAAACGTTTAAGAAAACCTGTGAATAACTTTTATTATAATAATATAAACCCAAATAAAGTATGGATATGATTCCTACCTTAAACTGTATAATGAACTAATTGCTGGGCGAATAAGGATTGTTTTTTCTATTTGTGAATCAAGAATTTGATGTTTCATGGTGTAGTTATTTTTTTATCAAGATTATAGTCAATTGCATATCTGACATCGTAATATTTAAGTCGACATACAAAGATGTTAATAAATAAAAATAAATAGAAACTAAATTCGCAAAACTAACATTATTACAAAGTTTATACGTTCATTTGAAAAGCTGAATTTATTCTTAATTAAATAATTTACACTTAATTAGCAAATAAGTATAATAATATAATCATTTTTTGTACTTTGTCCATAAACACACAGAATTGATATTTTCCGTTTCGCCATATTATTAAACAGTTTTTATCGATTTTCTCAGAATGTATTCAGTTTCACATGCTTCATATTCTATATCCAACGACGATATGTATACACCAAGACAATTTTCTATAAATGTGATTTATTTTTACATCAAAAACAAATTCGCTTCGTGCACTTTTTCATTTTCATTACTGAAATCGTGTAAAGCAGCTTTTTTTTATTTTTATAAGTTATCATGGTATTCCTATATCCCACCGTTATTTGTATCTAGAACAAACAATAAAACTGGAGGGTTTCCTGTCAACGCACGTTTGATTACAATCATGTCACATGGACATCTTAAACCCTGGGAGGTAGAACCCAAATCACTTGACCAGAGCACATACTTAAAGACTATCATGCGGGGGATTGGATGGCCCATAATGCTTGAATAAATGGTAATGACAGAATAGGTACCTACTTATACATCATGTTTACATATACCTGGGTTCTTTACTTTACCCATATGTGAATTTACTTTCATGTAAGTATATTACTGTGGTAGATATTAGTACGATATATGGTAGCTATTAGTACTTAGAATAAGTGAGAAATAATTACGTCAACTAATTATTGTTTGTGTTTATTACGTTAGGGAAAATGCTCGACAAATAAATACCGGCAGAAAGAGAATATCGAAATTCTACTTAGAAACAGAACGGTATACTTATTCTTGGTTGAAGTGTCAAAGGTTCAGAGTACAGATATCATCGAGTGTCATGTGAAACGAATATAACAAAACAATGAAAATCAAGATTATACAGAATAAACTTAATTTTGTGAACCTACAATGCTAATTGTTACAAATTATGATTTTCTATTCTGACTGCTTAGGTAAAGTATATATATATTTATCTCCCATGCAAACACATGCTTTTGAAGACACATGAAAAACCACTGTTCACTATTTAGTCACTGAAAGTTGTTCGTAGAATTTTATTTATTTATTTTACTAGTTCCATCACCACCGTCCGTTCTTACCCACCCCTCATACCTTTTCCCTTTGTAGAACATCCTTTACTTCCTTACTATCCATAACAAGATTCTCCACACAGCATCTTCTAAGATGGCTACTTTCCTTAGGGCCAACTGTGTGGAACTAATGCAAAAAAAGAGAGTGTGCTTTAGACCACATGACTGAAGAAAATACCTCTTTAGCTCCATCTATACGTATGTCCATATATATGTTTATATTTATAAAATATATAAATGTATATACATATATTTTATACCTAAAAACAATCATCGTATGCATTACTAGTTACTTGCTGTTATAATATGTCAAATGGATAGATATACTATGTATTACTACTGTTACTGTGAACTTACAATCTTAAGAATATTTTTTATAACTATGTATGTAAAAGTCCAATAGGCGTATAAATAAATAAATAAAATATATTAATTTTCCACAAATATTTATTTAAATTTATTATCATTCGCATCGCCCGATCAAGGGCGCGTCACTGGTATTTCAAAATACTGACTAAAATATTTCATGCACAGGCTATGTGAGGAAGAGAGAAAGAAAATGTGCGCGCGCACTGCTCTCTCTTCCTTCTGCAGGGAGCCCGTTCGCCTCGCAACGCATTTCACTTTTCGTTACACATTCGCCAGATTACCCCTAAAGTCAAGCGAGCCTAAAGAAGTATTTACTTCAAAAAAGACTTTCCAGGGTTCAACCTGTACGTTACCCAAATAGGTAGTAGAGCAAGTAGGTACCTATTGAAAATCCGTTAAATAAATTTATTAGAACATTAAAATAATACCCCGTAAAACTATTTAATTATAATAATAAAATCCCACTAAAAGTTAAAAGATTTAAGTTCATAGGTATTAAACTTATCAACGGTTTAACGACCCGCGACGTGTTACCGCCGACCCCACGCGACTCTTAAAGCCTTCCGCGAGGACCCTTCATAACCAAAGAATACCCCATAAGCTCGTTACCCGAATCAGTCGGAGACGTTAAACTTTTCATAAAATACTTTATTACGGCCAAGAAAAGCTGCTTAATTTGTCTCAAGAGCCGCATAAATCCGAAAGGACGACGGCATTTAATACTATATTAATGGCGTGGACATTAACTACGAGGAATTATTTTTATTATCTTAACAATAAAACTCCAAAATCTGTTCCTATAAAGTATAGAGCATCAAATATGTACTCTCAAACAATACGAATTGCCTTACAACATTTGAATACCTTCTACTACCATCGTTATAAGCGGAAAATATTACTTAAGCAAAAATGAAATGGCGGCGTGTATTAAATGGGTACTTTCCAACTTAATATTTTAATTTTTTTTTATTCGGAATAAATTTTGAAGGTTCTGTCAAAGTAGTATATCATTGAAAAATAACAAGTCTATACGGAACAGAACAACATTAAAACGTAACGGTCGCAAATAAGACTACAAACCAGAATCTCTTGTCTCACCAGGACCCAGCTACAGCGCCTTGACCAATTCATGTGTCAGTTGCAACCGTTACTTTTTTTTAAATTTTCTGTGTCTTGTTCTTTTTCGTGTACTTTTAGATTTATTATTATTATCATCTTCTTCAATGATATATTCATTCAGCGACCTTCATTTATGTACGTGTTTAGTTTTTCCCATAGGAAAAACTAAATCTTTTCACACACTTTTCCATAAAAATGATCATCTAGTAAATCCACGCTATGCAAGTGTATTATATAAGTATAATCAATACAAAACAATACAAGAACAACATGTTAACCTACCAGACTATTAAATGGGAAAATAATTCACCGACTCCAGATATTTTCATATCAGAGGGTCCGGCTCAGTGGAACTCCTAATTTGACCGATAAATCCTACTGATCCCTCAATATAAATATTTAAAAAATCTTTTCTATTCCTTTCACGTATTTAAAATGACAAATTTTTGCATTTTTTTTTTGACAAATCTAATATGCTTGAATTTTTAATGAGAGAGCTAGGTTAATGCCAGTAGCCGAAATAACAAATGGTAATATTTTTATATTCTGAGAATGCCAAATTCTTTTAATTTCATCTCCTTAATCGGTATACTTGCTTATTTTTCAGAAACAGATTTTTATTTAATATTGAAAAATTATTACTATTACTTATTTCATCATAAATGTCAGAAGGAGGCATCGTAACCTCACAAATTAAAAATAATTATTATTTTTACTTTTATTATAAAATCCACACCTTCTAATGAAAGTGAGATATCTGGAAGTCGTAGATATTACCATATATTATATACTGCAAACACTACTTGTGCTAAAATGAAAACTCAATTCTGATCAATGATTTTTATGAGAATTCACTTCCATCTGCTACACCTTCTGAAAAACAAGAACACTTATGATAAATCAATTCACTCGAATATGTATTTTGATTTAGAAATCACATAACGACGCATAATTAAACCAACTGCATCAATCACAAGTCAACAATAGTTTTTATTGTGGATGCAAGCATTTCCCGTCGCGTAGACAATGCAAGAATACCCCATACACTGTGGCAACAATGCCGAAGAACGCTGCATCATTTTACATGTGGCCGATAATAATTAAAGCCCATACGATAAGCATCTCGTTCGGTGTTTGTTTAATACGCTTCCCGTGAAGAGTGAGAAGTTACGAGCGGTCGGCACGATGCAGTTGACTCAGATTTGAGATGTTATCTGTATATGAAGACAGGGCCGACACGGGGGGTACGGCGCCCGTGCAAAGAAAAAAATTCTTGCTTAAGCTTATAACCAATATTAATTAAATTACTTATAAAATTTGACATTAGGTAACCACTAAAGAAAGAAAGTTTTGACAGTTCTTTTACCAATTTACCAATTTGGCCCCCTTGCACACGCGATCGATAGGATTTATAGGACAACTTTCGGTAACATCTCATCGTTGCCTTGCATGACTGCAATTCACCAACGAACAGTTCACAATGACGAAGTGTCCATAATTTATTCGATATCAACTGTTCTTTGTACGTTAGCGATCTGGAAAGGTAATTTTATATGAGAAGTTACCGAAAGTTATCCTATCAATTCTTATCGATCGAATGTGCTAGGGGGCCTGGGCGGAACTGTTCGAGGTCAGTTTGAAGCTGCTGGATTAGGGGGATAATTTTGTGATTTTAAAGTGTAATTTTAAGGACTCTTAAGAATCCAGACTGTCATTTTTCAAGTACTTAAGTCATTTTATTTCACCTCTTGATATTGCGATGTACCTTGCATTATTATAATACATGTACTGTATTTTGGAAATTATGGATTGTATTGTTCGGTTTCTTTTGACGTAAAAAACGTTTTTATTGTTTATTGGATTGTTTTTATTGCATTTTCACCGAACTATCAGTGAAATAACTCACTTTACGTTGTATTCTCCTACATTCAAGGTCGCAGGTCCACCATCACGACACAACCAATATTTTCGAAATATTGTAATGGTGGTAGGAGATTTTCAAATATTGTCAGGTTATTCAAAACCCAGGAATGTTTGTCTTTCTTTTAAATAAAACCCTTAATTATAATTGAAAATAATATTATAATTGAAAATGCCTTTTACCCATTTAATATTATGATGACATGTCCCATTCCCTGTCCAATGAAACATCAAAAATATTTATGAGCAGTTATGTGCATTAACAATACAAACATAAATTTTAAATATTACAATAAAATCCCCCCAGACTTAAATATTAAAAATTGCAAAATGTCCTGCATTGGTTCAATAATAACTAAATGGTTGATTGGCTTGGGTAGGGAGGAGTCTGAAAAACTATTATATAATGTGACTTAAAACGATACATGATTACCTATGAATGGCACATTTAGTAAAAACTTAGTACATGGGTATTAATTTAAAAAAATAATAATAATTTAAATTGCATTTGGCACTTTACACACTTTGGTTCCTTAGAACAGGCAATCTGCCTAGCTAGGAACTAATATCTACCTAAAACAACGTAATAACACTTTTATTCATTTTAAATATATTCTCTTATTATGTAGGTAATATTATTTGTTATTTTGGCTTTAAATGTATCAAATGTAAATAAATAAATAAATAAATAAATACCTAGTTCATTTTATATAGGTACCGGTCAGATAACGGTCGCCACTGGGACAAGAACCCAGTACAAGTCCCAATTGCGACCGTTATCTTTTATTATTTTTCTGTGTCTTATTCATTTTTATATTTTGATTTAGATTATTAGTGTTAAATTCTGGGATTAACCTTCAAAAGTTATGAAAAGAAAGTTTTTCTTATCAAAATTAAATTAGTTTTACTTCAACCACTTAGTTTTTTCTTATTCATAATTCAGCAATATATCGTGGTTTCATTACATGCTTTATCCTTTGTGCCTATTTATGATTTAAAAAAATAATCTTTTTATAAGACTTCGCATTAACTTCCTGCGTGTATTGTACCAAAATTGGAAAGGCCGCCCCTAGGTTCCGCCGTCCGTGTGCACCGTGTGCATTTCACACAATAATGCGGCCCAGTCTCTAAAACTTATTTAATGAGGAAAGTCGCCCAGTTTTAGAGGTTAGTGCTCCGCTCGTTTAGTGATGTCACCGATCATTTCGGTTGAAGCACCTGTCTTAGCAATGAGCCAGCGGCCTGAGATTTACTGGTGCATCCAGCGCTCACACGCGTTCTGTTGCACTGCCGCCCAGTGCATTTATTCTTGTTATTATGTTGTTAATGCTTGGTCTGTCTCATTGCTGAGATCCCGTGCCATGGTCAACTGATAATTTCTTAAATACGCTTCTTTTTAATTAGATTCATTGCTCTTTTATCATTTTATGTGTCTTATGTAATTGCCTTTTTTCAAATTAGTTTTTGAAACTATGGCATCACTATTGTAATTTTGTGAAGCCGATTGAAACGGGGATAGAAACGAGTTGTTAAAGGTATTTCAAGAAGTACCAGGCAGGTCTGATCACTAAACAAAGTCAAAATTAATTATTGTAAACGTTACCTAAATGACTTCACTATTTCGTAGTTAATTAATAGCATTTTAATTCTTACCTTTAACCGTACATTATAGATCTGTCGAATGGATATAAGACTTTAAGTGTTTGTGTTAGCTTAATTAGTATTTTAGGCATTATCTATTGCAGCATCCTTATTTAGTTTTTTAGAATTGCAAACTCATCAGTTATTGGTAGATAACATACACGAAGGAAGAAACTGTGTATTTAATATAATATTAAAAAGATAGGAAATTCTTAACCATAAAAGTATAATGGTAGATTCAGACTGGGTCGACATACGTGCCCATCGCTACGCCTAACAATATCTGGACTGCTTAGCAACCATAGATTTTCAATGAAAATTTATGTTTTAGAATCACATTGGCCACACGCATCGCGACGTGCGATGTCTGTGGCCATTTTCATAGAAAATGTATGGGTTGCTAAGCATTGTTTGAGTAGCGATGCGTACGTACGTCGTCCAGTCTGAACCTACTATAATGGTAGATTCAGACTGGGTCGACGTACGTATGCATCGCTACGCCTAACAATATCTGGGCTACTTAGCAACCATAGATTTTCAATGAAAATTAATGTTTTAGAATCACATTGGCCACACGCATCGCGACGTTGCGATGTCTGTGGCAATTTTCATAGAAAATGTATGGTTGCTAAGCATTGTTTGGCGTAGCGATGCGTACGTACATCGACCCAGTCTGAATCTACCTTAAGTGTTGTGAATTCTAAGTTCTAAATTCACTTTACCTTGTTCTGAGATATGAAGTGTTCAAGTTTGCATGGTCGGTTTCTCATAATCTATTCACAAATTTATGATTTTGAGGTTGAATCTTGTGTAACATATTTTACTATTTGAACATACATAAACATGAAAAGTAAACCATACGCACCCAACTAAGGCTAATAATTAATTCCATAAGGTTCTAACTACATTTCCCTATTGCTATTCCAAGGTAGGGCCAAGTCGTAAGTAAATATTTTCCTTTTAAATAAGTTAAACTAAAATACTTTACACATGATTTAACCTCAAAATCAGAAGTAATTAAATAGATAACGTTTTTGAAAACATTGATCCTCAGAACATGGTAAGGCGGAGATAGAACCCTATCCAACGAATATGACTAACTAAACTGCGCATCGTTACAACGATCAACTGTCAGTTACAAACAAAATGGCAACAGGTTCAAAGTGATGTTAGAAACTTATAAAATAAATGGAATCATTAAAAGCTGGATGTTAGAACTTCTTCATAAAAGTAGTATCTACGGAAATACAACTCAGATTATTTAGACAACTAAAAATTATTTTGGTTATAGAAATCAGCAAACCAAATGGTTATGCATTCAAATGCCATTTTAGAAAAAAAATTCAGTTAGAACCAATAGAATGTCCAAACAAGGTGACTATATTTCGACTTTTTAAATAACGTATGAATCTTAAACATATATTATAGAACACTGATACAAAAAAGCATGTGTTTTTTAAAGACAAGATGTGCGCCGTAACCAGTCTCTCCTGAAGCAAAAAAACATAACGGATAAAATCTAGAAGATTTTCATTAGGTACCTTTAAATTTAACTCTGATGTAACTGAAGTCAATCATCAAAGATTATGTATTAATCTACAGATCATTGCATGTGAATCAGTGCTCAGATGTTTCAAAAATATGGGAATCAAGTGCAATTGATATTTTATGCAAGCATCGATGCATACAATCTTACTTCATGCAGAAAATGTTGTTAAGTCATTAGTTGGAAGTGTAAGTGATTACTTATGAGTTCTAAGTTATAAGTGTTAGGTTGTGAGAAAACCAAGTTCGATAATTTCCTTTTTAGATTTTACTTTGGTTATTTTCGCTAATTAATTGTAAAACTACCCCAAAGTTCGTAAAACCAGGACAATTTAAGATATTATAATTATTAATAAAAAAATTAATGAAATTTAACTACAGTTAAGGGAGTTTTTGAATAACAAATAATTGGACTTATACAGCACTTTGGAAAGAGTTTTAAAGCTGCACCAGACAAACATTTTATAAATTCGTGACTATCTTCGTTTGATTTAGCTGGCTTTGAGCTATTTCCAGAGATTGTGCGAATAATTAACGTTTTAGCCACAAACAAACAAATCGACCAAATGATAACACATTCTTTTCAGCACTCCTCCTTGCACGAATATGAATGGAAATTGCCAAGATTGTTGTTGTTTTACTATTTTTAATGCAATTTACAAGAGAATAGTAATGTGATTTTTTTTTCTCAAACATATACTCGTATTGCATGGCGTCGGTGGATTTTTTTTTGATTCATCATAATTTGTGGTCACTAATTATGTTTTAGTGACTAACTAACCAACCATTATGCTCCTTCCCCGCAGGGGTAGGCAGGGAAGACAGACCACCACATAACTCTTCTTGGCATATAATAATTTCCATTCATAGTTGTATTATCGTCTCATACGTACTCTTCAATTAGTCTCACTTAAACATGCAATGATTTAAGTATTTGGTTAACTTGATCGTATCATCTTTTCCTCGGAAGTCACCGACTTCTTCTGCCATTAACTTCCGCACCATATAATCTCTTTATAATCTTTTCTTCGCTCATTTCTGAATGCTCAAAATATCTAAGCGTCCCTTTCTTAATATTTACTATTACCTTGCATTATTTCCTGATCTTCTCATTTTTAACACGGTCATAAATCTTTTTTTAAATATGCAATTAGTAAAAAAGCCTACTAATATCTCATGTCGTGCTACTGGACAAAACGTAAACTATTTGGCTCTGGGCTTAAGGTTTGCGGGTTTGCAAGGTATATTTTTTTACTAGCTGACTTTTCCCGGCTTTTCCCGGAGTTATGATTGGTTTGGAGAAAGGTTTTGAGGTTGTGAATTAAAATTGTACCTGAAAACTGGTTGTAGTTTAACTTGGAAATAATATTATTGTTAAGAAATGAAAACGTTAATATTTTATGCCACGTCTTTCTCGGGTGTCCTCCACTTCCTCTACCATTCACTTCAACGGCATACATGCTCCTTACACCCTTTTCTTTGTGGGTAGAGTAGTTTTTGAGTCAAAATGAAACACACATAAGAAAATTTCATTTGATTTATATAGAAGTTTTTTTTTAAATTTTTTACGCACCAGACTTTTAGGACCGGGTTTAGTTTGTTCCATAGGAAAAACTAAACCCTTTCACACACTTTTCCATATAAAAGATCATCTAGTAAATCCACGCTATGCAAGTGTATTATATAAGTATGATTAATACAAAACAATACAAGAACAACATCTTAACCTACCAGACTATTAAACGGGGAAAATAATTAACCGACTCCAGATATTTTCATATCAGAGTATTCGGCTCGGCGAAATTCCTGATTTGACCGATAAATCCTACTGATCCCTCAATATAAATATTTAAAAAAAAATTCGTAATCGTACATGTATTTAAAATGACTGATTTTTGCATTTTTATATACAAATTCTTTGACAAATCTAATATGCCTAATTTTTTTTTATTTAGTAATATTTTTATTATTTGTAAATTAGCTGTAAGGACACTATATATTTTTTCTAAGGCCTTATCCGTTAAGCGATGTTCATTAATCCTGATCCTTTAGTTAATTTAATTTTCTACAACTTAACCAAAATTCCTCAGTGCTTAGGAAGTCCGGGAATCCTAAAATATTTTAAAGAAATAAGCCCAACATGGAAAATGAACAATATCCAATATAAATATCCGCTTTATGGTAACATCTCTGACCTAGTGTTTTATTAAAAAGCATATTTTTGAATTTGGTGCAAATCTGATATGCATACTCTCCAACGACAGTGTATTTATTCTTCGTTTGATTTCATATTGATTTCATATATATTTCATAATCAAACGAAGAATAAATACACTGTCGTTGGAGAGTATGCGTATCAGATTTGCACCAAATTCAAAAATATGCTTTTTAATAAAACACTAGGTCAGAGATGTTACCATAAAGAGGATATTTATATTGGATATTGTTCATGTTCCATGTTGGGCTTGTTAATAATGTTAAAATATTTTAGGATTCCCGGACTTCCTAAGCACTGAGGAATTTTGGTTAAGTTGTAGAAAATTAAATTATGAAATTATAAACCAAGATTAACATGATTGGAATTCACCTAAAGACCAGTGTCTACTTTGTAAGATAGCTTTATCTGACTTCAAACTTAATGTTATCACATTTAAAGCTTGAAACTTAAATGTGATTGTATCTACCATCTTATATTTCTAAGAATATCTGTTTTCATCGCTTGACAATAAACAAGAAGACGTTTCAATCTTCCTCCGCATTACCACCACACTGACTAATAGTGTTGGTAGTCGCGGTAAGATCAGGTAATTAACATGATTGCTTAGCAGTTGGATCGTAACAGAGAGCATTTAGCCAGTAGAAAGTGAAATGACGCGGTAATTGGCGACAATCCAGGTATCGGTAATCCGAATATTGGTGACGGTAAAGCACAGAGGGTGGCGTGAGGAGTCGCGGCACGCGAGCAGCGAGCAGGTAGCAGGTAGCAGCCGGGGCCGCGGATCAGCCGGAGTGACGAGCCATGAAACTGTACTAGCCACGGCAATCTCCGACTGACAATCGACTGAATTATAATAGACGCGGTTACAAACGAGTGAACTGCATTTTTTGCATCACGCTCACAATGCTGATTATCCGTATGCAATCTTCACCGGTGTGCGAACTACATGGCTTATTGTGATTTCGCATACGGACCCTTTCAAGCGTAAAACTATAAATGTTATAAATATTGAGCGCACTCCACAGTAGTGCATCATTCAAGGTTGGGGTAGGCGGCCAATTCACATCTCGTCCCGATTTCTCAGTTTCGTGCCCCGCCAAATATGGATTGGCTGACACTGGTTAGTAAAGGATTCCGTCATGTTTTAGGCAGGATCACGTGGTTCCTGCTCTGTGAAAACGTTCAAGTGTGTGCTCAAAGGATAAAATAGTGATACCGACTATAAATAATAATAATAATACTCGGTGAAATATTTCGTATGTGGCACAAGCGCCTACTTTCGTTTCAAAGTTATGGACTTACACCTAAGTCTGATATCTTAAATTATTGTTTATGGGTTCGTGGGGAGATGTTTTTGGATATTACGAGGAGGAAGTAAACGGTGCGCTAAGTGGTGAGAGCCCGAGGGCAAAACTCCGAGCCCTCGATGACCACAAATGGTTCAACTGAACTGGAATTGGGCGAACCAGTATATACGGTGCGCCTAACTACAGTACCTCCTCGGGTACCTGAATGGATACCGCGCCATGATAGGGATTATTAGCCTATAATATAATAGATATACGAAATTAGATCGAAAGCGTGAACGCTGTTAGTTATCGTTTTCATCAGTGTTAGTGAAATTTAAATCGTTTTGATGTTGTAACATTTCTCACATATCTTCAACAAGTTCTTATCAAATTATAAAGAAAGCTCTTTGAGGAATTTTATGTGAAAGTTTGGTATTGATCTGGATTAGCATATTTCACCCTGCTAAACCAAAATACAATTTATCTTATATAAACAACTGTTTACTATATAGCAAATTGGTAAGCAAAGGTCCTAGTCGTCTCATTGATGGAAAATTAATTTTAAAATATAATACATTTTAATGGTATTTGGTTGTATTCCGTGATGATAGTTCAACATCAAAACATTGTTTATTAATTTTGTTAAGTGCGCGTTTTCGTCTGACCAGTTTTGGATTTCTATTTTATAATGATGGCATTACTAGGAATGATAACAAATAATTTATTGATGTTTTTAAATTACGTTTTCATTATAATCACTTAAATTCTAATTGCAAATTCAAGTGGCAATCTGACATGCGCATGCGTGTGCTTTGTGTTGTTGTCAACATTCTATAGAAATTCTGTCGGCTGGGACTGTATACAGCTAAAAAATGGTGATTGGATTATTACTATTGTTCGGCGAAATTAACATAACACTAACTTTAAATTTTTCGTATTATTAGTAAAATCATTTTACTTGGTTCTATAGCGATATCTTGAGAAAAGGGTCCATTGTAAAATATAACCTTTTTTTTCATTTTTTATTCTAGGTTTTGAATTTGTATAATTTAACATATTTTATATAACTCTAAAAACTCACTAAGTTCTCACGGAAAAAACTTTCTCTCCCGGTTTTACGATATAATATTAGGGGATACTTATATTAAGTATTAAGTGTACATAATAATAATAATAATCTACCATTATCTGTGTTTCAATAATTCTGAACTGATTTTCATAATAGCAATTTGTTACAACGTTAATAATTAAAATATCTTATTCTTGACTAAAAAATCACATAAAAAAGGTTAAATTTAAAATAAATGTTATTTGAATTTAATATTGATTTTTATTTGACTGAATGAATAGTAATATTTATGCATCCTTTATGTCATTGCTCTTATAACATTTCCATCTAAAATTAATTAAAGAATTCTGAATAACATTCTGGTTTGAATATATAAATATCATATATTTGTAACATGTGATTTTTACGTTATAATAAAAAAATCACGGGATGATCTGTGATCTTCTTGACAAACCTGCGACAAATCTTTAAGTAATAAAATAGTATTTTGTAGGTAGGCACCTAATCGATTGTCTGAATTCTTCACACAAATGATACCAATTTTGAAAACAGATTAAATTCTAGCAATTTTGTGAATCAGATTATATTATTTTGGGAAAACCGAAATTAACATATTTGATAACTGCAAACTAATCGAAAATGTATTATGTACCAAGAAAAATAACACTCTCTTAGTCTCTTGTTCAAGAGGCTTTTTGATAATTTGAATTTTTTTTTTGAATAATGATTGTTTCTTTGGTTTCAGGTCATCGGTTCCTTTCTTTTAATATTCATAAGCGGAGATCCGGTTGCTGCATCAAGGTATTATTAGGTTCAATAAAAATATATTAAAAAAAACAACTTTAAGCATTTTTTTATTTTTTATTTATAAAATACATGTCATACATTAAGACATTTTAATACATAATATGATACATTAAATCACCACACTAGGCGACTGCCTGTTTTATGATGACCAATGGAATTTAGTTAATATGTGTCTTAACATATGAATTAAGTATTTATACATGTTATGAAAGATTATAGTAGAAAATTGATACTCATCGATTTGACGATAAATACATAAAAAATGGAGAAAAGACATTCATATGTTGAGTTGGTTTACTACTTCTCAAAGAAAAATATTATTGTACACAAAACAATTTTCGAAAAATTAATATTTTATTTACACATCTTTGTCTATAATTAAGATGTTGCCGATTTAATCAATGGGAATCATGGGACACCATTATCGGCAATAATTATAAAGGAGAAAACATTTTCTCACCCTTCAAACAATACTCATTGTTTATAGAAATCAGAACCAATGTCGATGTTTTTTACCATTTTACATTAACATTGTTAGTATTTAATATTGTTTATGCATACAGTAAGTTAACACTGAATATAGAAAAAGTGCAACACTCACAGATGTTGATAGATTATCTAAATTCGTCAATCAAAACCGTGAGAATGAAAAGTAATGGGATAATAAACATCGCTGAAAATCATAGATCATTTTTATACACTTCAAGTAAAACTTTAGTTTTTGTTATAACATTGTGTTTCCTTTATACTATTTTACAAATAACTGGGTTTTTTACATTAAAAAATTCAGTAAATTAATTATTTATTTTACATCCATATATCTTTGTTTTTTTTTTTATATATATAAGGTGTCCGGGGGTAAAGGGCACCAAGCTTTGGGAGATGATTTTACATGATTGTGCAAGTAAAAAAGAGTGTAACTTTTTCGAAATGCCAACCTTTTAATGTAGTTTTCAGTTAAAAAATCTGAATTGTTTGTATTAGAAAAAAAGGAAGAATAATGGAATTTTATAAAAAAAAAATCTATCCTAAAGTAGAATCACCTCCCAAAGTTAGTCTGCTTTACCCCCCGGACACCCTGTGTCTATGTGTAATGTATATTTAAAAAATCCCTGGTAGTGGTTTTAGGTTTATTTATTTAGTTATTTGAGACATAACCAGGACGTTTATGAAATGTGTTTGTAGGTAATACAAAAATTATTCTATAAATGTCTCCAGATTGATGCGTCTGCAGAATTCACTTAAATATAACGTTAAACAGGATGCTCTGGATAGGTACCATTGTTTTGGACTTTTCTCTTTTACCTAATCATCTTCCTCTTTTTTGCCCTCTCTTTATATTTTTTTATATTTGTGTTGCTAAGTATTGATGAATAGACATGTTCTCATAAATTAATAGCCTTCTATCATTGCTATGCGAAAACATTTTTTTTCAATAAATTTGAATAATTTAATCTTTTTTTGAAATTTTCACAATGTTTGCGTTCTTTTATTTGATTGATTGTGTAGCGACATTGTTGTTTTGCGATTGTACCCACTAATCATGCTTTTGAATAATTGTAATAGCCTGTGGTATTCATTTGCATATTACAATTTCTTGTAGCTAAATGAATGTGCTCACAATCACAAGATTGTTAACCTTTCGAATTTGGTAATTGCGTAGAGATAAGTACAACTACCGCATTTTTGTGAAATTGGTACAATAATTTGTATACTTTATGATTGGGGCTTACTAATTAATTTACTTGCGATATGTTTACGAGTTAACTCTTTATTAAAAAATGTCATCAGTGTGTGATAAGGTATTTTTTAGGGTTTATAAAACTTAGGAATAGACTTAATCAAATAAGAAAAACCTAAATTTAAGATTTGCTTTCAGGAAGAAGATTCGCATTCATGTACCCGAGAAGGTAAAGCACATCCACCACTTCAAGAAGGTGTTCGTCACCCAGTTGCAAACGCAGCCCACCCCGCTGTACACCGACCATAACGAGGCAACGCAGCAATACGCGCCCGCCTACCTGGGCACGGGGAGCGTCCCCACGCTCGCGCTCGTGCCCCTGTCGGAGCGCACCGAGTCCACCGTGTCGCCCAACCTGCAGCCGCTGTACCGCGCGCGCGGCCACTACGGCCCGACACCTGTGTACCGTAAGCCGAAGCCGCGTCCACCCAAGACGCGACCCTCAACCTCCAAGCGAGTGAAGATTCTAACCATAGAACCGCGCAAGAAAACTTACGCCAAACTGAAGAAAACCAAACGCATCATTATCCGAGATGAACCTCGCTTTAAAGATAACAAGGACGCTGGCACCAGTGCTTCCTACCAAAGTAATTTTTATCCAGACGGCCGCCCAAAAGTTAACTCTTTCAAAAAAGGTCGTAAGCCGAAACGCGTGGAGAAATTTGTAGATGGCGACACTGAGCACATTCATACATATTCCGAAGAGCATGTTCATCAGATCGTGTACGATAATCCACCAGAGGGGGGAAATCCGGAAGGCTTGGAAGCGGCGGCGCTGGGACATGGCTCGGTACCTCTCTACTCGAATGTCGCTTCTCTGCCTCCTCCACACACTCTGCTCCCTCTAGACATGGCCATCCACCACGCCATGCACTCTCCTTCGATGCATTCGCTCGGGCCCACCAACATTCCCATGAGGCACTCTATTCTTGCTCCGGGATTGCATCCCTCCGTATCTACGTTATACTCAGGGAGCTTTGATCATGACGGTATTCAGGAATCTATGTCCCAACCAATTCAAGCCTCGATTCAAGTTGGCTCCAGACCATCAGATAATTTGCATGGTACAGCTTTACCTCACCATTTTGAAAACATGAATTTGGAGTCTATTAGTTCAGTTGGATCACTAGGCACCCCTGCCCACTTGGAATACATGGATTACAATCCTCGCGAAGCTTCACACAGGCACCTTTACCATGAACACGGGAATACTAATGTTGGTTCTGGTAAATTGTCTACACCCCGTCCTACAAAGGCAAATCCTGTTCAAATACATTCATCAAAACACCATTCAGCCCAAAGTAATAAAAAAGGATCTTGGGTGCCACAGGAAAATGTAAGCAAAGGCACCGAATTGAATGAAAATTATTATCCTTTCAATGGATTGAATGAAAACCACCATAATAAACATGCTCCGAGTGACGAAGAAATAATAATCGCATCAGATAACGGCTTTGGAGATCTAACTACTGACATTCCTTCATATTCAGGATTTACTCCTGTTAGAAATGAAAATAGAAAGAAACCGAAGGCCAAACCAATAGCCAGAATAGTTATCAACAACAATGGCAAAAAGAAAGCTAAATCTAATAAAATTCATTTACATCTATCAATAGACAATAAGCCTTCTAGTACGCCAATTTCCTTGGTGGAAGGAGATTCATACAGCGGAGGAAGAATTAATGGTTTCAGGGACTTAGTAGACTCTTCATCACATTCACGTCGAAATAAGAAATCACAAAGAGACTCATTTACTTCAGACGACTATCCCGACAAGGAAAACAAGCCATTCTCTGGGCACCAGAGAAAGAAAATACCCAAGAAATCAGTTTCTATTCAAAACATTAATTTTGGAAGGACGGACCATAAGTCTGTAATTGACCATTTTGCTGAAGGTTCGAATATATCACCGACAATCCACGTGGGTCTCAACGATGCATCTAAACGCGTGTCACCTAGGGATGGTCAATACTCGCCTGAAGATCACTATGATTATGGAACGATACACGATTATGATGTCGCCAACCAAGTTCCGGAAGCCTCCAATACCAACATACAGGTAGTTGAGGCCCCTTCACTGAGAACCATGGAGACTACAAACTATACTGAAGTAATGGAAACAACCACATCAACAGACCCGAACACGACAACCAACGTCTTTACTACCATCACAAACCAGCCAAGAAGGCATAGAAAGAAGTCACCTGAATCGAAGAACAAAAAGACCAAGGCGACTGTTGTTACTAAACAGGTTCAGAAATCTGAAAAAAATCCTTCAGTTTTACAAACCAGTTACTCTAACGCCAGGGGGAAGTTCAAATACGGAGACCGCCTGAATGAGAGATATGACTATGAATATGATAACTTGACGTTCGTCTGAAGACGTCTTCCATCTTTTGTAGCCCGGAGATTGATTTGAAGGGAAATAACACTACCGATGTACCTTACGTGCTTTGCCGATATGGTTTTTAAATATCTTGCGTTTTATAATTATGTAGGCAGAGTAAACAAATTATTAGTTTTTATGTATATTTATAGTCTATTTAATAAGTATTTAAAATAATTGTATAATTTATCTATAAACATACAGGATATATAATAATGCTATTCACTGTTATAGTTAATTAAAATAAAAAATCTCTCAAATAATATTTTCAATAACAGTGAATGACATTGGTATGAAATTGATATGCTTACTCCAAATATGTTGATTTTACATAGTGGATAGTTGTAGTGTAGAGTAATTAAAATAAAATAAAAATATTAACATATTTATTTCAGGTATGTAAGTCTGTATGTTTTTTTTTAAATATATTTAGCTGTCCTCCTTAACAAAATGATAAAACGAATGAAATTATTTCTTTACCAAAGAATGTTATAATTATTGCGAAAGTTTATACCAAAAATGTTTATTTATGTTGGTTTCAAATGTGCGAACTATATTTTATTATATGATTAAATATGTTTATCATGTTGTGTTATTTCAGGTTTTCCTCACCTCTAACTCCAATTTAAGAAACGGCACTGAAAATCAATTCCTTTTCCTAAATTCAGTTATTCGCAAGATTTAGAAAAAAAATCTAACCTTTGGTAAGACAAGTTGCTAAGAAAGAATGTGCACAAAATAATCGTGTTATTTGTATAAGTAATTAATGCATTGGCCGAAAACTAGTTAGGGCACATTAAAAGTCCGAATAAAGAATGCTCTCCTGTTGTTCCAAGAAAAAACTTTCTCTCGATTACCTAAGAAATACAAAAAGTAAAAGGAGTTTGGAATCGCTGCCGATCAACAGCGCCACAATTTGATAATATCGGTCGTTGAAAGTCACTTTTTTCACTTCTTGACAAGTGCCTCTTAAATTACTGAAGCATTCTTTGCATAATTAATAAATTTATACATACGTGTGTATGTTTTTTTTTGTGACTGTATATTGCGTTAATTAAATATTTTAGAGTGTCGAGCAATTACGTTTTTTATACATGACAGATGTTTTCTTGGACAGTATTTAGACAACATGATTTTAAGATCGTTGATAATTGGACCAAGAAAAGAGGGTAAGGTTAAAGTATGTATTTATAGAAAAGGGTGACATACAAGTTTAATTTGAACTTTACCTATTATTTAAGGACCATTTGAAAATACGAAACCATCCACGACACTTCAATGGGTCAAAGATGAACAAAGATAAGTATGGAAATGAAAAAGCGAATAATATTTTATTTCCATCGTGTTGTCAGCAAGTGGTGAACATAACCACATCATTTAAAAATAATTTGTTTTTAGCAGTGGAAATCTTTGTAGGTAAATTGCCTACTCAAGTTTATGTATTTTATTAGCAATAAAAATTTATGTGATACTCTTTATGTCGTTCGAAACGATTTTATTGCCGAGTCCATAGATCTTTGCTTGAATTATTTGGATGAAAAGATTCATATCTTTCATAGTTATGATTGTCTGTAATCTGTACACAAAAGAAGGAATCATTCTGGTTTATTTTTGGATGAACAAAGCAATTATAAAAATACGAGTGTGCTTTAATCCACACGACTGAAGTAAATACTTCTTTAGTAATCTAATCTAATTTTCTTTATGGCATCGAATAAAACCATTCCAATCATCAGTGTACAAGAATCTATATTGAAGACTCGTTTGGATTGTTACCAATCATCGTGACAAATCAGTCGTTTCAATGCACTGAGTTCGCACACTCTAAACGAAAAGTTGATTAATTTTATTATGGGAATTACGCTTATAATGGGATTGTTGATTTAATTCTTACAAAGTCTAAAATAAATGCCAGCACCCATTCCAAACGTCATTACTATGGATTTGAGCCCTGTTACGATTAGATTGTGAGGAATGAACCTCAAAATTAATTTTAATTTATTATCGTTCGCCTGCGTAACGTTCGTAACGCCCGATATTACGCCTCTCGTAACGCTGTAATTTCCGTAACGCATTCGCGAGTTTACCCCTCAAGTCAAGCGTGCGTAAAGAAGTATTTACTTTAAAAATATTTTATAAATATTTACACTTTATTTTTGTAAGAAGTACAGGGGGGAATGCATAAAATAAGTTTCATAGATTTTCGCTATACCTACCTCACCAAAAAAGAGACTGGTACTTTTGCTTAGTGTGGAACATAAACTTCCAAAAATATTAAGTATGTAGGTATAAACATATTACATCACAGGTATTTAGATAATTCTCACAGGAATGTAGGTATGAACTGTAACTCATTAAATTCAAATTTAATCACGTAAGATCGGAACATTTAAAATTATTGATCTGATATCACAAAAAGGGACAATTATTATTAAAGCTTTCCCTTATCGTATTTCTTGCAAAATAATAAATTTGTGTTTATCGTCCTGGCGAAGTTTATGGTTTAGTTCACTAAAAAGTTATAAGTACCTACAGAAAACATGCCTACCTTGTTAAACCGTACTTTATTAAAATTTATAAGTGTAATGGTAAAGATTAAGAAATATGGTTTGAGCTTGTGGAGCAAATGATTGAAGAAAGGAATGTATGTGGCCGAGTTGGCATCGCGTTTGGGTCGTGAGTTCATTTCCTCGACAGGCTAAGTCTTCCATCATGACACAAGCACCATTTTCCACTTACCGTGATAGTAATAAGACATGTTCAAAAATTGTCATGTTTTTGGTAACCCGTAAATGTTGTTCTCTCTGCAAACAAAAAAAACGTGTGTGCTTTAGACCACATTACTGAAGTAAAACTTCTTTAGCTCCTATGTATGTGTATATGTTTATATGTATAATATATACATGTATATTCATATATTAATTTATACAAATATTTAAATTTATTATCGTTCTCCTCGACCGATCACACTTTTCGTAACGATCTCGTCACGCATTCGCCAGCTTACTCCCCAAGTCAAGCGTGCGTAAAAAAGTTTTACTTAAAAAAATAAAATAAATATGACGCGAAAGTTTATGGTAGAATAAGTCGGGGACGAACAAACATGGCATGTTCAAAATATATGAATGAAGTCATGTGAAGGGTCAGAAAAACAAAATATTATGTATGAGACGATAATATATGACAAAGTTGTGTGACGGTCTAACCCTGCAGTAAAATGGCGTGATGGTTAATTAACAAGTAAGTTACCAAATGTATTCAACATAGTTTGAACCATTCGTCATCAAATCTTATTATAATCACCAAATTACGTATTACAGTTCATTAAATAATAATAATAATACATCAGAGATGCCAAAATATGTCCATTGCATAAAAATCTTTAATTTGTACTTCATAACATCTTAGATAATATGTATTGCTTTGCATTAAATAATAATTGGACCGGAATAGGCCGTTTATTCTTTACGCGCTTCTGTAAGTGGTCGTCGAAAACTCTCTAATCATCTATACGTTTCAGAGATATAAGTTGTTTCACATCTCGTAAATACAAACGTAGGTAATATTTTAATATGTACATATTATAGGACTGATGTATTTTATTCGAGTCACGAATGTAAGTAGATTGTCAGTCACCCTGCTTACGTCACGCGATAGACGTGTAAAATTCACTTCGAAGTTTGCCACTTTTACTTTCACTGACCACTGGAGGTTCCCAGACTTTCATTGTTGAATAGCACGCATTTACACTACATACTATAAGTGCGGGTACACCTTCAGCACCGTAATGAGACAATAACTGAACTGAGGAATTTATTATATTACGTATTTTATTTTATTAACATTCTTACAAAGGTTACGTATTCAAGTGTTGTGAAATTTAACGATGTTTGACTTGTTTATGGAATCATTTTTATCAAGTGCTGATTGTCTTCATAACAAAGAGTTGTTTAGTTATTTAGTTACAAGCTGCTGCCCGAGACTTCGTCTGCGTAGGATTAGTACCATCGAGTAATATTTTTTCTTTTCGTAGGTCCCATCTACGTTTATACCAAAATTCTTAACCTATTTATTTAAAATATGTATAATTCTTGATTCGTTTCAAAGTATTAGGCGAGGACTTCACATAAATTCACTAATTATTTAAATATTTTCCAAAATAGAATTTTGATTTAACAATCATTGTTTTGCAAAATTTCATTCTCAAATTTTGACGTTATTATTTTCAATATATTGAAAATAAATAGCTAGCTATATAAATTATAGCCTATATGTTTTTCTGATGTATCATTAAAATCCATTCATTAAATTTCGATTTAAAGAGTAACAAACATACATACATCCATACAAACTTTCGCGTTTATAATATTAATAAGATTGAATGAGCTATAGTGAAGCCTTTAACACGACCATTTGGAATTTCCTCTGTTGGTTATGTTCCGGTTTAAGATGGATTGATGCTATCTTTTATCCAGACAGAGTTTGTATATTCGTAGTTTCTACCGAGATCTGTCATCTGCAGAAACTTTGAAAAATTATTTATAATGGAGGATAGTGACATTTCTTTGGAATAATTGTGTAATTGTTCCTCATTTGAAAAAAAAGTGAATTATTTATGGTTTATAATTAAGTATTTATGTACCTACTTAATCATGGTTTTGTTTTGATGTATTATATAATAAACATTTACAAACGTACTTTTTTGGAAGCGAGGTCTATAGTAGTAGTTCAAATAACTATGTACTAGTACTTCTTTTTACATTGACCCACACAAAATACCACTAGGGAAATAATTTCCCCCAAGGCCTATGTCATCTTTGCAGATGCTAAACACAACGTTATTTTCATTTTTCATTGCACATTCATATCCATCAATCCACTAGCCAGAAAAAAACGTTTCCAAATAGGATCGTTAAAAAGTCTACTTGTTTTCAAAGAGTGGACAACAACATTATAAAATTATATTGATATTTAAAAAAAAAGATACCACACGACTGAAGTAAAACTTTTTTAGCTCCATCTATATGTGTACGTATATGTATAAAATATATACATATACACATATTAATTTACTTCAAATATTTTAATTTATTATCAATCACCTTGCTCGATCACACTTTTCGTAACGATCTCGTCACGCATTCGCCAGCTTACTCCCCAAGTCAACGTGAGTAAAGAAGTTTTACTTTTAAAAAAAATGGTGCAATAATGAAAAATACTTGTTTTTGGCATCAATTTAATCAACCGTCTTCACAAAAATGTTAACAGTTATATAAAGCATGATAATCGTGACACATTATAGACTTTTTTTTATTAGTCACTAATTTCCATCAACATCAGAGTCGCCAGAGGAAAGCGGCTGCAGACAACCAGCGAACCAGCCAACAGTATAAATATGTGACATATTGACATCTTAAAAAAGATTATGATTTTTATGATATTTTTGTGATACAGAAATTTTACATTGTCTTGGTAACAAGTTCGACTTGTTTATGGGATCACTTTGATCAGGTCTCCATAACAAAGATCTTTACGGTATGCACTGCAGAGCGTTATCAGCAGAGAACTGACCATTTTAAAGTTAGTTAAAAGTTTAAAAATGCTTGCAACAAAAAGGGAGGTTCCAATGAGAAAGATCGATTACTTTCCTGTCAATTTTTTTTAATTAATATGGATTTATTTCATTCAAAACTTGCTTTAATATATACCTGCATTCAAGAAAACAATACAAATGCTCAAAACGCACCATGATAAATTATAAAATATAGTGTACTTCTTGTAAGTAATTTTTGATCAGAAGTATTTATGATTTTTCAATAATGTCTAAACAAAATAAGTGTGTAAAAAAATTTTTTGTTTGTAAGACCTTAAATAAATAGAAAAACTGAGGTATTTTTGTCACAAAACACATTTTTAATGATTTTAATGCAACTAAAATTAAAAATTTTATAACCGTGTTGCCTAGATTATGTATTGATTTATTTTCTTGTATATGTTATATGATTTGAAATTTGTGTTGTTTAATAGAATCTATCGTTTGAAAATTGAACAAATCTGCCAACGACAAACGGTATAACCTTTGTATATTAAAAACACACTTAGTTTTTCAAAATTTTAAAACTGCGCGTACCAGATAAAATAACAATCTTTCATAATCAATTTATGGTTTTTTGTAAAAATGAGTCAATACGTCTAGAATTTGATTTAAAAAGGACTAATTTCCTGTATTCTCTGGTAATACCCTCTTAATAAACGACTGGATTAAGTATAAATCTATTTGTATCGATAATGCTGATCATTTGAAAGTAGTTATTGAAGTAATGGAGCAGTTTACGTCTTTCCTACGAGTCCATAACAAACCTGCAGAGTTTTGTAGTTGGGGAAATTTCTTAGTATAAAGATTTAATGAGTAAAAGTGTAATAGGTAAATTTATATAGCATTTCCTTATATGTTCATATAGGTCCTGTATAGGGCTAACAGATTCTTCAGAACAGCTGCTAAACCTGTACGAATCTCAAGTACGCCCAATAAATTAAATATATGAGCAAAACAAAACTCGATAAACCCATACCTGACTTCGTCCATAGGACGGTGGTCACAATTCATTGTTAAATGACCGATTACCATATGAAATGCACATAAGCACTGTAGGCATGCTGAGTCTGTTCTACAGGTTTGTTATCGGAGCCTGCTCGAAGGAACTAGCAGCATTGATCTCCGGTACGCTGGTGCACGTTCGTGAAACTCGACGGTTACGAGCGGAACACCCGTTCAAAGTTGATGTTGTGTCTTCATGAGAACGGATCTTATATCGGCTGGTTTTCGTGTAAGTCGACATCTGTTTTTCCTCCTATAATTTTCCTCTAAAAGCGTAACTCTTTAAGCTCGCATTAATAAACCCCTTTCTACAGCCCCACCCTTGACCCACCACACGTGCTGTCCAACTGGGTGGCGAAATGGTTCACATGCCTTTACACTGAACAGACAGGAGTTCTCTTGTGAGGTATTGCATTAAAAAAATGCAGAAATGTAATTTTCAGCAGGGGGTAGTTATTCAGGATAGTTTTCTTTATATCGATTTTGGCCCGTAAATGGATGGTAACTGAATTAACGTTAAATAACCCCCTATTTTTTATGTATTTATGGTGCAAAATGCATATTTTATATGTAACGCATAATGTACACGAATCAGTCATCAGCCAGTGTAACGGCACCACTATACAACTACGATTAACCAGAATGAAAAATTTAGATTAAAAAGACGTCTTATTATTTTAGGAAGGGATTTTTCATGACAGATTTATATTCCATTTAAGTGATTTACACGTCTAATCAATGATTCATAGTGAAAAATTGCAATATCTTCCAAACACCGGAGATTAAACATTGTTGTTTCAATATCAATCATTGTTAAAAAAACTTTCGTCTTGAAATTTTCACGTGCTGCTTATCTCATACAACATATTATATTATTACTGTGAATGTTTTCGACGGCGCTGTAAACAAAAAGTGTTAAAAAAGCGCAGAGAAGAAACGTAACCAATCCCAAACGTGTTCACTGTTATAGTTTGTCCGAGGCGAAAATAACGAGGAACAAGTTACGCAAGATGCAGAATTCGGGCCGTTCACATTTGCAGCGAGGTAATGAGTTCTCGCCATACAGCCGACAGCCGACAGCCGCTCTCCCACCCGGCAGCCTCCTCGCCGTGCGGGTTGTTGACCAGATGAAAGTAAACTTGAACCTTTTCATGAAATTATCATCCGACGCGACGTTCACTGTCAAAAATGCGTTTGCAGCTGCTTACACCACGTGGAAGAATTTATCACTGAATACGGGTTTAATGTCTTTGCATGTAGGTACTTTACGTTCTGGGTAAGTCTGGGCAATCGATCGTATATATATTTTATGCATCAATCGTCTAGTTGATTAATCAGACATCTCCAAAAACTAAGTTTTGAGTTAATAAAGAAATTAATGAATAAAGAAAAATAGGAGCGCATCTAACCTTTACGCGCGATTGAAGTAAAATTTCTTTGACTATTGTGGCAGGTATTACTAAAAACGGTACAATTACTGCCATCTGTGTTTGTTTTTATTTCCAAAGGGTTGTCGCCTTCGCCAAACATTAATATTGATACAAAAGATTAGTGGCATCCCCAAAATACCGTCGAGCTAATGTGGAAGTTCTTCGTAGAAAAACCAAAAAGTAATAATTTGTGCTATGTTTAAAAAAAAATGAAAACTCCAGATCATATTAAGAAAAATGATACAAAGGGAGAGATTGATGTAAGACGAAGCATAAGAATTGGATCGACTTCTTTACTCCCAAATTTATGTGATTTGTTTGAGTGTAGTTCGAGTGTTTGAGTTGTTACCTACACGGAGAAAAATGTTATTCTAAAATACGATCATTTTATTCGTTAAAACTTCTTTCTTACGAACAAATTAACAGTGTTTCAATGTTTATTGGCGGGAAAATGTAAGAATAATTTGTTGGTATACGTACGAAATTACGTATACCAACAAATTATTCTTACATGTTCCCGCCAATGAACATCGAAACCCTGTTAATTTGTTCGTAAGAACTTTGGTCCCGTTTTTAACCGGTTTTACGAATAAAATGAACGTATTTTAGAATGACATTTTTCTCCGTGTACGGATGAAGTGAAGATTGCCCTGGCTATATCCAACTTCCAATAGGAGAGGGGGAACCAAAATAAGAAGTTATAACATATTACCATAGTGGACAATTTTGACATACGCCTGCACAAGTATTTGACAAACATTACATTAGAATAAAGAGATTATTGCTTGTGAATTAGTGTTCTGCATCGTGGAGCTACTATTACAGGGTAATACGGGTCTGCAGTCCAAACTAATTCGAACCAGTGTGACACATATACTATGTCGGTGTGCACATATACATTCAAACGTGCGCTCTTCAAAATAATTTGCCTGTGGGTACGCGTACCTATTCCTTCTTTGTGCCAATAGTCGTGCCGATGGGATTTTATTGAAGTTATAAAAATAACGGAGATAAAAGCTCACCCACTCGATAAATACAGCCTGAACCTCCATGTAAAAAATCAACAACAATGGTCACGCGGAGGTATGAAAATGGGTTCGCGTCGAGTAAATTACTTGCGAATAATTTTGAAGAAAGTTTTGTATTGTTGTCAAATCGGCACCAATAATTACATAAATGTACTGCGTTGTTTTGATACTATTAAGGTCACAAATTTGCACAGTTAATTGCCATGAAAGGGCTAATTAATAATATGCTGCTCACATTTGTGGACCTTTTATGAGAATACCGCACGAGAACCCCAACTGCTCCCAATCGTGGGAGGCCAGTGAGACTATCGCATCTACAATTGGGGTATGCTGTGAGGCTGAAGGTAAGTGGGGAGGGGAAGGATATGTGGAAGAGGAAGGTGGGAAAGTATCTGGCTATTCAGATCAAGATAAGATAACGTGAAATAACTTCGGGAGGTGATTCTACATGATGGTATAAGTAAAAAAAAAAAAAAAAACTTTTTTCGAAAATCCAACTTTTAAGGGTACTTATTTGGTAAAAAGATGAGATTAGTGCGGCATGTGTAGCCAGCACTATTATTTTCAGCCATTACGATGCGGGCAATCACAACTTTCCAACGTCGCCACTATCGCGTCCGACGGACTCACATCAAATTGATCGGTAAGTTTGTTTGGAAAAAAAAAGTTTGATATCCGGAAAAGTTATTAATCTTTCTTACTTCTATCATCATGTAGAATCACTCCCTGAAGTAAATGCATTTTACCCCCGGACAACTTGTATAATTAGATTATTTTAAATGATTAAATTGTGAAAACACAAATCAATCAAATAAAATTTACTTTTGGACGACGGGATTCGAATCCGCGACCTCCGGATCGCTAGTCAAGAGCCCAGCCCCTCGACCACGGAGGCCGTCAAAGCATATGATAGCAAAAATTAGTTGAACGCACGATATTTCACCATTATAGAAATGATACGAGAGATGAAGCAGTAGTTTCTTGAATGAACAGTGTGGGCTATTAAGTGCGCGGCCGATTTCATACAAAACGTAGTTTTGGATTTTAGGCGAAAATACCCAACCAAACTGAAAAATTATTTTTGTAATCAAAAGGTATGTCAAATGTCGATCTCGGACAGGAGCTATTTTTATTTATTTTTGCTTTAATTTATAAAATATATGCTATTAAATATTTTATGATTTTAGAGCCAACTTGGACAAATATTTGCGAGTATGTAAAGAATTAAAAAAATAATTGTACAAAATTTTAATTTTAAGTTATTTTTAATTGTTCGTATTCTAGATGCAAACAACGAGTAATTAAGTAAAAATTAATGTGTTTAGACTGTTTTTTCTTCTTTTTTTTATTGCTCGTAGGTACATATACATTGTATATATTTTTAATACATTTTTTAAATATCGTGATTCACCTTTTTTTTTTGAGCAATGCTCGTGTAAAAAAGGTGGAGCAGCGAAAAACAATTCAACATATATTTTTAAAATGTGTAGTAAGGATAATGAAAATTATAATATTTAATTTTTTTATATATGTATATCATACATTATACGTGAAACAGAATTGAGTAAAGAAAAGATATAAAAGAAGAAGAAGAGAGAAAATAAAAAAGAGTATAAAAGTAAAGGGATTTCCAAAGTCACAGTCACAATGATTGTAATATGTTATTGATATATTGTTTTAATTAACCTTTTGAATTTTTTATAGTTTGTTTCCAATCTTAAGTTAAGGGGTAATTGGTTAAACCATTTGACTCCAAAATATTTATAAAATTGTTGGGCTGTGGTGGTATTACAACGCGGGATAGTTATAGAGCCAAGAATACTTGGTCTTTTGCTGTTTGAAATAGATATTGAGGTATCGTTGTTGAAACAATCTTTGTGTATTTGTAAAAGTGAATTTTTTTAATAAATAATGTGTAGTGAAGGGACTTTAAATTCTTGAAATAATCTTATGGTGGGGTAATCATATGGTTTTTTTTAAATTATTTTTATTAATATTCTTTGGATGATTTCTAAAGGCAAGAGAGAAGTTTTGAATGCACCACCCCAGCCAACAATTCCATATTGTAATACAGATTGAATCAGTGAAAAATAAATGATTCTTAATAGTTTAAAATTTAATATGTTTCGGATTCTAAGAAAAATGTACAATAATTTTCTTAATCTTTCTACTGTTGCATTGATCTGTAGTTACCATTTTATGTTACTATCTATAATTACACCGAGTTATTTTACATTAGTTTTAATAGTGAGTACAGAGCAGTCAGGTTTACATGAATTTAAATTTCTATTACAATTATATGAATGTATACTAATCTTTAAATTTTCAGGGAATGCATGTTTATTAATGGTGAACGGTATTACAAAGGTTTTTTCCGTATTAAGTGACAGCAAGTTTTTATCGAACCATTTTTTTAGTATGTTTAAGTCTAACTCTGCTGTTTTGAATTGTACATGTGAATTTAATTTATGAATTTAATTTATGAATTGTACCTACGAGTTCTCTAAAGTTATGCATGTGGATTTAGCATTAGATATATTCTTATTTATTATATTGTGTTTATGCTTTATTTATATATTTTGTAATCTTTTTTATTTAGGTTATATTGTTGTTATAAAAGAAATTTGTATTCTATGTGTTGCCCAATAGGGCGTCAATAAATAAATAAATAAATACAATATTATGAAATATAAAATTTAAAATAATTTTGCTTTTAGAAACAATTTTGATGGGTGTAAATTTAAATTACAAATTACCTATTTACATCGAAACAAAGCTCGTCGTTTATATATTAAAATTAATACCCAAAGCAATGCATTTTTAACATTTATTAATTTTTTATTTTATTTTTCAGTATATTAAAATTAAGGATTGGACAAAATTTTTTTATTACAATTAACTCACAAAAAAATTAACCAAAACAGATTTCTTTAATTACCTATACGTCATCGTTTAAAAGCAAAAAAAAGCTAGCTCATGTCCAAGATTGAAATTTGGCCTACCTTTTTATTACAAAAATAACTTTTCAGTTTGGTTGGTATTTTGGCCTCTAATCCAAAACTACGTTTTATATGAAAGCGGCCGCGCAGCCGTTCCTCTTAAGCTTTTATTAGCAAATCCTAGCTTAATTTGTTATTATGTCCGAGATTATCTGAAGGATTACAAGACAAATTACGCCCCGTTGTAAGCCGGATCTAAACACCGACGCCTATCTATTGAGAAAATGAAATATTTTTAAGCATTTCATCAATAGGTCTTCTTGTTATTACTGTATTACGACATTATTTTTGTTGAAATTAGATTTAGTTGGTATTTTCTGATTTTATTTGCTTAAACTGGTAAAAATTTTTTTTTTGTAAATTAACTTATTTTTTCAACATTTTAACTATCAATTTTATGTCAAAACAATAAGTTGCCTGGAGCGTCAAAAAATAAAATACTATGAGAAAATACTATTTATTAAATGCCAGCTTTGGTTACTATTCAAAATGTGCAACACACAATAATATTATATGGATTCCGTTTTATATTTTTTTAAAGTTTTATCGACATTTCAAAAAAATTTACATAAATCATCTTGGGAATAACCATTCCAAGCTTTCAAAAGAACGTTAATTTTAAAAATATCACTCCGCAAAATACATTTTTTTTTACTAAAATGCAATTATTTTCAAATGAAATTGTGAATGAATGCGTTGTCATCGACAACGATTCTATCTGCCGAGTTTCATCTCGATCGGTTGTCGGGAAGTGGGTTAATTTCCATTTCCAAGATTCGCGTCAGGCAAACAAAAGTGAAATTCAAATGTCGGTATAATCGTTAAAAAGAAATATCCACTGTACCAATACTTATATTTTTTAATGTGTACTGATTCCGGAATCAGTCGTCAACCGATGTTACCTTACAGGTAAATATACCTTAAAATTCAACAAATTAATGTTATTATTATTAAAAAAATGATTTAGCCGGTTCATTATTTATAATTAATAATACAAATATTTTTGGAATAATTTAATGAGTACAGCCTCAAATTGTAAAATTTAATCAATTCGGTCTAGATCCGACCGAAACTTTTTCTAATTTTTCTGTTTCACATTTTTCGGTTGGTAGTCTATTCATGTATTGCCACGAATCTACCACGTATCTAACACGAATGAATATTTGATTAATTTCAAATATAATTTACACCATAAATTCAATATAGATTATTTCGAATTTGTCAAAGTAAAGCACACCTGCATACTTTCTGCGCATTTATCAAGCAAGCAATACTTAACTATATAATATAAAACCAATTAAAGTCGTCAGCGTTCATTGGGTGATCTCATTTTAATATATCATAAAAAAAATCAATTTAATTAGTGTAAAACGGAAATGGATGTAGCAAATGTGTAGATATTTTTTTAATTGGCTAACCCGTCAGTATTATGATCACACATAAATAATCTGATTTATGACAGCAATATCATATATACATTATTGTTGAACATTGGAGTTTATCCACCACTTACCCACCCTGGTATAAGTAACAGATGGTCACTCTTTCAAAGCTCTCGCAAGGACTCTATTTTTTTTGATTGAACGAAGCTACATTTATTTTTAAACGAATCTTACTTTGTTAGTAATACATAACAAGAAATACATAAAGCAATAAGTGTGAAAAGGTATGTATATAAACAAAGCAATCGAAAGACAACTAACGGTAAGCGAGGCGGAATTCCCTGGGTAATTGCATCCAGCGTATCCTGCAAGCACCTGTGTAGGAGGAAGATAGAGTATAAAAAGGGTATGTCACTGGATACGGATGGGATTCCTCTCCAAACGATTGACAATACCAGCAAGAATGTGTATGGCGTTCGGTCTAGCCCTAAACCGCGCCCCTTAGCCGGTTCCTCGGTGGTGCCTCAAAGAAAAGTAAATGAGAGATTGGGGGGAAAGTCCCATGACCCTGAGGAATTCAGCGTCGAGTAGCCAGAGGCAGGGCGAAGGAGAAAAACATTATTGTCGAACAGTTTCTTATTCACACCTTAAAGGTTATATTATAAGAAATATACCTAATGTTAACAGAAAGTATTTAAAAGAAATGAGATTAGCCGTCTACGGTGGAGTTCTGATTACAACCTTTAGTATGTTGTGACCTATATGAAACTCTCAGAGAAGGCATAATGTAGACAAGATTTATATCCATATAAACGCGATCAATAATAAATTCATTCTTCAATTTTAGAGGTTTCTGGAATATTTAAACATTAAAAATTTTGTAAACATCCCTAGTTCGTAGTCAAGTCGAATATAAATCCTCGATCTGGTCCCCTCATTATAAATTACATTCAGATTCAATCAAAAAAATTCATCATAAATTCCTAAGACACATTAATTTTAAACTCGGTATTACCATTGAAAACATAAACTATAATTACTTAATATTTTGCAAAGGTAGAAGAAACTTGATGAAAGAATTAAATTTATTAAAACTCTCAGATCGAAGAATTATATCCGACTTAAAATTTATTTAAGTACTAAATAAATAAGTTTTTTGTTTGTTTTCTTTATCTCCACACAGGAGGCCATGAAGAAAATAATTCACCTCAGGGCCTTTGTCATCTTTGGGTATGCTGTGTGGAGGGTATTTCGAGGAAAGCTAGGAGGATAAATTCTGGGATGGAAAAAGTTATGAAGGGTGGGTAGGAATGTGGGGGTCGGTGTCTCTAGGAATGACAAACATATGAATTCATCCCTCCCACTGCGGTGCAAGGCGATGTTCCGGGAGAGTCCGGCTGGAGAGATCAAAAGTTCTCCCTCAACCAATCTCTCCCGATCCGGCCTGCCACGCAGCTGGCAAGTGCATGCACCCCAAGTGACGCAGGTCACTTGGGGTGACCTATGACAGAGGTATTGGTTATCCAATAAATAATTCCGGGGCGGCGGTACCCATACCCACCGCCTGCCGGAAATCATAAAAACTTAACCAATTAATAAATTCAAAATAGATTGTAAGTAATAAGCAAAATAAAGTGTTATAGCACGTAAGTTATAATAAGTAATTTGTAAACTTAAATGTGCAAATACCTAAGTAATATATTTATTTATTTATTTGTAATAATAAAAATACATTTATAAAAATTATTTTTCCATTCTAGAACAGTCAAATTGACAGGTATTGTACGTATTATGTAGGCAGGTACATGATGAATATATTTGGTAATTCACAAAAATTCCAAATGTTTAAAATGAAAATAACGCTGCACCTATTTTTTCTTAAAATGGGGGTTATACTTGGCGGTGACAAACTTGGTGCAAAATGTTATGCGTTTAGTTCAGTTTAGCAAAAAAACAACAAATATCCTTAAAATAGTATCTAAACATTTTGTTTGTGTTTTAGGTGTTTACTTAAGTAATATTCCCATAATAAATAAGTACAAAGAAAATTAATACATGTTTATTATTATCATAACCAAGACGAGTTCACAAACTGTTGGTTCATTTCTGAGATACTTTCCATTCTATGAAATACGACGACAGCAGAAAATGCCGTAAGTGTTACAGTTGTCTGCAGCTGAGGCGTTAATTTGGAAATAAAGCAATGCACCGCTGTTACATTTTTGCAGCAAATCCACGATCATTCAAAAAGTGGCGTTATTGTTGCGGCTCGGGCAGAGATGGCGCTAATAATTATAGAAAATATGTTTCTAAATATATTTTTAAATTAAAAGTGTAAGAAGTATTGTTTTAAAAAGTAATTTATTTACGAATATTTTTGTGTGGAAAAATTTCAAGATATTTCTGCTAATATTTCTCGCAAAATTTGGCATTTTCTTCGAAACGGTGCATTTTAAATTAAATTATCCTTCAACCTAAATTTGATTGTGATAATAAATCCGCACCATATAAATTTATTCGTTTTTTAACCTTTTTACTTAGAAATCAAACAATTTTTTTTTCAGTATTAATGTGTTTTGATTATTAAAATTTTTTTTTCGTAGGTATTTGAATTGTACCTAAGAGTTCTCTAAAGTTATCCATGGGATTTAGCTTTAGATATATTCTTATTAATTTATTACATTGTGTTTATGATTTATTTATGTACTTTGTAATCTTTTTTTATTTATTTTATACTGTTGTTATAAATTAAATTTGTTTTCGATATGTAAAAGCCCAAATAGGGCGTCAATAAAAAAATAAATATTACCCAAGAGGAATAAATATCACCACGAGGACATACGGAGGGTAAATAAGGAGGGTATTTTAATGAAATAAGAAAAAAAGGTATGTGGGTAGGATTCCAGGGTGTAAGTGTGTTCAGGAGTGACGGACGTATGAATTCATCCGTCCCGCTGCTGTACAAGGCGATGTGGTCCGGCTAGAGAGGTATAGGTTAGGTCTCCCTTTACAAGTCTCTCTTAATAGGCGGGCGAACGCATTCGCCGCCAAGATGTAGAGAAACCTCGCCGCACGAACCCGAGCACCCTTGCTAAGTAACCTAACATAATCAATATTCCTTGGTTGGCTATCCAATAAATTAGTCACAGGGCGGCGGTACCCGTGCCCACCTCCCAAATATAAAAATTTGTATTCGGCATCAAAAGCCTCTTAGTGAAAACCAAGCCAGTGAAATTAACATATTCATATCTCTGTTATTCAAATTATTGACTAATCACCCACTGTTGAGATGGTTTTGATTGGACCTATAGAACTTTCGAGTATTTAAAAGTCACTGTTTTAATAGTGCAAATACCCTTCACGCATTGCAAAAGACGTCTGGAAAGTTTTCATCGCTCATCATAAAAAACGACCAAGGGCCTTAACTCCTTTCACTGTCACTTAAGTTATACATGAACACTGATAAACCCACTTACGACCAATCACTGGCGGTGTTAATGCGGTGCTTTTGTGAACGCATGCGTTAATTTTTGTAAATTAGAACTTAAATAGAAAGAACAGGTTTGGTTACATATGTAACTATTTTCACATTTTCTTGTGGCTTTGACTACCTGTATAAAATCTTTTTAATTGAAATTTATATAATTCCGAAATTTATTTGGAGAAATTTGTAATGATTATGGATATCCAACTGACCGTCATCAAAGTATTATGATGCGACTATAATATTAGGTTAAATGAATCGATTTAGTTTCCTGCATATGTATACATGAATACATTTTATAGCTTTATAGCTTATAATAATGGCGGCAGCAAATAAAAATTATTTATGGTTTTGCATTCGTGGGTTTTCGCGACCTTTCTTCCAATAATTGTAAAGAATTTCGGTTGTTTTAAATTACAAAAGATTTTTTTTATCGTTATGAAAGCTTCCATACTAAGGTATCGCTGGAATTAGAATGATACGATAGTATCTTATATATGAATATGGCCCAATGGTTGTGGCGCCAAGTGACATGACTATTCTAAAAATAGACGCTTACCCCATCGAGTGGTGAGGGGAGTCAGATAAGAGTTACATGAGTTATTTGTGCGTCGTCGTCGGTAGATCTTAAGGTGCTCTAAAAATATAAATTATGCACAGTGAGGAACGGAACACGTTTTCATGTAAAAACGTAACGATAGTGTTCTACTTACCCGATTTTTATCATGTATCTAATGTAATAATGTATAAAATGTAATTAACAATCTATATGTTCTAAAAACAAATAAAATTGATTGTTAACCACCATTGGACACCGGCGTAGGTTGCAAGTTGAAATTTAGTGGCTTAGCAACTGGACATCACAAAATGAATAATTCTCTTACTTTTAGCAAGAATAAAAGTAACTTTCAAATCCCATTTTGCAGCGTATAAAATTATGTGTAAGATACTTTGAAATTTTATAAAGAATTGCTTGGGGCGCCACTGCGCTGTACTACAATACAGCCGTACGTGTTCCCTAGACACAATGTCATTTATCTGAACGTGCGGGGATTTTACTGTACTTAAAGGCGTGGCGCTGAAGTACCTAGTAATTATTTATAGTGCAAGTCCATTCCAACCAATTGTCATATTATTATTTCTACGAAACGGAAGAAAGTTTCTATTTTATGTGATTTCCCATATAGGAATTTTATTGCATTATTTATGAAAATAACTAATTACCTACTTTTATTAGGTACTAGTAGTTGATACTTGGCTACTTTGAAGTACCGATTAATTTTTTGAATTTCTTTAACTCGAAAATGTTTTTAAAAAGGCTTCCATACTTAGATCCCCGCCATAATTAGTGATGTAACGCTTTGGCGGTCGTCAAACATTTAAATATATCTCGTGGCCCAATGGTCGTGGCGCCCAGTGGCATGTATTTTAAAAAAATAGACGCTTACGTCATCGAATGGGAAGTCGGGACAGAAAAGAGTTACATGAATTATTCGTGCGTCGTCGTGTAGATCTTGAGGAGCTCTAAAAAGTAAGATAAGCAGAAAAATATAAAATTTGCACATTGACGAACAGAAGATTTTTCAAATAAAAAACGGTAATAAGTAATAAACAATCCCATTTTTTTAAAGTTAAGATATTGAAAAATTTTTAAACTCGATGAAAATAAGCTTATAACTAATTATGTTATTTTGTGATACTTAATTGATATTTCAATGGTCTAGCTCAAGGTTGAGATAACAATGAAGTCGGAAAAGGCTGTGCAAAAAGGTTTCAAAAACCGAAATACTACATCCTCGGTATCAAACTGCCTGCCTTGTAATGACATCAGCCTCCAAATCAGCACGGCATGGCTGCTTAGTGAAAGAATATCAATCAGAATCCGAATGTTGCTTGAAATGGCTTTGAGCCAGTTCTCAAACTTCCTCTGCCCCATGTATTACCCTTCCTCACTTTCTTTCTAACACCCTCAAAGCATACACAAGCTGGGAATGCAATAGTCTCACTGGCTCCGGATTGGTCGGTTGAGACTTTGAAAATTTAGAATCTATTCCACGGCCGGGTAGCAAACTCATACATATATTAATTTAAACAACAATCGTCTATCCATAATTCAATAATTTAGATTTAAATTCTGCCAAATCAAATTTTTACGTAACTGCTCAAACTAGAGAATCTTATTTCACGGTTGAGTTATCATTGAGGATCACACCATTTTCAGAATAAAGAGTATGTAACAAAATGCTCAATCATTTTTCCGCAATGAATATCGCTTTCAGCGCGAACCAACACACTCGTAACGCAACAACCAACATGATGCGGGCAACTAAAAATGCAGCAAATTTTAAACATTTCTCTCTTACCTCAAAAGTAGCGACTGTTTGAGAAAGGTGTGCAAATATTAGCATAATTTAGATTTCTAAAAAATACAATTTGATTCTGTGCGAAATAATATTATGTACACTGCATGTATTATATTTATTATTTAAAACATATTGTTTTAGAAACCGCTTTACCAAATCTAATTGATTCCGTAAATAATATGATGTATTGAATATAGGTACGTAGCGAGAAGAAAAAAACGTGATTGACGCAGGTTCCAATAATCTAAATAATAATATATATAACTTATTCAACTTACGCTGAAATGAGAAATATTCATCGAGGTTTTTTATTGGCCTTTTGATAATTTGGATAAAAGGTTTCCCATTCCCATATTGAAGTGAAGAAGTGCTCTTAAAGATTGTGCCGTCCCTGCAAGAATATATTTCAGTTACGCTGCAATACCTCGGGAGCCGGAAGAATTAGCAATGCACGCTATTATAAGCAATATTTAGCTAATGTGGTGAATATGCTCGATAGTTAAAACTTAATGGTATTTTCACATTTTTTTAAATCATCTAGAAAATAAACTTATTCTACTACAATACATATATTTTCGATCTATTCAAAACATCTATTTCTATCAATTGGTTCTTGTATAATTTAAATTAATCATACTATTTTCGATTGTTGGTGCCTGGGTAATTAAATAATTTGAAATATTACTCAAGTTCAATGAACTTTTCATTACCAAATTTTTTATTTCTTAAAAAAATAAGCAAAAAATTACGATTATTATGGCATTTTAATTTTATTTTAATGTTGACGCATAAATTTTCTACAGCGAGTCTAAGTTCCCATTTTTGTAATACCGACAAAACGATATTTTGGGGCGGGGCTATCGTGTGACGTCATAAGCGTTAGCCGGCTTTGAAAAAATTCTGACAGTAGTACTTTGTTTTTTATTGACGTGCGTTAGGGACATACAAATAAGGCTTAATGATTCATGTTTTTACGCAATATTACCTACGTAAGATGTCATTGACATTTATTGCCAGTAACGTAACTCGGATACCGATCGGTAGCAGTTAGGAAATTCGATCTCATCCTTAGCGGAATGATTTATAAGTATCAAAACGTCGATGTAACTATGTCGGTGTATCTGCATATTGTACATAAGTCTAAATGTTACGAATTCGATTTCCCTTTATGTAAATAATAACAATACAATACATTTATGCAATGGCGGATTAAGCAGAAGATTCTGGGAATGGGAGTGCGTAACGTATAGTTTATTTAAATGTTATTGTAGGTATATAATTTAAAGTCCTGTCGCGCTTTCAACCTTTTACCAGCATCTGTATATATTGTGCCCATTTATATTTATTTTATCTTATAAAAATCAACCGTCTATGGTTGGTTTTATTTCTACGCAACCTACTTAACTGGTGAACCAGTTAAACTAATACCTTTTATACAAATATATTACATTCAACTAAACAATATCTAAACAAATTCAGATGTGTTACATTTATATAATTGTATATTTAAATTTCGACTACCATAATACGGACGAGGGTCTAGTGTGGTAGTCGAAAAGCATGTAAAAAAATGTGTTACAAATAAAGAAAAAAATAATGTTAACTTTATCTTCACTACAAAATAGCAATAATAACAATACTTAAATAATAATAAATGTATGATATATATACATATCTACAACTAAAGTGAACAGAGGTGTATAAATTGGCAAGAAACTGGAAAGGATTCACAGCATCAACATGCTAACTTGCAAAAAGAATTTTTTAAATTATTTAATGTTAGCATGACAATTTTTTTAAAGTTTCTTAAATTACACGAACATATGTCCATATCATTAAAATTCTTATTAAATATATTACAGGCTCTGAATATAATAGCATTTGATCGGAGATTAGTAGAACATTTATGATGATGAAATTATTAATAATAATTATTATTAATCTTCAATCGTGAAATATACAAAAGTGTGGTGCTGAAAGGGTTAAGCTGCAAGCATCACTTTATTATCTACGTGTTTTCGATTACTATTTTTAAAAAAAAGTACCAGGCCACAATCTAACTGCGCCGTTGTTAATCTAAGGTAGCACCTGAAGTGCGTGCTTTCTTTTGGTAATGTGTTATTCGTAGATATTACTCGAGCTACTTTTACAATCAGATTTAAATATCTAACGGCCAAAAGTGTTATGTTGTTTGACTTTTAATTTAAGATGATCCACTAGTCCTTGACTCATTCGGAATTGGGCGGAGCGAACGATTTTTGGGCGTTTACCAATAAAAACCCTAATCTCTAGCAAACAACAGTGTTTTGTTATTCCCCAAGTATATTTTTAAAGATCGAAGCGCCGCGTAGACTAAGGCATGTCTGTTTGCCCCGGGCTCTGGGCGTAGAATGAGCGACGGGCTAAAATCCTTCCGTACATGGCATAAGGATGAAATTCGCACTTACAAATTCGTTGGGTACCGCCTATTTTTATTCACTGAAAAGAAACGTCGCCAAAATGCACGTTTTATTTTATTTTGTGAAGTTCAGATACAAATATTAAAATGTTTTCCGATCACTCTATAAGAAACTTAATTAGCTACATTATTCAATAAAACAACACCAGAAAAAGGATTTGTAAGTAGGAGATTTTTCACATTTAACAATTTTTTATAGGTCAGACGCATAGTTTTTTTCTAAGCGTATTAAAAAGCTTATCAAAAAAATAGTCGATCACTTTAAAGGCCAAGATGTGTTCTACTCACAGTATTTAATTGAAGCATCTATATTATTTCTAAGCGATCAAATTTTCAAAACTAATACACAAGATTTTATACGATTTTGCATTTTTCCGCATGTCTTCACCTTAAGAACAATATATCACAAATAAATCAAACAATATGGAATGCGTTTTCCAATAATATTTTTACCTGGGTATCTTTTTTTCTGAGGGAAATTGGCAAGGTAGTCAAATCTCATATATCCCGTAGAGTATCTTTATATACATATGATGTAAAATAGAAAATATGTAAATACGAGGAAACATTATAAATTGTATCAAGAAAACCATATAATGTAGAAAGACGCACTGTCCGAATCGTTTGAGTTAAAAAACTTGGTCAGTCAGGCAGTAAGCATACCTCCAGTATTGTTTAACTTAAACATAGATCAACTTACCAACAGGTTAAATAATGCTGGGGTAGGCTGCCATATCGGCGGACAATGTGCTAACAATGTGAGTAACACAAATGAACTACATAGTTTTGATGACACCATCGATAAAGATGCTACGTACACGGAAAAAAATATTATTTTAAAATACGATCATTTTATTCGTAAAAACGGTTAAAAACGGGACTAAAGGTCTTACGAACAAATTAACAGGGTTTCAATGTTTATTGGCGGGAACATGTAAGAATAATTTGTTGGTATACGTAATTTCGTACGAATACCAACAAATTATTCTTACATTTTCCCGCCAATAAACATAAAAACCCGTTAATTTGTTCGTAAGAACTTTAGTCCCGTTTTTAACCGTTTGTGCGAAAAAATGATCGTATTTTTAGAATAACATTTTTCTCCGTGTGTTAGACGGACCCACGTGTCAGTAAAACGGAATTAATTCAAAAACTCTGGCTTGTCCTAGTGTGGCTATAAAAATGGATTGTAAACTGTAATATCTAGCATGTAAAGAACAATAAATAAATACAAATACGAGTGTGCTTTAGATCACACGATCGAAGTAAATACTTATTTTGTAAAATAATTTAATTTTCTTACATTGAAGATTCGTTTGGACTGTTACCAATCATCGTGATAAATCAATGCACTGAGTTCGCACACTCTAAACGAATTTTATTAATTTTATTATTAGAATTACGCTTAGAATGGATAGTTAATTTAATTCTTACAAAGTTTAAAATAAAACTTTTTTTATGCGGATTCTAGTTAGCGGGCGACGTTTATTCACCAAATTATAGGGCACGTAATCGCCAATAAGTTGATGGTTGATGAGCGCTTAGTGTAAAGTATTAAAGGGCACAATTTATAGACAACAACTCATACGAAGTGGTCGATCAATTATTCACCTACCTGGGCTCTAGTCTGACAGAGAACAATGAGGATCCAGCAGAAATCAGAAGAGTCACAGCAGCCAACAAAAATACTTCTCTTTGCTGCCAGTCAAGTAGCGTCCACAGGAAAACGAAGGTAACCATATATAACACCATTGTGATAACATACGTATAACACTGTATTGGCATGTGGATGTGAGGCGCTGACATTGACATCAAAGATGGCCGAAATGCTGGATACTTTTGAAAGAAAAGTTTTAAGAAGAATATGTGGACCCGTGAAAGAGGGGGAACAGTGGCGCATCCGGCACAACAAAGAACTGTATGACATATATCAGGCCCCCAATATCTCAGCCCATATAAAACTCCTCAGGTTGAGATGGGCTGGACATGTACAGAGAATGCCGGACACACGCGTCCCAAAAAGAATTATGGCTGGACACCCTGGTGGAAAGAGAAAAGTGGGAAGACGAAGTAAGAGGGGATGCAGCACAGCTTCTCCAGATAACTAACAGGAAGTCAGCTGCTGAGGACAGGAGGAGTTGGAGGCGAATGTTGCGGGAGGCCAAAGCTCGATATGGGCTGTAGCGCCATCGAAGAAGAAGAAGAAGAATATTCCATTTGTGACAAGGATGCAGTTTTTAATGTTTTTTTCAACATTTTATCAACTTCATCAACAGTAGCATAGAAATGCTTCGCGTGCAGTACAACAGACACTGCAGTGCTTCTAAGGTGCTCACGGAGGGCAAGTCCCTGGTTATTCTAAAGTAGGTATACTTTTGTTTATACTTTAATATTTTTTTTAAAGTATTTTAAAATATATTATTATTTAAATATTTTTCTTTAAAATATCTATTTTTATCAATCATCATAATTTTAATTGGTAATAAAGTTTTTTAATATTATTTAAATTATGCTTCCGCATTTATTATTCTTGTCATTACATTACATTATAACATATACGACTATCATATTAAGGGCATGAGCCTGGTAGTCAAGAGATTGAAAATAAATTGTCATGTCATTTTTTTATGAAATAAAATAAATACCGATATTTTTAATTTAGAACAGTCTCCTTTTTTTAAAAAGTCAAGTTCATTGATCAGTAAATGTAACTTTATTATAATATTCGTGTTTTAAAGTTCGTCCGAAGTCTAGATCATTGTATTATAGGCATCACAATAATAGAATGAGCGGAAGACATGCACATATTCTGAATACATACTCTACATAGATTTATGCCGCAGATAAAGTATTATCAAGAATTTTAATTACCGCTGTAGTGTGACACACTTCTCTCTTCTCAGGGAAAATAAAATGTCAAAAAACAAAACATGTGTTATTGGTTTCCGCCTTCCGGTTTCCGCTGAAATCAAATGGGAATATTCTGTGTATTCGCTGCCTCATGCGTTTTGGAAATTGTTTCCGCGAACTGTGGAATAAACATTATGCAAGCTTATTATTCAGAATCGCATTGGCGATCGTCAAAATGGCGTAATAACAGATAAAACGATTCACACGAAGCACAATACATTACAACATGTAAGCATTTACACTACTCCCTAACTTATAGTCTGCAATGAAAATACCATGTAATATTACTTAGCTGAAATGTAATTCTTGCTCCTACAGTGTGATACAACCCGTTCGCCTCGCCAGACTAGATTTTTTTAACGCTCTCCTCTCGCATTCGCCAGCTTACCCCCCAAGTCAAGCGTCCGTAAATAAGTTTTACTTCAAAAGTTTTGGTCGTATCTACGAATTGATCCCAAAACCTTAGCCTTGCCGGGGTTCTGTTCTAACCAGTATGCTAATTAGATTCTATCCCCGTCGGTCACATTTTATTATATTAACTAAGAATTAATATTATTAATAATTTTTTTTAACTAATGTTTTCTTAACGCACTTTTCACTGTCTGTTATCTTTATGTATGATTGCAAGATTCTTCCTGAATAAAGTGCAATCTAGAGAGTTTCTTGGATAAATATATTCATTTTTATTTCAATGTGCGACATCTGTTGATTTTTCTACATGTCTAGAATGAATATTTTTTTTGGAATCACTTAACGAGTAATATCTCAAACTGTATTTGATCTCTGAAGACAATATTCGCGACTCCCAAACGAAAATTTGAAGAGCCTATCCATTTCTGTCATATTTTACTGTATTCATTTTCTTAACGAATATTAAATATTAAAATTTGAGGTTTTACTCGTGATGTTATTCCAAAAAATATTAATAAATTAAATAAATTAATAATTAGTTACAAGGCCGTAAAAATTAAATCGAAGTGTAAAATATTATTTTTATTAAAGGTACCTACTTACAGTACAGTAAATTAACTTTTTATAAAACCCAACACTTCTAACTGGGCTTTTCTCTAACAGTTGAACTTTTTCAAAAAAAGCTGTTATAGGTAGAGCGTAAGAAAGTAGGTACTTATACCACTGATTAGAGAATTGATAAAATTGTAATCGTAATCTATTGGTACCAATTGTGTAGAAAATAGATTTTGTCAATTTACATTCCTAAAACTTCTCGGCTCTTCGGCTTCAAACATGCCAACGAAAGTGATCACTTATTCAAGGAGAATAGTGTGAAAATTTTATTATTAATGCCATTCAGTATCGAGACGGCGTTGTTTGAATTGTTTGTTTAAGAGCGATTGAAATGTTTAAAATTGAATTTTATTATTAATGCCATTCAGTATCGAGACGGCGTTGTTTGAATTGTTTGTTTAAGAGCGATTGAAATGTTTAAAAATGCTTGCAACTGTACAGAGAGGTTCCAATGAGAAAGATCAGTTATTCCCCGTATCAAATTTTAAAATAAAAAATTTAATATAGATTTATTTCATTCAAAACTGAATATTTTCCTATTTTCAAATAAACAATAAAAATGCCCAAAACGTACGATGATAAATTATATAATATAGCGTACTTCTTGTAAGTATTTTTTAATCATAAGTATTTATGATTTTTCAAAAATATCTAAAAAAAATAATTGTATAAATTTTTTTTTTTATATTTTAGTTTGTAAGACCTTAAATAAATAGAAAAACTGAGGTATTTTTGTCACAAAACACGTTCTCGGATTTATTTATTAATAATTTTAATTTAAGAAAAATTAAAATTCTCAAAACTGTGTTGACTAGATTATGTATTGATATTTTTTTTTGAATGACTACGTATATGATTTGAAATTTGTGTTGTTTAATAGAATCTATCGTTTTAAAGTTGAACACATCTGCCAACGACCAACGGTATAACCTTAGTATATTAATTATACACATAGTTTTTCAAAGTTTTAAAACTGCGTGTCGACTAATTGGTGTTATTTTTAATTTTTTTATTATTTTAAATGAATTAATAATTAATTTATAGTTTACTTGTGGCGCGTTCCCCAGTGGACGATTCTCTCAATATCGACTGGACGTATTTAGTGACCAATTCTGAATAGACAGTCTCCACCTTCCTTTCTTGCATCTCTCTTTCCCCATCACACCCCAAATGGGGATGCAATAGTCTCATTGGCTTCAACCGGTTGGGAGCAGTTAGAACTCATGTGTGATATTAACAATAAAAAAAAATCTATATTTTATTACCACATCTGAACATCCTGGTGCTTCCCAACCTTCCTCTCCCCTAATTCTCTACCCTGCCCACTCCGTTCAGGCAGGCTCTAAACGGGGATGCCATAGTTCCACTCTCTCACTGAACAGTAGGAATACTTGTACGGTAATCATTCGGTTTTACATAAAGAAGAACGAATTGCAATCTTGAGAGCTCAGGCGTCGGGTGGGAATGCTATCCTTGTTCTACCGGTATTTCAATGGAAAATGCTCCGGGAAACTAGCTTTATTGATCCCCTCGGCACCGGTGCGTAGTTGGAAAACACGCCAAACGCACGCTAAACATATGTACACGATTAACATTATTGTCACATTAGAACGGGTCGCTTCTACGACTCGTTCTTGTGTTCAACAGCTTGGCGGTGGAATGATTTGCCGGCCTCTGTGTTTCCTCCTTCCTAATACATTCAAGTTCCAGTTCAAGACTCCTCCCTCTCCCCAAAAAGACCCCCCCCCCCTGAAGCATCTTCAAAGATGACAAGGTCCAGAGGGAAATTATTTTCCTCAGGGCCTCCTTTGTGGTGTTAATGTTTATAAAAAAAGTAATGCAATATTTTTATTTTTGTAAAAAACCCACAACACACTTCTATTTGTTTATCTCTTCAGTGATACTTAAATATTAGGTTTTCACGCTAATTCTCTTACACCATTTTGAAATAACACTTAAAAACAGACCAAGAAAATCAAGTACTACTTTTCCTTCAAACAGCGGGAAACGTTGAGCTTAGTTTGTCGGTATAGGAAATATACCTAGCAGAACATAGGTTCTCAACCTTATTTTGCCCACTGCCCACTTTGAGAATATATTTTTTTCATGGAGGCCCCTAAATTTTTCTTACTTACCATCCGGCGCGAATCTGAAACATTTATTTCCACGATTATATTTAAACGTGTAATTACGTCGTTATATTGTATAGTCGTAAGATAGGAATTGACTCCAATCCTATTTCTGAGTTTAAATAAGAATGTTTCAATGAGAACATTTAAAACGCATATTAAATTTTTATTAACATTCAGAAAAAATTGAATTTATAAATTATCTTCTAATGAGAAGGATGAATTTGATGAATTTTAAGAAGTTTGTTAATATCAGGCTCGATTTAACTTAAAAATAACAGTAAGTCACCGCGTTCAGTAACATGGAGCCGATTTCTCTTTTTAGTTAGCAACCACTTATTTACCTCATGTCAGTAACTTAAATTTTTTGTTTTAAAAATATATCGGAAATCAAAGATAATTTTATTTAGTTACCTTAATAATGGACCAAGTACGTGAAATATACGCATCCACATTATTAAGGCTCTGTCAAACAGAAGGCGTACTTACCGCGCGTCAAGGCTTCAGCGTAACGTCGCGTACTTTCTATTTGAACGGCTTCGACGCGCAAGCCAGAGCGTTCGGCGTCAGCCACTGTCAGTCAGTTTTCGTCACGATGTCCAGCGATTTAGATGAAGATAAGTAGTTACTGCTATGTGCATTATCACGTTCCCGTATTAATACATATAATATGGGTGCATGATATTAATAAGAAGAGGAAAGAATTTGGAGAATATCATCGTTTATTCCGGGAGATTTCATCACATGAAGATCGCTTCTTTCAATACTTACGTATGTCACGAGAGTGCTTCGAAGAATTGCATTCCCATCTGCAACACGAAATAAGCAAAGGCACTACAAATGCACTGTTCCTCGTGTCATACAAACAAGGATGTTTTCGGACACATTCAATTAACTTTTCAGCAACCATTTTTACCACAGTTGAGCAAGAACTCCCGGCGGCGTCAAAGGAAATTTTGTAACAAAAATACAACGTGGCGTTCTGCCGCGGCGGCAGAGTTTCGCGTATTATTACACGCTCGCTCTGTTTGACCGGTTTAGACATGTTCAATACAACACAACGTAGCGTTATACGTCCGGGACGTTTTAACGCCTTGACGGAGCCTTTACATGCGTAAGCGACTCTAATTTAACCATCTACACGGGACTACAATCATTCGAGTAGTAATTCTATAATTAAATAAAGTGATGTTGTGGCTAGATAATTAAATAAAATAATTAAATAAAGTGATGTTTTGGCTAGATAGAATTTGTCTGATGCCGCCCTTAGATTTCCTTAACTCCCCTCAATTTTCTTTGAGCCTTCTACCGCACCCCTGAAAGCCTCCAGCGCCCACAAGGGGGCGTTATCGCCCACGTTGAGAAACACTGTACTAGAAGGAGTGAATGATCTTTGCAGCCGGCTTATTTTACTATTGCAAGACGTGCTCGACAACATTATTTACACAATAACGGAAAGTTCGATAATAGTAGAATATCGGCGGCCGTGGCTCACGACTCGCAAGTTCAATAACGCTCGGTGTCAGATTGCCTCTCGAACGGCTTTCTTATGCCACAACACTGTCAAGCTACTTATTATTTTTACATAATAAAATAAACGACTAAGTGACACTAAGATCAAGCGAGTATTGTAAAGTTAACTGTTTAGATATAAATGTTTCGAAATGTCATACTATGACATTCACCTAATAACAACACCAGGACTGAGTATTCCAAAAACTCGCTTGTACCTAGGTTGCATGCAGTTAGTATTAGATACGCAGATGTGGCGGATATATTTAACTGCACGGAAAGTAGGTACAAGAGGGCTATGCTATCATATATTTTCAACCAATATTAATTTAATCTAAGTTTACCTTATTTGTAACATAAAATTTGTTTATACTTGTATCTCTTGCTCATATCTCGTATGTCATTTCATAATCAAATGCCACAATCAATTGTCATTCTCTTTTTTGTTTTTAATTATTCCTAATATATGCTTTTGGTTTTTAATGTGAAATGTAAATATTGTTTATGGTATGTTTATACCGTTGAAATTAAATTAAAAAATTAAATAAATAAATAAATAAACATTAATTAAGTACTCTTATTCACTCCACAATAAACTTCTCATCTCTAAAACGGATTGTAAAGATATTGGCGTTTACCTAATATTTAATAAGCACATCGACTTAATCGTTCATAGGTCATATAAAATACTTGGCTTTGTTCTTCGTACAAGTAAAGTTTTTGGTAACCCACGTACAATAAATGCTATTATTTGCATTAGTCAGAAGTACACTGGAATACGCGTCGCCAATATGGAATCCGTAGTATAAAGTATACATTGATAGCATCGAACACATTCAAAACAGATTTATAAAATATCTTACTTTAAAATTCACCAATAACTTTGAATTTACATTTCAAATTTTGCAACAAAGGTGGGCACTAGCTGATTTAACATTTATACACAGAATTTTAAATAATAATATCGACTGTACCGAACTAATATCCTTAATTAATTTCACTGTACCATTAAGACGTACACAACATACTGCATTGTTCCGCACGCTTAATTACAAAACAAATGCAGAAACTAATACATTCAATAATATTTGCCTAAATTCTAACATTGACATTTTCTCCGATTCACTGCCCAAATTTAAAAAGAGCACCATGTCAATGATATAAACTATTCAATTTATTTATTCAATACACTTCTCACACCTACAAACATACTCACACATACACTCACGCACAAATACACCACGCACATCACCCGATAATTACAAATGAGACATTAAAAGAAACATATCATAGGTACATACCCACCATGAAATATCATTTAATATCTGTTAACTGTCTCATCACTGCAACCAATGTACTGTTTGTTTCTGTAATATAATATAAATATAAATATAAAAATATACTGCTAAATGACCAGTGACCATATTACATTCCCTGGAAAAACTATCCATTTGGATTTTAAAGAAAACTAATTTCGTCAATGTACATCAATAAAATGGTCAATATCCTAACATTATTATATGATTTCACATTTTGAAAAAAAAAAACTAAAACATTAACTTATCATCCGCGTCGGTCCAATGCAAAAGTCGCTATCCACAAAAATCATCATTACTAAACCAACTTAAATATATCTGTAGTCAAACCTTAATATGAGTAATAAAAAATAAATAGTAGGGTTTTCTGCATTTAAAATAAAAATTTTAAACGGAGCACAACGGAATTCGCTACTTTGGCACTGGACCCCACTGTTAATATGCGCCCCACTGTTAAATTTGGCAGCCACTGAATTTAAGCCCCAAATACCTGAAAAATAACACTGTGCGAGTTGTGTAAGTACTTTCGATTGCTATTAATCAGAGTAATTCAAATAGCCTTTAATGATTCCATCCCCTTTGCTTTTTTTTTGCCCAGAGACTTTGAAATTGAGCACTTCGAAAACAAATGAAGTTGTTCGTTCCACACGCCGAAAGTCGCAATATGCAATACTGTTAATTGAACCGCAAACATTTTTGCTTGTTATTTGATTATATTAAAATTTGATAATAATCAAATTATCCGCTGTAATCCGTCGTATTTTGTTGTACTCCGCAAAAACACATGTTTTGAACCTCCGCGGCCGATATATTTGTGGTTGTGTTATTGAATAATACTATTGTGTTTTATATGTGAATAAGAATGAAAAGAAAAACCAGCGGCTTTGAAGTGACATTTGCAGTGGATTATTGAAGGGACATTTGCAGTGGATTGGTAAGTCTTTTGGCTCCCCACCTTTCCTACGCATTGAAGGCAAATATATTTTAATTAATTTAATTTGTAATTTACACCACTGCGATCGAAGTAATTGTAAAACCAGTGCCACCATCATTGGTCCTACGCTCTAGGATATTTATTAAATTGAACCACCAAGGTATTTAAGCACTTTTTAGCATATTTAAAGTTCAAACGCCAGGAAGTAATGCTGTCCTTGTTTTGCTGGTATTTTAATTGAAGATGCCCTAAGGAACATCTCAAAGGAGCGCCCGGCACCTGTACACGGTTTAAAACATTCACTTGAGAACGGGTCGCTTACACAACTCGTTCTCGTATTGAACATCTCGGTTGTGATTATTTACTATGTGTTTCCTCCCTTCCATACGCCTCTTCAAAGGCTATGTTCATTCTTTCATTTCCGCGAAAATACCCTCCACACAGCATCCCAAATTATAGCTTTTTTCGTACGCACTGACGCGCCCACAACACTCTACTATCAGTTTATAGCTTCAATGTGAATGGCACAAAGATGAAGATGTGGCCAGAAGTATTTTACATAATAATTGCGAGATTTACGGTAAAACCCGACCGCGTGCTCGGAACAAAAAACGAAATTGTATTATAATCTTCAAATCGTAATTTTACTTGGAGTTTTTTCACATAGTAATATCGCAGGCTTTACTGTTCCGTGTTATTAACAGTATTATGTACGGAGAGTCGTAATCATTGATCGGCAGTGGATATTTAGCATAATGCAAATTACGTTGACTTAACTATAAACTTAATTTGAGACTGATATATAACTCGCTAGATTGGTCTATTAATTAGAATTAATGAGACCAATCGAGAATTCTGCAGAAATTTGGTAATTTTAACCTACTACCGTACAATTAAATAGAATATTCATATTTTTTATATGAATACCGCACAAGAGCCTAACTGCTCCCGATTGGAGCCAGCGGGACTGTGGCGTCCCCAATTGGAGTATGTTGTGAGGCTGAAGCCAGTGGTGAGGGAAGGATGTGGGGAAGAGGATGGTGGGGAAGTAGCTGGCTATTAAGATCTGGTCACCAAACACGGCTAAAGCCATTTCAAGCAACGTTTCAATTCTGAATGGTAGTCTTACAACAGGACGATACTGAGAGTATCTTCCACTCTGGAACGTGGCCCAAATATACTATATATTTTTTTTAATCAATTCATTGTGAAACAACACAAATTAATCAAATAAAATTTATTTCCGAAAGCCGGGTTTGAACCCGTGATCTTCGTATTGGGGGTCTAAATATATAATGTACGTAATATACTAAAGTACATAATGTACTAATGTGCGTAATATACTAATAAACTTAATATTTTTAAGTTTTTTATTAATTTTTTTTTTTAAAAAGAAAGCCAAACATTCCAGGGTTACGATTAACCCAACAACGTTTGAAAATCTCCTAGTACCATAACACTAAGCGGAAGATGTTGCTTGTGTTGTGATGGAGGACTTAGCCAGCCGAAGAATCGAACACGGAACGCCTGGGTGGGACTTAAACGCAATGCCCACTCAACCACTGACCGGTCAAAAGATTTAGGTATAGACAAAGAATACCTACAAAAAAAATGAAAAATAATATTATTAATGGCACTACAATATTATAACACTAGAATAGTAGCCTCCAAAATCTGCCACTAACAAAAGGGTTTTCGTTCCAAACCGCAATGGTTAACTTTTTTTTTCCATAAATAAATTTTTAAATGTTACAGTTTTTTACTTTTTTTTAACTACCATACTAGGCTAATGCCTGTATTGTGGTAATCATACATAATACATATAAGAACTAAAAAAATACGTAAGAACTTATAAGATTAATGTATATTATTTAACATTTTACTTGTTAACTTAATTTTATCAGGTATCCATTATTTGTAAGAAACATTAATGTTACTTTTCCTTAGAATAGGCACTGCCTTGTTAGAAACTATAGTGTTGACTGGGCCAAAATGTATTCATGCCTGTATTGCATATTATCATTGTGCATATATCCAATTGAATATCCGTGCATATATTATTTAGCTTAATACGGTAACTTTATATTTTTCTATATCAAATTGCAATAAAAAATAACTGAATATATTATTTTTTGTTATTTATATTATAGTATGAAATTATTGAAGTCAACACAGGCTTTTCCCAGCACAGTTAAAAATTGAAATGTAACAAATATTACGATGTAAAGAAACAATAAACAACAATGAGTGTGCATAATGTAGTTCAGCCATTAAGGCTAACAGACATGCATTTCAGCCAAAATCGCCGCTGATTAACGAAATTTCGTGATCAAATCAAATTTCGCACCTTTTGTGTGTTTTTTAAAAGCGTTTTATTTGGCATTAACTAGAATCTTTATATTTGTTCATATGAAGCAGTTACTTAGTGATGTGACATTATAATTAAATAAAACAATAACTTTGTCTACACCACTTTTAGTTTTTAGAATTTATACAATTTCAATAGGTATTCTTGTTGAAAAGAATATAAAGCTAAATAAATTGCCCACACCATTGCAAGTCGTCAATTGTTAAATATCGTTATTCAAATAAAAAATGAAATTACGACATAATGATGAATTATGTTTCGGTACCTAACAAACAATTTAGCAGACAGACTTGGTGACGCCTATAAACAATTCTGATCAACCCCCGAAATATCAACAATAACCTATTTTCAGTGCGCTGAGAAACAAATTATTTTCCAAAATTTAGTGAAGACGGATAATTTGATTAAGTTTTCTCACTTTAATTGTTTTAATGCATTTTTAAAGTCATTCATTACTGCAAATCATGATTCTTCATGGGTTATATTTTATTTTGATAAAAAAGAGTATCTGGTGATTTCTCTCCATAAATACAAGAACGAATAGATAATTATTTATGAAAATAATAACTCTGTAAAACTGCTCTCAACCGCCTGGAGCCAGTGAAACTATGATATCCCTATCTTAGGTATTTAGTGAGACCGAAGGTAGGGGGAGGGGAAGGAGATGGGGGAGAGGAAGGGGGAAAGACGATATATAAAGTATAAATATACACAAATATACGCAAACATATATTATTTCCAATTCATAAATTCTAAAACGACTCAAATTAGCCAAATAAAATTACGCGGAATTGATCCCGCGACCTTAGGATATCTAGTCAAGAGCCTTACCTCTCGACCAAAACAAAATGCCGTTGGATCATCAGCGTTTCCCAACCTTTTTAAGCCTGCGGACCGGTAAAAATCCGAAAAATAATTTGCTGACCTGTAACACAGGAATAAAAACTTTTATGTAGTATTTAATTTATTTGGTTTTAATATTATATTATAATAAGTATAGGAATACCAAATTATGATTTTATTGCAGTTACCAAACCTTATTTGGTATTTGCATTTGGGAAATTGGGTTGGGAAACACTGGATTAAATAGTTGGTGGAATAATGTTTAGCATAGTTGCCTTCCAGGCAATAAGTATTTCCACGTTTTTTTATTGCTTAAAAAAATAAAGCAAAAAATTAAGACGGCATTTTTATTTTATTTTTATGTTTATGAATAAATTTTCTACAGCGAGTCTAATTTTCCCATTTTTGTAATCCCGCCAAAACATCATTTTCGACGTCTGACGTCACAAGGGTCGCTTGTTCTTGAACAATTTCCGACAGGTACGTTTTTAGATTTTCACGGCCAAAAGCATTTTCGTTGTTTGTTTTTGGGGTGTTATGCCGTGTTGTGCTACCTCCTTCTTTAGCCGACGCTGTCCGAAACGTCGGCTAAAGAAGGAGGTAGCACAACACGGCATAACACCCCAAAAACAAACAACGAAAATTTCCGACAGTTTTGTTTGTTTGTTGACGTGCGTATGAAGCGTCGTTGACAATCACAGGCCGTTTTAGTTTTGTAAGTTTTTGAGCGTTTTTAAAATGAATAAATTTGAATGAAAACGGAAAAAACAAAATTTTTTAGTACGATTATTAAAATCAGAAAAATTATCTTTATATATTCAATATGTTTACAACAGAATCCCTCGTTTGTGTAAATACCCTACTGTTAGGGGTTTTAATCTCGACCGTGGCGTTTTTATGAAATATATATAAAAAAAAAATTATATTAACTCGTTAACTGGTTTTTTTTTTTAAAAAAGTGATAAATGTTTTTTAGTGAAAAGCGTTGATTTTGGAAAAGCGAAAAAAATTTATAAATAAAGTAGAACCACGAAGTAGGAAGAATTTTCAACACAATAAAATTTAAGTCAGCAATTCACCTTGCTCCCTGCACCGTGTACTAATTAATAGTTATTATTAATAATTTTCCAACGATTTCTACAAACTCGTCTTTACATTCCCGCTCTTCGATTGTATAGGCTCATCGCTTTGCATTCCGTACCGTAGTTAAGATGATAGACTTCGCTTTTCGGCCAATACAAAAAGGACGCCCGGGAAAAAACACTCTTCTTCATCGAAAATTGCACAAAATGAATATATTTTTTTTATACTGCCTTCTAGAGGGTAAAAACTATGTTGTTATGTTTTTGAATTTTCGATACGTTTCGTATTAACGTAAACATTCACTGTCAAACATGTACGACTTATCAAAAAATATTATTTAAAGAAAAAGTGCTGCTAACTCCACTCTCATAAAGAATTATAAAATTATAAAAAGCTACCGACGTAGCTTCTTTTTTCTAAAAAAAAAAAAATTATTTCAATTTCGTGAAAGTTTCGGTGTAGAAAAGTGTATTCTCCATAAACACCTTTTCGAGCGATTTCTGTAGGTAAATTTGAGCGTTGTCTTATTCGCACATTTCGCATTCGCATGTATTGTAAGTGTGCGCGAGCTTATTGTGAGCGGGACAGAATGACAGACGCGGGGGTTCCACGTGTATTTCAAAGTCTAGCCTCTTAAGTCATTTTTTTATACCAGACAACATAATATCTTATCCCGCTGGTGTGGGTACGAATGTGAAAATCTTACCGGACGTCTTTCTCTCGTACAATCGAAATTATAATGGCTCTTCTGGTATTGGTGCATTCCTGCCTCTGCCGAGACCAGCGATACATGTTACACGGCAAATATTTATGTATACCTACCTTCCGATGGATTGAAGTTATTCAGATATAATGAGATGAGAATGCGTCAGATGCGGGTGTTAGAATACTTTGGAATCTTCTCTAACATTAAAGCTGATTTGTGGCTTTGCGGGTTTGTGGCGGGTAGATTTGATTAATATAAAAATCTATAGTTTTACTCCAATAATAATGAAATTATGCAAATTTGATCTTTAAACAAAAATGAAGGTCACAGTTGACATGGAATTTCGAATTACCGCCCACTCCCCTTTTCCTATAACTCCTTGATAGAATTTCAGGAAATATCGAAAAAAGCGACCCAGCAAAAGTGTGACAAGTCCATATCTTTATTTTCCCCTTTAAAAGTGTCACGACAATGTTATTCGCATTGATTCAATATATTTTTAAAAATTATTCCTTATTTATTGCAATGTTTATTATATAAATTGAGAATGTTTCGACCACCATGGTATATGCCCGTGTAGTGGTAGTCGATTTAATAAATTCATCATCAAAAATTGCTACTAAATAATTATTGAATAATAAAAATAAATATATTATATCTCCATCTTTTCCATTCATTGCGAATTTTCATAATGTGCAAATTGGTTAAATAAATGATTTTTTTTTTAAAGACAGAAATTCCCGGGTGACGAATAATCAGACAATAATTGTAAAACTCCTACTACCATATTTAAATTCAGAAGCTATTGCTTGTGCAGTGATGACTTATATTAAACCAAATTCGCCCGTGTGGAAACCCGACGCATTTGATACCTGACCACTAATCGGGCAAATTGCAGAAAACATTCAAATGCTTAGTATAAACGTCAATAAAATAGTAATTACATAGGTAGAAACGCCGTAAAGACATCAGCTGTAGAAAGTCCATAACATTTAAGTATTGATTAAGTCATATGTATAGAAACGGGTCTATTATGCCTTTTACCAGTGTGTGACCAGTTTGATAGTAGTTGCTGATAAAAATTATAACGTGTTGGCTTAAACGGTAGCTTATAATAGTATAATAAAACGAAAATGAGTGTTTTTTTATTATAGGATATGTTTACCTAACTGCTCGGAATTCAGTAATGCACTGAAGAATTTATAACTTAAATGCTCCTAATAAAACTCAGTTTTAGACTTGATGATGACAACCTTCTCGTACTTTTTTCTAATATCTGATCTAATTAGATAATTTATATCTATAGAAAAAAACCACAGCACAATTGGATGATTAATTAATTAATTACAGATGGACGATTCCGGTTCTACTTAAGGAAGTATTACCAGAGAATACCGGAAATTAGTCATTTTTAAATCAAATTCTAGACGAATTGACTCTTTTTTTACAAAAAAAACATAAATTGATTTTGAGAGATTGTTATTTTATCTGGTACACGCAGTTTTAAAATTTTGAGAAACTCAGTGTATTTTTAAGATTCTAAGGATATACCGTTGATCGTTGTCAGATTTGTTCAATTCTCAAACGATAGATTCTATTAAACAACACAAATTTCAAATCATATAATCAAACAACAAAATAAATCAATACATAATCTAGTCAACACAATTAAAAAAAAAATTAATTTTAAACAAATTAAAATCATTAAAAAATAAATCCGAAAACGTGTTTTGTGACAAAAATACCACAGTTTTTCTATTTATTTAAGGTCTTAGAAACTAAAAAAAATTTACACACTTTTTTTTGTTTAGACATTATTAAAAAATTATAAATACTTATGATCAAAAAATACTTACAAGAAGTACACGATATTTAATAATTTATCATCGTGCGTTTTGAGCATTTTTATTGCTTACTTGAATGTAGGTATATATTAAAGCAAGTTTTGAATGAAATAACTAGATATTAAATTTTTAATTAAAAAAAATTGATGCGGGGAATAATCGATCTTTCTCATTGGAACCTCCCTGTACAGTTGCATTTTCAAACATTTATTCTCAGCCGCTGGTCAATCACTCTTAAGGATAGGGAATTGACATTAAACTTAACATTATCCGACCAAGGGAACTGGAATCACAGTTAACGAAAAAGACATTCATTTTAATGTTAAGGACTGACCCTAAGTAGAACCGGAATTAATTAAAGTAAAAGTCGTTTTAAAAAAGGACAAGTCTTTATCCCTTAGTAGAACCGGAATCTACCCCCAGCATTCTATGTCTCTCTTAGAATACTTGGATCTCACTAACTAAACCCCATCCGGTGTACAGTCACACTCGCTGTGCATATATTGTAATGAACAAGCGGTTTCCGAATTGTATGAATGTGGACTTCAGCAAATATGTAAAAGATTGTCCACCGGAGGCACGTTTGTGCTTAATCAATAAAGGCTCTGTCAAACAGAAGGCGTACTTACCGCGCGTCATGGCGTTAGCGTAACGTCGCGTACTTTCACGTAAGTCGGTCTTCGCCACGATGTCCAGCGATTCAGATGAAGATAAGTTGTTACTGCTGTGTGCATTATCATGTTCCCCTAGTAATAGAATATGGGTGCATGATATTAATAAGAAGAGGAAAGAATTTTGAGAATATCATAGTTTATTCCGGGAGCTTTCACCACATGAAGATCGCTTCTTTCAATGTCACGAGAGTGCTTCGAAGAATTGCATTCGCTTCCGCAACACCAAATAAGCAAATACACCACAAATGCACCATAAATGCAAGCAAGAACTCCTGGCGTTCGTTGAACGCCGCGTTGAAAATACAACGTGGCGTTCTGCCGCGGCGGCAGAGCTTCGCGTATTGCTACACGCTCGCTCTGTTTGACCGGTTTAGACATGTTCAGTACAACACAACATAGCGTTATACGTCCGGGACGTTTTAACGCCTTGACGCGCGTAAGTACGCCTCCTGTTTGACGGAGCCTTAATATTGACCTGCGATACCGTCGACCAGCAGAAAAACCTCGGGTTTTCATTACGATCTCCCCCAAAACACCTCCATCTCTTAAAGATAGTGAAGAAAAAAAATTCATTTTTTTTTAAATTTGTTTGAATCGTAATACTGTGGCAATCCTTTTAAAATTATTAATAACAAGAGAAGGAAATCTAGCTCTAAGTCACACCAATTGAACAAGAAGACTGCGTTACTTTCTTCAGATATATAAGGTTCGCGTCAAACGCAACATGCAATAAGCAGGTAAGCGTTTAACTTAATTATAATGTGGTGTGAATTACAGACTAATTTGAATTCAGAGGGTAAATTTAATTCATATGCTTACTTACATATCGGTATATCTTAAATCGGTCCTGACGATGAAATCGAAGATTATCTTCAATATATTAGCATGGAGAAATTTTAGATAAACGATACAGATATTAATGTAAATATTATGCAACAAATCAGGTTTTAGATGCTGCGTGCATTGACTTTTAGTATGATAGTATATTATGTTCGTTCCTTGCGATTAAACTCTATATGAACTTAAATTATTTGAAAAGCTACATAAATCTACATACGTGTAGAACTTTCTGTTCAACGACCTAACCAAATATTATTATATATATGGTTTGTTCTTATTTGATTTTGACTGCAATGGTTTTAATTTTCTAAGACAAAGTATTTAATTGAGAAATGATATTTATTTAATATAAACTATTAAGCATTAACGCATTCACTAATCTTGCCTATTTTTGTATTTTGTGATGTTATTCCATGTTACGATACCCTACGACGTTTCGGACGGCATCAGAGTGTCACAAAAGTAATCACGATATTTTTTGCAAAAACATAATAAAGTAAATATTTAAAGTTTTGCTATATAGGTTGAAAGTAACAAAAAATTTTTTTTTCTATAGAGAAACCTCACAAGAGTCCCAACTGCTCCCTTCTGGAGCCAGTGAGACTATGGCATCCCCAATTGGAGTATGTTGTGAGGCTAAAGGTGTGTGGGGAAGGGAAGGAGACGGGGAAGAGGAAGGTGGGAAAGTACCTGGCTATTCAGATCTAGTCACTAAACACGGCTAGGGCCATTATTAAGCAACGTTTCAATTCTGAATGGTGGTCTTACACCAGGGCGATACTGAGAGTATCTTCCACTCTGGAACGTGCCGCAAATATAGTATATATTATTTTTATTAATTAATTGTGAAATAACACAAATTAATCAAATAAAATTTATTTTCGCACGCCGGGTTCGAACCCGCAACCTTCCGATTGGGAGTCAAGTATCTTACCACTCGACCACGGACGGTCGTCAGATCCGATTGACATAAAGATCAAATTATTGTGTTATTATACCAAAATAATCTATAATTTTATGCTTACGATACCAATGTTGGGTACATTTTACAAAGAGATCTAAAAAAACCTTTTTTTTTTGTATAACGGTTTTAAGCGAATAATCAATAGGGGTCAATTTTTTAGGATAATCTTTGGATGTACATCCAATAAACTATTAGAAGATGCCATTCAATAAATTGATAAGTCCATACGAAAAATGCATAAGTAACAATTAGGCAACAATGTGGTAGGGAATCAGAAAATGTTTCTTTTTTATATATAACGGGGGGCTTACTCGAATACATTGAAATAATATAATAATGGATCTTTTACATTATATACTTACCTATTTATTTCTTTAATTTAAGTTGACCATTTTCTGTCACACGTGAAGCAGATAAATATACTGATTTAAAAAAATTTGAATTAGCCATTTCGTGTATACAAAATATGAATAATTAAAAAAAAAAGTTTGATGTGGATAGCTCTATGTGAAAAGGCTTCTCAATATCAGTTTACTGAGAAATTTAATGGTAGACAACTACTGTAGACACACAGACAACGTTGTCTTGTGAAATTACTACCGGTTTGACAATAAAACCGAATATTGAATAATTATCGCTGTCTGAAATAATATTTATTTAAACGCCGTTGGATTTTTACCTAAATAATTGAAGTACTTACTAGTTATAATAATCTTATAATCACAAAAACAATAACATAATAATGAATTGATACAGTTAAGAAATATTACATAACTGCATTTATATTTACTTTTTAAAAGAAGCAATGTTAATAAAAAATAAATTTGCCGCCATAGCTGCAAATTTCTAACGATGCAATCTTTGTGAGCATTCTACATAAAATTAGTGCGAGAAGCAACTACACCATTAAATGAAGCGTAGAATATAGTGTTGTATTTATAAGTTACGCGATAATTAATCACTCACTCAATATCCGTTAATGATACTACAAGCTACTACATCATTATTTTTTTTTTGTATATTAAAATTAAATAAATAAACTTAAATCTCTTGAATTGATTTGTATAAAAACTTTTTTTTCACTTTAAATAATATTTAAAGGTATTAAAATGTATTTGTTCTTGGAATAACTGTGGTTATAATAACTTCTAAAGGTTACACCCATCAATCTATATCAATGTGTATACCGGGATTTCTTATACTTTTCCAACTTTTCAACAATTTCTATTAATTCTTTTCAAAATTTTATAAACTTACGCTATGTATATCGTACATGTATGTGTAAATATGTGTTTACATATATACGTCCGTGTGATTATATGTTTGTGTATATATATATATATATGTATGCATACATGTGTGTATATGTGTGCAGGTACATGTGTATGTACCAATATATATTTGTATACATATGTATAACTGGAGATAATTTGTACATATTAGTTCTTTTTTCCACTCTTGATGATGTGTCAATTTTCATGTTCACACCTTTTATCTTTTTTAAATGTAGAACAGACATCGTCTAGTGAGGCGGGTAACTTACTTGTTTATAAAATACTATATTACCTTAATAAACGCCCGGGTTGCCGGCAATGAAATGAATCTGTCAATGTCATTGAAGAAGAGGATAATACTAATAAATCTAAACGAAAATATGTTTAAAATAAGTGGTTCTAGTGGCCGAGTTGGTTAAAGCGTTTATCCCGATAAGTCCCGGTTAAAGTCCTATTTGCGACCGTTACCTTTTTTATTTTTCTGTTTCTTAATATTTTTTATATTTTCGTTTAGATTTATTAGTATTATCTTCTTCTTCGATGATAATATTTAAATTAATTATGAGTAAACATACTCTCACCATCGCGTACGATTCTATTGGCGAATACCTAACCTTCCACTTCCACTTCCTCTTTCTTCCCCTCCCTTCCCCTCACACACGCTGCCATCGGACAGTCAAGTGGTACGCTTATGCTCCTAGAAGTTCACACAAAAAAATTAGAACCATTGTGAAAACACATTTTCTTATGAATGAGGAAATTAATGTGTTTTTATCCCACCTTCGAATTCATTGTTACAATTTTAATTCCCACCGTGTTAATAGACAAATAAAAAAACTCATCTACGCCTTGAAAAAGCATTGCACCTGTTTGAATAGCAATATATTTAAACACCGCGTAGCAAATGCACGATACGATTCGGAGAGAAATTTTTTTTTCGCTTTAATTTCATTACTAGTTTTTTGGTTGCGGAACTGCAGAAACAAATCCCTCTACTTTCTCGATGATTCATTGCGAAATTTTCATTCTAATTGTGAATATTGACACCATCTCCTTTTTTCAGTTACGACGGTGTGTGCATCACTTATGTGGGTTACATAAAGCAACAACTCTTCCCGGGACACACCCAGTGCGAGATCTACGTGCTTCGTCAAAGCAATGAATCCTACCCAAAACGAAGTTACTCAAAGTAAATGGCACGTGAAGCAAAAACAACAATAAGAACAATGAAAATGTTTATCAACGCCCGACATCTCTGAACGTTTTTATAAAGTTGCATATTTTAGCTTCCTGATCTCAGCGATGATGCAGTATCTTGAATAAAGAAGCTTTTTATACTCTGAATTGAATTTGTGCAAGAATGAAACCCCGTTGATGTTTTTTAATCAGCGTGTTGGTTTGTTTATTCCACATGAGATTGTCAATGGTACAAATAGTAATGCATTTTTGCAAGTGTCTCGTCTGATTTCCTGCTATCCTTGACATTGGGTGGCTGCAGCCAGGACAGTGTCAGATGTGGAGCTGCTGGCTACTAGCATATGGCAGAACAGAACAGGAAAGTTGTTTTAATTTCCCTTTCACGTTGCTCTTGGCGTGAACTTGTATATTAACGGAAACTGAAATTACCGCGTGTTTCTGGCAAACAAGAGAATGCGCCTGCTGGTTGATGCGCAGAAACCGATTTTGGAAGAAGGCGGGGTCATTAGTAAAAAAAATCACCAACCTGGATTACCGAATGACTTCGGAAAAGCTGCAAAGGATAAAGCGCATTATTTAGTTTGCCGAGCTCTACGTCTGCGCTCAAGCTCCCCTGACTGCGCGGATGGTTTTTGTGAAAAAAATTAACTAAAATGTTTTCATTTTATTACTCTGCCTGTTTCAGGATTATATTTAAAACATTTAAATGAATCTAATTGTATTTTTATCATTAATTAGTTTATCTTTACATCAAATCAGTTTTATTTCCAGATGTATCTTTGAGAATATTTTCTCCAAATATTTCGAGAATTCTGATCCATTTATCGTATGGCCGTGCGAAGTTTTTTGTTGATTTTCTTTTTTAGCTAAATAAATAAATAATATTGATAGACACACTATCAAAAATAAAATCGTTTTTTTTTTTCTTAATTTTTTTCAGAACGCACGTTGAATAAATTTACCAGAAGATACGGTTATTAAGAATTCCTACCCTTTTCAAATCGCATAAAAAACTAAAAACAAACCTTTTTTTAAAATCTGAAAATTTAATTTTATAGAGTTTTTTTAAATAGATATTGTGAGTTGTTGTTTTGCATTCTTTTTAATAGATGCGAGATGTTTCTAAACTTTGAAATAATTAAAAAAAAAATTAAAATGGACATATCTCTGCCCGGTGATACATGCCGCAGTGGAATGCATCCATCCATGGTGCTAAATCCGTGAACGTTTTATTTTGTTCGTCGGTAACTAGAGCAAAAGGTGCGACAATTAGCGCGGAGACCAGCGCGGTTACCAGACTCTTTCCGCCGAGAGGAACTGAAGCCTGTTTATTAACTGCTTTAGCCTAGAGTCCACAATTCACACCGTCTCCAACTAATCACATGTGCAAAAACACAAAAAAAACACCTTGGTTAATATTAGAAACAAATGAGTAATATTTGTAAAAAACAAAATAGAACACACTGTTCTTATTTCTTAATCGAACAACACTCTGGAATCGGGGGTTACAATAGAATACGAATATGAAGTGGAAGATGTTCCCAGTTTTTCTCTGGACAGAGATGTTGCTTTAAGTGTTTGTTACCTGTAATCGCAATGCCTTCATGCCAGATATTTCTCCTCTGCTAAAATTCTCCATCAGTCTCACAATTCCTAAATTGGAGAAAGTCATAGTTCCACTGGCTCCGGGTAGTGCGAACCCAAAACTTTGGAATAAACGATAGATGAATGAGGCAAAATCTCCAATAATCTTTTCAGGTATTGAAAAATACAATTAAATAGGTAGGACCTAAATTATTTTTGAAACAAAACTTCAATATGCACGCTTGATTTGGGGGATAAGCTGGCGAATGCGTTACGAAAAGTTTATTCGAACGAAGTGCAAAGCGAACGGGCTGTATCACACTGTGGGAGCAAGAGAGAGCAGTTCGCGCACATTTTTTTTCTTCCTCTCACTTCCGCCAGTGCATGAAATATTTCAGTAAGTTTTTTGATATACCAGTGACGCGCCAAATCCGAGGGAGAAAGGACGTCGATGCGCACGGCTTGATCGGGCGAGGCGAATGATAATAAATTTAAATAAATATTTGTAGAAAATTAATATTATATACATATATACAAACATATAGATGGAGCTAAACAAGTTTTATTTCAGTCGTGTGGTCTAAAGCACACTCGTTTTTATTAATTCTAGTCTATTCATTCAGATCGGAAAGTATTTCACTGAACTGAAAAATCAATGTGTTTTGAAGATTATTAAATTTTATTTATTAATTACTCAACTCGTGTATTCGATGCAGAAAAAATGTACGTCGAGGTTAAGCTGCAATACATGTGTAAATACATTATGGTACAGTCAACATTAGTTTGTAACTAGGCAGTGCATGCTCTAATAACCTAATCACGACGTGAAAGGTTACAGTTTACTTGAATATTGTTATAATTTTTGGTGTTTTAGTCATATTTTTGTTTCAGTTACTGTGTTTTTAAAACCGACTTAAATATTGTTCCTTTTCATACTGAAAATAATTTCCTTGATTCGGTTTATTTATTACTCTTCTAAAAATTCGATGTAAATAATTGCATCGGTTCTCTTATTGTACGTCTTGTTCAGTTATTCTCCGCGTCACTCCTCGCAGCAAACGAGAGTTTGTTACGCCAGCCGGTCACGCTGCATTACGGTCACATCACTACCACATCACTACTACTGCCCGCCTCGTCGCGTCGCTTCATTGACTCGCCAAAGTCAAAGTCGCCGTTCCGTCGCTCGTTAGCCAATCAGCCCAGCGGCCAACCAGGGGGTCATTCACACCACGTTGCATATCGCTAAAATCATTTACTTATTCTTGAATAACGTTATGCGAAATGTTATGATCCATTCAAGTTCCCGTTTGTGTTGAGAAGCAAAACAGAAACTCGTAAAGGTAAAATTTTATGCAAAAACTCACCGGTTTATGCAGATTTTTTGCAGTGGCGTGTATTAGATTGAGGGCGAATTGTTTCACAATTGAAACATTTCATCAAATTTCGAAGATAGTTTTTAAGTTCTGTGAAAGTTATGAAATTTTTGCTGTTAAGGAGTATAAGGATATGACGCTAATGTGAAGTGTAGAAAAAATCGGGGACTTCCGCGTGAATCAGATTCTTGAGTTGGGCCATGTGTTGGGTCATTTCAAAAGGAGTATGTATGAGACAACATATGAATGTGATTGAGTTAAAGAGTGTGTGAAAAATTTATTAAGTCCTCCCTGCCTACCCCTGGAAAGAAACTCCGCAATGATTAGTTAGTTAGTCTGTGCAGCAACTGCCCATAAAGATATAATAACAGAACTTGATTTGAACTTTCACAGAACTAGAAAAAGAATTGTACAAATTCTGTGGAACAACTGGCGATAAATATGTGAAATGATATATTTTGAAAAATATAGCCAACATAATACTATGCGGTTAAGATGTTATGGTACCTAATCAATTATTCTAATGCAAAACGCGATCGAAAATATAACTGAAAAGTTGGGTTGTTTCACATAAATTCAAAAATAACATAAAATGGCCACCTTGGCTTTGCTTGGCCATCAAATGACCGTCTTTGCATAAGTATATCAACATGCTCGCCATCGCATTGTAGATGGTTTTCATAACCTAACCTAAGCAAAGCTTTAATTAAACTGTTTTCAAAGAATCGGTTACTTTCAGCATGGTTTTTATGTATTTATTACAATAAGAAATGCTAAGGTCCCCCGGACAAGGCTCAACCTGATGGGCTAAGAGATATTCCAAGCACAATGCCAGAACCTGTTTGTTGAACCGATGTGTTTCTTTAGAATCGGGTGGGATGGAGATACAAAATATAACATTTTTGCTATTGTATTACAACTGCCCACTTCCGGTTTTAGTTTAAAATTTATTACCGATTTGTCTTTACTGTATGATCGATAACCGATTACTACCGATTATTACCGATTATTTCCGATTATTACCAATTATTACCGATTATTACTGATCGGAGTTTTCTATATGATAGTAAATGATTGCCTAATAAATATAAATATAGTCGCTTAAATGATGTCAAATCAATCTATGCGTTAGACATACGCTTAATCTATTAACTGATATGTTTTTAACAATATCTTGTAATGCTGTAATCGGTTTAGGCAAAAACCTACAACAATTTCCACTTTTGAGGATAAACGTAAATTTCTGCATTTTGTGGGGTGAAAGCGATCATGCGTTACAAATATACGGAAAAGATCAGAGCTCGGGGAAGCGTAATATTGTGAATTGGAATTCCGTAATAACGCATTACAGGAAGTCTGTGCAGGAAAAATGAGTATTGGAAAAATCAACCGTGAAGAATAACAAATAAATAAATATATTTTTAATGCATTGCTTTTCTTTAACAAACAAGAAAATTAATATCGCACAAAACTCGAAGAAACCAAATCACCCCACACACGGGGGTGAAGGCAATCACACTTTAATATTAGATACTTTAGAAGCATTTTAAAGATGAAAGTTTCCATAAGTTACATACATTTTCTAACCTTTATAGTGAAATTATTTAACAGGGTAAGGAAAAATAAATCTGTATATTTTTTAAAAATATATTCTTTATAAATAAGAAATTCTTAGATTAACTTGTTTTTTTCTTTTTGTTATTTTTGTATTTTCTTTTAGAATTATAACAAATGTTTATATATAACTGAACCACTGAATTACTTCACAACACGAAGTTAGAGAAGTACACTATTTTATTATAATTTTGTTGTACTATAACAGCTTTATAACAATACATTTTGTTACTACCTAAATTATACGTTGAGAATAAAATCATTTATCAGAAGGCGGAATCCATTCAAACACTTTAAAATAATGTTGTAAGTCATAATTTGTCTCATGTTGCGTTTTACTTTACTAGACCCGACGAGACATTGTATAAGAATAATAAATACATCTTCTGTCTTTTTCGTTTTCAAACAAGACGTGAGAGAAGGAAGAGGACGTCCGTACGAGCTCTCATTGGGACTGGTTTATTACTACTACATAGCGGTAGATAGTAAGTGAGTGATTTTGATTCCTTCAAATTTTAATCTCTTCAATCAATCTACCGCACGCGTTGTCTACTTTCCGTTTCTACATACTTACTTATTTAAACAGTTCCGGTGTATCGTGTGGGAAAATGTACACAGCATACAACATAACTAATTATCTAACTACCCATATAACACTGTCTTGGCACACGCTCCTCGCTTCGTTCACATTCACGCATCATAACATAATATCGCACATCCCGTAGAAAAGAATCCTAAGTCAAAATGTTCCGATTTATAGACTTTTATTTCTTTAAATGAAACAAATAACTTTTTATCAACCACTTTTATTTAATCACAATCACCTAAACGTTTCGAAACCGATGGTTTCTTCGTCGGGGTAGTAATAACATTAAAAAAAAATAAACAAACAAGAATGGACTAAAAAGAATTATGGACAAAAATATTATAGAGAGAGGTGATTAATTAATTAAAAAATATCGTAAAAAACAATTATTTAAAATAAAATATAAAAATTATTTTAGAATATGAAAAATTTACATTATATAAATTATTAAAAGATAATCAAGATGTTTAAACAACATCAATAAATTATTTTAAATATAAGTATTAATAAGAAAATAAATTTAAGGGATGGCTATTTTCAAAAAATATTTGGTTATTAATAATATTTAATTTACTATTAACACTTTTTCTAATTACTAAAATTTCTAATTTTGCTAATTGTAAATCTGTTGTGTTTGTGTGTAAAATATTTAACCCTTTATTTACATCAAAAGAATGATTTGTTTCTAAAATGTGGTTGGCAAATTCAGAGTAATTATTATTATTCAAAACCTTAGATGTTCCTTAACTCTAATATTAAAATTTCTAGAAGTCTTTCCTATATAAGACCACAATAATAATCTAAATTAAAATATGAAAATGAACAAGAAACAGATTAATAATAAAACATAATGGTCGCAACTGGGACCCGAACCCAGATCACATGTCCTACCGGGACGGGCGCTCTAACCAATTCAGCCATTGCGATCTATTACGAGACTGTCATATTTGTCAACTTCATATTTCAAATATCAGAATTAACAATATTATCTTCGACTAATGTTTTTATTCCTTGAGATTTTTTTTTGAGATTTGGGTTCGTGTTCCAGTTGCGATCATTATGTTATATTATTTTTCTGTTTCTGGTTCATTTTCATATTTTAATTTAGATTATTATTGTGGTCTTCTACTTCAATTATGTCATTTGACATCTCTTTAATTGGGTTCATCTATTCTTCTCTATTGGGTCTTCTTAGTTTTGTTAGTTTGTTGCTAAAAGTACCAAAATACCTTGTCTCAAATCTGGCTCTGAATGCCAAACTTGTTACCGTCTAGTTTAATTCTGCTTTTATGTGAAATCTTAACATATTTACGAGTATGTAAGCTCACGCATGTGAAATTGAAATGGTATGAATCTATCCATTTTTCGCGATCAAATAACATTTATCATAACTTTTTATGAAAATATTTGATTTTGTCAATTTTCAGGTCTACCTACCTAAGACGTATATGTGTCTATGATGCAAAGTATTTAAAAAATAGTTAGCTTCACCAATACACACAACTAGCAATGAGTGTAATAATATATATTTTTCAAAACATAAAAATATGTTTATTTTTAAGTTTATGAGTGAAACTTCAATTTGTAATATTTTATTTGATAGGACAATATTAGCGAAACTCATTCCAAAATCTGAAACAGAAAAATCAAAAAAAGATACGGTCAATATACTGGGACTTGAACCCAAGACCTTTGCCTTGCCGGGTGCAGCTCTACCAACGAAGCTAATGTTTCCCTATCCGATTCGGCCATATTTAACTGTACCTATCATACTTCGACTGAGAACTGCCAACATTATCTTCATTTTCTTAACGCATATGTTTATTGGCTGCTATATTTTTATGTATGATTGCAACATTCAAACCCAAACTAAATGCGAACAAGATAGTGTCTTGGATAAATTTATCAATTTTTATTTAATACGCGACATCTATTAACTTTGACTATTTGCTAAATGTGCGTCGGTCGCTCAGATATGGCACCGATCGGGGTTAATGAGTTTTCGCGTTTCTAAATCGAACAAAATAATGATTTATATGTATTATTTATTATTATCTAACTGATACTAAGCGGTTTTTTTCTTTTAAAAGTTCGTATTTACCGTCTTAATTCGTAACATGGCGGTCGGTGAAAAGTGACATTTCGTATTTTAAAAGTTAAAAAATAACAATTAAAATTCATTATTTTTCAATTTCCGTTGCTGAATTGATTACAACTTGTTATTTTCTAACTACCACAATATAATTTCGTTTTTTTTAGTGCGCATTTACCGTCGTAATTCGTAACATGGCGGTCGGTGAAAAATGACATTTCGTATTTTGAAAATTTAAAAATAAGTATAAAAAAGCATTATTTTTCAATTCCGGTTGCTGAATTGATTACTACTAGTTATTATCTATCTACCATAATATAAATAAATAAAAAATAGTGCATATTAAGCGTGTCCCGGTTAGGTAAAAATTTACCGAATATTTATTGTTAACTTAAAGGTTTAAACCTCAAATTATAATATTTTAATTAATGAAGACAATGTTAGCGAAACTGAATCGAAAATCTGAAACGGATTAATCACCAAAAATAAACACATATTTATAGATGTGACCGTATATTTTCTGATGTTTCTGTTTCAGATTTTCGATTAAGAGCGATTGACCAGCAGCTGAGAATAAAAGTTTAAAAATGCTTGCAACTGTACTGGGAGGTTCAAAAACAAACAACGAAAATGCTTTTGGCCGTGAAAATCTAAAAACGTATCTAATATTAATTTAACTAAAATTAAAATTATGAAAACTTTATTTACTAGATTATGTATTGATTTATTTTGTTGTATGATTATATTATTTGAAATTTGTGTTGTTTCATAGAATCTAACGTTTTGAAATTGAACAAATCTGCCAACGACCAACGGTATAACCTTAGTATGTTAAAAATAAACTTAGTTTTTCAAAATTTTAAAACAGCGTGCACCAGATAAAATAAACAATCTCTCAAAATCAATTTTTTGTAAAAAAAAGAGTCAATACGTCTGGAATTTGATTTAAAAAGGACTATTTTCCGGTATTCTCTGGTAAAACCCTTTTAAGTTTTGCTAATATTGTCTTCATTAAATAAAAATATGTTACTCAAATTCAAATGGGTAAACTATTCGATATAAAGAATTAATAACCATTACTTAACTTTATTAACATTTTTTTGTAATTTTGTTAATAGTTTTTTATAAATGAAAATACATGTGATTTCTAAGTGCGGAACCATAAATATACCACTTCACTTAACTTTACTAAAAGCAAATACGACAGAAGTTACGGATGTGTTCATCAAAGTGACTTCACATCGACGGAATATGTTACTTACTATATAATATTAATGTTATCTCTTCCAAATAACTTTGAATTTAAATATCACTTTAGGTACGTGTATTTTTAAGGCATATGTCAGATTTTGTTCATCAAAGTGACTTCACATCGACGGAATATGTTACTTACTATATAATATTAATGTTATCTCTTCCAAATAACTTTGAATTTAAATATAAATATCAAAAGGCATATGTCAGATTTTGTTCATCAAAGTGACTTCACATCGACGGAATATGTTACTTACTATATAATATTAATGTTATCTCTTCCAAATAACTTTGAATTTAAATATCACTTTAGGTACGTGTATTTTTAAGGCATATGTCAGATTTTGATGAAGATATTAACTGAACCGCAAATCATTGCTTTATGTAACGTTATGCAGAAAGTATTGCATAACAAAAGGCAAGTTTGGTAGGAATAAAATGCAAATCACTTCCCATACCGAAGATGATCAAGAAGAAAGACCATTCTTCTCCCAAGAGAGTAATTTCCTTTCTCTCAAAACACTATTATTACCAACAATATTTCTCACAGATAATTAAAACTATTTTTTGGCAATATATTTTATATTTCTCTATCTTTGCAGCGGTGTATGTTCACATTTTAGATACCAGCGCAGCATCGGTCATCTACCTAACGTCATAATAATCATTAATTTATTTAATTAACATTAACACATTAGGTGTGTCCAGTGACGAGATCTGAAAAGTCAGGTAGGTTCCAATCTTCCTCTTCCCCACTTCATTCAGCTTCACATTGTAACCAAATAAAATTTGGAATGACATATCAAAAAGAAACTTTGGTTTTTTTTTTACGTTAGTTTCACACAGGAAGCCCTGACGAACATAATTTGAATAACAGCCTATGTCATCTTAGAGGATGTTGTGTGGTGTGTATTTTTAAGGAAAGGAAGGAGAGGAAGTTCGGTAAAGGAAATAGGGGTGACGGGCATATGAATCCATCCCTTCACTGTGTCGTAAGGCTTTGGGAGAATCTAGCTGGAGAGGTGGAAAGGCCTTCTATAACCTGTATCTCTCGATCCTTGATATACCTTCGCCCCATAGTTCCGGACAAACCTCACCCCGTCAACCCAGGCACCTCTGATAAGTCACCAAAAGCAGCGAAACACTTGGGGTGACCTACGGCAGGTGTGTTGGTTATCTAACAAATGGTTCCGGGGGCCTTTCCTATGCATATGCGCAAAAATGGCAAAAAAGGCTGAGAAATTGCTGCCGAGAGTTAACATGAAAATTATATTATCAAATCACATTTTTTTCACGCGCCATACGAGAAATGATAAAAAAGAGCGTGCTTTAGACCACACGACTGAAGTAAAACGTCTTTAGCTCCATCTATATGTATATTAATTTTCTACAAATATTTATTTAAATTTATTATCGTTCGCCTCGCCCAACCACACTTTTCGTAACGCTCTCGTCCCGCATTCGCCAGCTTACTCCCCAATTCAAGCGTGCGAAGTTTTACTATAAAATTTACTCCTAGATTTAATAAACTTGTCGATTGCAAAGAACCACGTGTTGATGAAATGCGACTAAATCGGCAGTCAACGGTCGCCGTTACGAAATTGCAAATTAATTAAAAGCACTAAGTTGTTGATGAGTTTCATTAGGTTTGAGGCATTTCTCATTGGCTATCAAATAACATCAAACGGATGTTTTAGTAATAACTTCAATCTTGTCGGCCGGATTAATCACCAAAATGTCAACTTTCTAACGCTGACCTTTGATATTCTCGCGTAACCTCAAGTGCGTTGCATCGTTTTTTCAACGCCTCATTTCTAATAGTAGAGTATAAAAGTGGATTGAAATTACGCGTCTGTTGCGCAATCACAACAAAGAATAATAAAAATCGTTTGTTGTTGGAAAAATGTTGAGATGTCTGTAATAAACGACTTGTAATTATAGACGTTAAGAGAAGAACTTTTGCTATCTGGCTTCACCCGAGATAAGACTAACATTTTACAACAATAAACAACTCCATATACATTATACATGGTGTCCCGAAACTCGTATGACAAGTGGGAAACTGGTGAATCTATTTCACGTAGAATACAAAAAACTTTCACTCCTTTTTCCAAAAACATTTGAAATTAAATTAAACAGATGATGTTGATCCCCTAGCAATCGATTTTTCAAATTAAATACTTCTTTACGCACGCTTGTCGAAATTACAACGTTACGCGAGGCGTAATATCGGGCGTTACGAACGTTACGGAGGCGAACGATAATAAATTTAAATTAATTTTGGGGTCCATTCCTCGCAATCTAATCGTAACAACAGTGCTCAAATCCATAGTAATGACGTTTGGAATGAGTGCTGGCATGCATGCTGACAATAGTTGTGCTGTTTTTTCTGACATTCTAAACGTTAAAATCTAACTAATAACTAGCACCTTTTCGATTGGAATTTTTTGAATTTCCTGCTGCAAATGTGAATAAATGGGAATGAAGGAGAGAAAACTGCTGCACGTCGTGGCGTCTAAAACAACGTAACTGATACGAGTGCAGTTCTGCTGTGTTCTTCCTGGCTGCAGAAGATTAACCTCTAACAAAAAGGGACACAAGAAGAAGATAAATGAAAAATACGGTATTTGGTCTTTTTGTTGCCACCTAAATATGAATATGAAAATCACCCTATCGGTAAATGCCATAGTTTTTGCAAATGTCAGTTCTGCTTTGACATTTTTGAAATAAAAAGATACAAATACACTTCCACAAGACATGAATCGCTATATTCCTCAAGGACGCGGAAAAATTGTTTTTTTATTGACCGGCCAGCCCAAATCACCACAACTCTTATTTGGTGAGTTGCACTATCCGGCAAGATCACCCGATTTTATCATACCAGACTTCTTTTTGTAGGGTTTCTTAAAGTCACGAGTCAACAAGCTTCAGACTTTTGAAACCCTCAAAGAGAATATCCGTCAAGAATGCAAGAACCTACAGCGGGAAGAGCTATGGAAAATGCCATGAATAGGGCCCGTATGGTCACAATTCTGGCGGCGGCCACTTGACCGATATAACTATTTTAGACTTAAAAGAAAAAAAATTAAGACGTCAAATAAACACAATATAATAGCAGAACCTATACTTTTATTCATAAAAAAATACGGTCAAAGAACATCAGGTGATAACTTTTGCACCACTTTGTATAGAAAATCTTTCAAGCTCGTTATGTAGATGACTTTGAAACCTGAAAATATTTGCGTTGACGTCGAATATCCAGACTTAAACAATTGTGCAAATTACATGTCTCCATAACTCGCAGTTTTAACACCCAATCATTTAATTTTTTTTTTCTTTCACCGTCACTAAGTTATATATGTTTTAGTAAGATGTTAAACTTTTTAAACGTTAGATTGTTTTTTGTTCTTTTCTTAAATGAATACCGCATAATACTTACACTGCCCCCGGCATAAGCCAGTGAGACTATGGCAACCCCAATTGGGGTATATTGTAAGGCTGAAGGAAGTGGGAAAGGGAAAGAGATGGTTAGAGGAAGGCGGGGAAGTTCCTGGCTATTCAGATCTGGTCACCAAACCCAGCTAAAAGCAACGTTTCAATTCTGAATGGTGGTCTTACACAAGAGCTATACTAAATATATTTTCCAATCTGAAACGTGCCGCAAATATTCTATATTATATTTTAAAAGAATAAAATGGTGAAAGAACACATATTAATAACATTAAATTTATTTGCGCACACCGGAATTGAACACGCGTCCTCGGGATTGCTGGTCGAGAGCCTTACACCTCGCCAACGGAAGCCGTCAAAATATCAATTAATATAACATTATGAGAGCGCATATACTATTATTCTTACGACGCAGCAGATATTTAGTGAAATCTTCAAAAAATTATTCACAATTTGCACCAATTACTTTCACGATGTTTGCGTTTTTAAGATAAATACAAATTTTTATCACACAATTAAAAGAATGCTTTTACGACAACCTCAATTTAACTGCATTTTAATTTATTTTTACATAAATTGAAAGTGGTTCCTTTTCTTTGTTTATGTAGACCTACCTACTCATATGTTTACACTAGGTAAATACTTTAAATATATTTTGCGATTTTTTGCAAATTTCGGGTGGTAATTAGAACATTGAGGGCATGTGAGGTGGCTTCAATAAAACGATACAATAAATTCAGTTTTTCTCCCAATACAACTTCAGTAGCGTCACTAAAGCCTAACGTACCCGAAAGCCAAAAACTGTATTTTGTTAAAAAAAAATATTGCTTAATTAAAAAATTGCGTATATTCAATATACATCTACCGTTCACTAAAGGCAATAAACGCAATAAAGTCTTGAGTCAGCGATAATATCGGGTACTATAAGATAAAAAATGTATTTATTATCCATTAAAATAAAAGTAACTGATGACAGTTTAGCAAACAGACATAAAATATCAAATAATTACAATTTACTTAGCATTTTACACATTATGTAGGTTGTTTATAATATTTAAAAGTGCATAGATTGCATGCACCGATGCCCATACGTGCTTCTTGTCTTCTTGGCCGGATTTATGGCATACAAATGAGATCTATGATCTAATTTTATCAACCTGTTCCTGATGCTTTATAGAAATAAGATTTCTAATATCCAAATTTTAGTTAATCTAGGAAGAAGCATAAATTTCACCTGTGACAAAAATTTCATAACATATTTTACTCCAAACAATATCAGGAATCACTGGTTAAATAAAGTAAGTCAAGTACGACCATTAACACCCTGTTCACAGAAGCTATTTTAAGTTGAGCTACTCAAATAAGGGTTCATAGGGGTAGTCTTTTCTTTCACATTAGGCTCCGTCAAACAGAAGGCGTTTTTACCGCGCGTCAAGGCGTCAGCGTAAAGGCTCCTTCAAACAGGCACCAACGCGATGTAACGTAGCGTACTTGAATTTGACGTGTTCAGTACAACACAACGCAGCGTTATACGTCCGGGACGTTTTAACGCCTTGACGCGCGTAAGTACGCCTCCTGTTTGACGGAGCCTTTAGTTCCAGATAAATCTTGCAATAATACATACAAATAGCAGCCAATGAAAATATGCGTTCAGAAAATAAAGAAATTGTTAGTAATTCTTAGTCGAAGCGTGATGTAGTTAAATAAATGACCGAATCGGATGGGGTCCCATTAGCTCAGTGGTAGAGCATCGCCCCGACAAGGCTAAGGTGATGCTTATTATTATTATTATGGTTCCTAGATGGGACCGTATCTTTTTCAGATTTTTCTGTTTTAGATTTTCGAATGAGTGTAGTATTGTATTCATTAATTAAATATTACAATAAATAAATATATTATCTTTGATAATTGTTTTAAAATAAGTTATAACAACTTTTTTTCAAACTTTGATATACCTAACAGATTTTGATATATTTGAAATATAGTTAAATATTATTATCTAACATAGGCAACCAAATACACGTTTTCTTTCAAAGATCATCGGGAATTGTAAAAATATTCTTAATAATTTTCAATAAAAAAAAAATGTGGCAACAATTTTGCATGTTACTACAGTTATCAACACAAATAAAAATTAGCGATTTCTGTGGTTTCTCTGTGTAACTCTAGTTCAATGACCTCTAAAATGGGATACGCTTACTTTTTCAAAATTGGAACTGGATGAGGGAACGATTCAGAGAACCTTTTTTTGACCAAAATTAGTATTCGAAATGTGTATTTTTAAAGTAAAACTTCTTTACGCGCGCTTGTCTTGGGGAGTAAGCTGGTGAATTCGTGACGAGAGCGTTACGAAAAGTGTGATTGGGCGAGGCGAACGAAAGTTGAGAGGGAGATATAAGTTAGTGAAGATAGAAAGAGAGAGAGTTACGTTTCGTATATTACTGTAGGGGCAAGAGAGAGAGATTTTGCACACATTTCTTTTTTTTTCTCTCATAGCCAGTTACGTTTTGTATATCTAAGGCACAGTGTAGTCGTATTGTCTGTATCACACTGTAGGAGCAAGAGAGAGAACATTGCGCGCGCACAAGTTTTACTGCAGTTGTGTGGTCTAAAGCACACTCGTTATTTTTTTTGAAGTAAAACTTCTTTACGCAAGCTTGACTTGGGGGGGGGGTATGCTGGCGAAAGCGTTACGAAAAGTGTAATGCGTTACGGGCGATGCGAACGGGCTGTATCACACTGTAGTGCACATTTTATATCTCTCTAGAAGTTTTACTTCAGTCGTGTGGTCTAAGCACACTCGTTTTTTTTTTTTTTAAATATATTTTTTTAATAAATACTTTCAGCTTTCCAAATCCTACAATTATAGTATCCCGTGATGGTTTACGGATCCGTACCTGATTAATAATAGGTAACAAGCAGGAAATTTAATTTCCAGCAGCAATTCGCTACCTGATATTATTATTCCATCAAGCGCTTGGAGCTTTTAAATCTGATGACAAAACGTTACATTGCTTGTGCTATACTTAGAAATGCAAATCTCGCGTATATAGTTTTACATTACGCTTTCCAAAGATATTTCGAAAGGGAAAGCATGCTTGGAAATAAATCAGAGAATCGAATAAAACCTTAAGATATTTCACAATAATTAATCCCATTGAAACTAATCAATGATTAGTGAATAGCTAGTGAAACTTCCTAGTGGCTACTTAGAAATATGTATGGACGGTTCGCACCAATCTTAGCAGCATATAAATTAATATTTTTTTGAAATTTCAGAATCTTCTATTGGAAAATTTATAATTAAAGGACATTTTTTTTATTAATATTACTGATGTTATTTTATTAAAAAAAATTACTTTGCAGTGGAATATTACACAAGTTTCAAAAATTCATTTGACGCCCGAAACCAATATAAAACAAATTTAATTACATATCTGTACTAACTGGGAAGATTATTTTTAATTGATAATAACTAATGTTTAAGATTTTATGCATAGCACAAAGGGTAACAATTATTATAAGCAATAATTATCAGCCTGAAACACTCATCCACATTCCACCGTAGATCAGTGGATTTAGAGCACCAGACCGGACATCAGAAGGGCGTGGATTCGAGTCCCGTCGGCGGCATGTATCTTTTCTCGGAAGATTGTTTCAATGTGGATGAGTGTTTCAGGCTGATAATTATTGCTTATAATAACTGGGAAGATGTTGGAAACTACACGATTGACAACATTTTCAGAGGAGCGATCATTGTCAGATTTTATTAAATCATATTAATTAAATGTACGAACAAATTGAAAGGTAAAGTATAATATTTTAACTGTGTTCAAATTATTTATTTGTTTTTGGAAGTTTTAGGTAAACTTATTTGATCTTATATCGGCATATGCCTAGCATCACACTTCTCAATAACTTGGCCAGTTTCACATCGATCGACATGCCTTTCCGTTCAAAACATGCTAATGCAAAATTCCTACCTCACTTTATACTAAACTCGATTTTGAAAAACTAACAAAAGATCCTTTGTTCGAGTCGAGTTAGCCTTTTAATAATAATATTCTAATTAATGAAGAGAATGTTAGCGAAACTCAATCGAAAATCTTATACAGAAAAATCAGAATAAGATACGGATACGTCTGGGACTCGAACTCAGGACCTTCGGCTTGTGAAACTTCCTAGTGGCTACTTAGAAATATTTATGGACAGTTCGCACAAATCTTCTGGGTTCGAGTCCAAGATGTATTCGTATCTTTTTCTGATTTTTCTGTTGCAGACTTTCGATCGAGTTTCGCTAACATTCTCTTCATTAATTAAAATATTATAATTTGAGATAAAAATCAAAATGAATTTTTAATTATAATTTTACTACATTTTTGCGGTAACATATAGCGGTAACCGTTTAGAGCTTGGATACAGACATTAAAAATTGGTAAAAAATCTTTGGAGAAACCAAAATTGAACGTAGTGTCTCAATTATTATAATTACTCCTTCTATAATTTTATTTCATGATATTTCATTTAATTTAAATTTAAATCTGTCCAAAGATTTATTGAATCTAATAAAATTGTAAAATGAGGGGGCTCGTCACGGATAAGCACCCCGTGAAGCCCAGATTATGAAAACCCCTTTAAAAATATTTGTTTATGCATCACTACAAAAATAACACTAATAAGAGATTTTATGATCTTTGAGGATGCATTTATTCCATGCAGTGTTTCTAGTGCCTACATAAATGTTTATTTATATTATCATATTTTAATTAATGAAGAAAATATTAGCAAGTAGTTAGTTAGTTAAGTAGTAATTAGAAGTATGATACAGTTAAAAATGACCGAATCGGAAAGGGATACGTTGACGCAGTGGATAGCACGTTGGCCCGGATTGCCAGAGGTCCTGGGTTCGATTCCCAGATGTGTCCGTATCTTTTTCTGATTTTTCTGAATCGGATTTTCGATTGTCTTTCGCTAATATTATCTTCATTAATTAAAATATTATAATTTGAGGTTTAACTCTTTAAGTTAAAAAGTTAAAAATAAAAATGTTTATTTATATTTTTTAAATACTATAATTGAATGGATGGTACAGATATTTTATATTAAATTCTCTACTAATTTTACAAAGAAAATAGTACACGACAAAGCTAAAATGTATTGATGAATATAATAACAATAATAATCTAAACGAAAATATGAAAATTAACAAGACACAGTTAAATAAAACATAACGTTCGCAACTGGGATAAAAACCCAGAACATATCGTCTTATCGTTATCTTCTTTTTCAATGATATATTAAATTTGTATATTTATAATCATACAATATATTCATAAACATACAATAGAAATACAGACAGATATTTAAAAAATTAATTCAGCCATCAACCAACGTTCTTTTGAACATCCAGAGTTAAACGATATTACAATATAAATCACCTCTATTCGACGATCATTGATCGGTAAAATAAAAATGGCCTATTCACATAATAAATTGTTTCCGGAAATAAAGATTTTATTGCTTTTAGGCGTGCATGTTAATGAATTTTGATTAAATGTTACCTATGTGTGATGTGTTTTAATTTAATTTGCATTTATGGTTTTATGGTATGCTATATAAGCTATTTCGTAATAATACCTAACATTTTTATAACCAAAACTGTAAACATTTATTGGAACTAATTTGCATCGGTGTCATTTTTGCCGATCTAGTTATTAAATAACACATTGATTCCTAATTTAATGGTTTTGACGCATGATGATATGCGCAATATGGTGACCTCGTTGGCTCGTTGTCTAGTTGATTGGTTGGTTCTAGATCCCCAAAGCTGGAAATCTGGCTTGGGATTTGTTTAATATTGTTTATTATTTTTTAAATTTTAACGAAATTTTGTCTCCGTGTTATTTTTTATACGAACTTATGTATCTTTTTGTGTTTGTTGCATCTCTTTGTATTATTTATGGTTTGAGTGAGTATTTATAAAACTTTATAATTTTTATGTATAAATTATGTATTCTTTTACTGAGTATTTTTTTGTAATATCATTTACCTATGCCTGTGTACATTATTGCATTTTTATTTGTAAGAACTCAGTAAAAATAAATAAACAAACTTCCACTTGTTATTGGTCACTCAGACGATTGGTTTCACCGGTATGGAAAAGACTCGATACTATTATTTATCATTGTATAAGCTTCTTACAAATGTCCTTCCCAAACCCTAACCCCAACCCCAACTGTCCATTTTTAAAGTCCAAATAAGGTCAGGAATCACTGGTTGAAGAAGGTTAGGTACGATTTAACACCTATGTAGTTGTCATTATTACTTCGTTTCAGAACATAATATTCTCCCAGAAAAATTGGCAGAGCGAGCGCACTATTCAAAGTACAAATGTTACATGAAATTAATTTATCAATCTTTGATGACCAGATCTGATTAGCCGTATAAATATTTCCAAGCTCTTCACGACCCCTCTCCCTCCCGTTGCCTACTTCCTGACGCCTCATAACGTCCCCAAATGGCTAGGCAGCAGTTCCATGGGATAAGTATATCTATCAACCTATTCTAAACTTACCATACTTTCTTATTCCTCTTCCCTGTTTCTTTCTCATCGTCTATACAATGTCCCCCAAATGGGTACCTACGCCACGCTTCCGGCAACTTAACCTATCCTTGGCCAACCTTCATAATCCTCACCCTCCTTTTTTTTGGTCTTTTCGTCTTAGACTCACTTTCGTCGTAGACTCACTTCATCCCCAAATTAAAATTTTACACTCTCTTCGAAATCTTGTGTTGCATAATTGTTTTCGATAAAATCCAATAACATTCTTAATGGCGTATAAATTTCTAATAAATACCTACATAATTTACTGAGAATGGTCAATTTTGATACTTTGTACTGTGCACCTACCTACAAATATTTTTTAAGCAACGTATAAAGTGTAAATTGCTACGCTATTAAAAATTCTATGATAGGGAGTAGGGACTCATTAATATAATTATATTTAACGAATAGCCTAAAGGCATAAACGACTTTCAAAAAGTCTGCCGTAGGTCTTGATTCTTCACCCGGTGAATGTAGTATCGGGTGTGTGATATCACTAACATGACCACTGACCGCCTCACCGGTCGCGAGTTGGTTGAGTTATCAGACGAACATAACAATGGTGACTCAAAAGTCTAGGATATCCTCCCTCATTTCAAATTTAGAAACTCGGTCTGTCAGTACAAATTCAAAATCAAATGAAATGGCGATATACGATGTCAGGCATTGTAAGTGAGTCAGAGTACGCATTGTTGATTAGCTGTCCCTTTAAGTAAAATCAACATCTGTGTACATAAAATACAACTAAATGCAGAGAGGATATAGCGCCGAATAACAAAACATTAAACGAATTTTTAATTAATGTGCATCAAGCATAAACCTACTTTTTAAATTTTAAATTAAATTTAATAATTTTATTATCAAGCTCTGCAAGTATTTTAGTTTTTTTTCTATTGTGACAGTTGTTTCGGCCATTTTAAAACTGTGGCAAACATTTTAAAAATGGCTTTGTAAGCCGGAATAGATGTTACAGTAATAAAAAAAATAACTAAAATATTTGCAGAAATAAATAACAAAATTATTCTTCTTTTTCGATGACGCTACAGCCAATATCGAGCTTTGGCAACATTCGCCTCCAACTCTTCCTGTCCTCAGCGGCTGACTTTTAGTTTGTTATCTGGAGAAGCTGTGCTGCATCCCCTCTTACTTCGTCTTCCCACCTGAGTCTGGGTCTTCCCACTTTTCTCTTTCCCCCTGGGAGTCCAGCCATAATTATTTTTGGGACGCGTGTGTCCGGCATTCTCTGTACATGTCCAGCCCATCTCAACCTGAGGAGTCACAGTACCAGTCTGAAAATGTCCGTAGTAGGACGAATCATATGTGCTGAGATATTGGGGGCCTGATATATATCATACAGTTCTTTATTGTGCCGGATGCGCCACTGTTTCCCCTCTTTCACGGGTCCACATATTCTTCTTAACACTTTTCTTTCAAAAGTATCCAGCATTTCAGCCATCTTTGATGTCAATGTCAGCGCCTCACATCCATATGCCAATACAGTGTTATACATATGTTATAACAATGGTGTTATATATGGTTACCTTCGTTTTCCTGTGGACGCTTCTTGACTAAACACTGGCAGCAAAGAGAAATATTTTTGTTGGCTGCTGTGACTCTTCTGATTTCTGCTGGATCCTCATTGTTCTCTGTCAGACTAGAGCCCTGGTAGGTAAATTGATCGACCACTTCGTATGAGTAGTTGTCTATAAATTGTGCACTACCTCATCTTCTATGTGAAGGGTTTCTGCTCTGTATCATCATTTTCGTTTTGTCAACATTAATCTGCAGTCCTACTTCCCGCGCCGCTATTTCTAAAGGGTCAAAGACCTCCTTAATAGCTAAAATTGATCTTCCGACAATGTTAAGATCATCCGCATATCCGACAACTTCACTACTCTTGAAATAAATATTGGAACCAGTGTCTATTAGCGTTTTTCTTATTACATGTTCGAGCACAATATTAAAGAGAGTGGGAGCCAGGCCGTCTCCCTGTTTCAATCCCTGCGATACTGTGAATTCTTTCGACAATTCTCCGTCGATTTTGATCTGACATCTTGAGTCTGACATTGTGGATTTGATGAGCCTAACCAGTTTAGGCGGAAAATTATTAAATTTCATTTAAAACTAAATGGAGTTCTACGAATTAAACACAAAAACTTGTGTATAATAATAATAGTTGGATAATTTGTAGAGCGCCGTTTTTGTGAGAAATCACCTCAAGGGCGCTGTACAATTTATATATACAGGTTTTGTATAAACCAGCGTATACCAGTACCAGCGAATAAGTACAAAACTCGGAACTGTAAATATATTCATTTAACAACTGTACTAACTTATTATGAGAATTATTTTTGGGGTCGATTTTGCTTAAAGTTTGGATATAATGCACAAAAAATTATTATTTAATAATAATTATGATTTCGAAGGGCCAATTGTCGGGGACTAAAAGGGTATTACCAGAGAATACCAGAAATTAGTCCCTTTTAAATCAAATTCTAGATGTATTTACAAAAAAACATAAATTGATTTTGAAAGATTGTTACTTTATCTGGTAAACGCATTTTTTAAATTTAGAAAAATCAAGTTTATATTTAATATACTAAGGTTATACCGTTAGTCGTTGGCAAATTTGTTCAATTTTCAAACGACATATTGTATTGTATAACACAAATTTCAAATCATATAATCGAACAACAATAAAAATTAAAATCATTAAAAAATAAATCCGAGAACGTTTTGTGACGAGAATGTTTTGTGACGAAAATACCTCATTTCTATTTACTTAAGGTCTTACCCACTAAAATATTTCAGATTTTTTTTACACACTTATTTTGTTTAGACATTATTGAAAAATCATAAATACTTACGATCAAAAAATACTTACAAGAAGTACACAATATTTATTAATTTATCATCGTGAGTTTTGAGCATTTTTATTGCATACTTGAATGTAGGTGTATATTAAAGAAGTTTTGAATTAAATAAATCGATATTAAATTTGGAATTTTAAAAAAATGATACAGTGAATAATCGATCATTCTCATCGGAACCTCCATGTACATTTGCAAGCATTTTTAAACTTTTATTCTCAGCCGCTGGTCAATGGCTATTAACTGTCGGGTCACAACATTACACCACTACACAAACAAGAATCTCTTTAAAATGATTCTCCGTACACAGAAGGCAATTCTATTTGAAGGTGGGTGTGTGTTTCTCCGTGAGTTATCTCCGTGAGTTTCTCCTTGGGTTATCCAATGTCCCCGTAATACCCGCTGGTCTAGTGACCAGTTCCCGCGCCGCTGATCCGTGACGCAGAAGGTATCGTCGCGTCGTGCGGACTGCGGAATAGTTGCACCCGCACGTGGTGCGCCATAACAACTTCACTGTTGCTATGCGGTTAGCCAACTATTATCATAATGGGAAATAAAAACTATTACTCATTACGATAATTGATGTTGGTTAAGGTAAAGATTGCTTATTGCATACCGTAAACTTAACTTATTATTGTAAATATAATTTATGTTTTAATTCCTTAAACAATTACAAATTTTAGTTTAAGCAATATAAACTAAAAGATGACGCGACATAACATATGCCAAAACAGATATTTACAAACCATTTTTTTTTTTTTTTTTTTTAAATTTAAAGTTTGTTGCGATTTTTTTATCCTTGTCTCGCTGGCTTTAGCCGTGTTTATACCAGTGACGAGACAGACATCTTATAATCTTAATAGGTACATAAAATGAATATTTCTTTGTTTGTACCTGATGCGTTCCTATTGACCGATTAATTAATCGATTCCGGTAAACTTTAGTGATTGTACGCTAAGGTTTCTATATATAATGGTGAGTTCTGGCGTTATGAAATTATATCCCATACCATTCATCCGCGAAGGTTCTATACATATAATGGTGAGCTCTCGCGTTATGCAATTTGTATAAAACAATTTGGAAGTTGGGAGGGGGGAATCCGGAAGGGTGGAGGGTAATGAAGAATAGAGGGAGACAGCGAGCGGGTGGGGGGGATATGCGAGGGGGAAGATTGAAGTGGAAAAACAATGAAAGGTGGAAACGGGTCTGTGTTTAACATTTTAAATATGTTATAAAATAACACTGGGAAGCATAACTGTCCGGTACATTAGTATCACATTTTGAACTTTTCTACGCGAAACCCTGATGGTGTTTATGTGTACCACAAAGAGGGTACACTTTATTTATTACTACATACTCAACTCAAATTTCAATTTTTCCAGGGAAATATCTGACTAATCAACTGGACGATCGACATATCGCTCTAGGTAGAGATTTGCAGTCTTTATCTTAAGATGAAGCCATGCGAAAAAATGGAAAATCATACAAAATCTTGTGATTTTGTTTTGAACATTTGATCGCTTAGAAGTATTGTAGATGTTTCAATTAAATACTATGAGTATAACACATCTTGTCCTTTGAAGTAATCGAGAATTTTTTTGATAAGTCTTTAAATTAGCTTAGAAAAAAAACAATGCGTCCGACCTATAAAAAATGGTTTGAAGTGAAAAATCTCCTTCTTACAAACCCTTTTTGTGGGATAATTTTATTGAATAATGTAGCCAATTTAGTTTCTTAGAGAATGAACGGAAAACATTTTTATATTTGTTGCTGAAATTCACAAAATAAAATAAAACATGCATTTTGTTGATAAACAAAACACCGTTGTTGGATAGGGGTTATGGTTTTTATTAGTCAACGCCCAAATATGGTTCGCTCAGCCCGATTCCATATGAGTCAAGGGCTAGTGGATCGTCTTAAATGCCCTGCAGCATATCAGTTATGCCAGGAATCGTGCTAGCTCAGGAATGGTGAACGCTCCAATGGTAAGTTCTGGGCTGATGAAAATTGCATTATTTTTTTTCGGTTGGAATTACTAAGATACGAAAATGAAAAAAAAATTTAGACTAATATAATATGAAAATGAAAAAAATATATATATCGAATTCAGACTGAAACAGCAACAACACGTCTGCAAAACAAACATTATATAATTCCTTAAAAAAACTACATGTTTTTCATCATGTGTAAATAAATAAATAAATCAATATAGTTTTTTAAGGAAATCCTCGAGAGATCCCATTATGTATGACAATATCATTACTAAATACTTATTATGAACTAAAATATTTAGTTATTTATTTTCAGCTTTTTGGATATACATAATTGAAATATCCATTTAACCCTGCAAATATAAAATTGGACGTCATATTCTTTGTTCAAGATGGTACACTACATACAGGTAGTACACGTATATGTCATTTTTTAATAAATAAAAATATACATATTTTTATCTCTAAGCTTTCTAGCTAACCATAACAGGTACGAGAAGTCACAACAAAAGGATCTCGTGGTCCCAATGAGCAATGCATACGGCAAAAAATCTATGTATGTACTTACAAATCTTGAATCGACGTAACAAATAAATAAACATAAACACCTGCAAAACTTCATCCGATTCAATAATGATCAATTGGCTAATTGGATCGGGTAGTGTTTAGTTTAAATATTGAAAAATTGTCAACAATGTCACTCAAAAGAATACATACATAATTATTATCGACTCGAATGCTTTTTGCAACAATATGGCACTATCTCCAAAACCACGGATTGCTTTGCTGCCAAAATATGGCAAATATTCTCTTGATTCTATAAAAAGTTTTATAATATTTTTTTATATAAATCCTAAGAATATGCGATAATAGACAAAAGATAGGTGAATTCATTGGCTTTATAGAACTCAGTTTGTATGTCTCCATATTTCTAATTTGGAAGTTTGATTTTTTTTTTAAAGTTTTAAATTGCTCAGTCGCTCCAGTCGTTGCATACAAACACGTCAAATTATGTCTTGTTCATTTTCATATTTTGATTTAGATTATTATTGTTGTCTTCTTCTTCAATGGTTTATCATGTATTCATTTCACAACGTATTTATCTTATGAACAACTGTTTAATTCCTAAACGTAATGAAATACATAAATTGAAGCTTAACGATAATTAGAGAACAATAGGTTGTACACCGCGTAACTTGAACCATTTAGTTTCCTAGAACATGCAATGGGAATTAATATCGGCCCGACAAGAAATAATACCGCATTTACACATTTCAAAGAGGAAAGCAAAGTTTGAATGCTCACCATAAATCAAATATTATTTACACGTGTCTGTGTTTTACATATTTACATATTATAAAATAATACCGTGAAGTATAATGGTCCGGTACATTTGTTGCTGTGGCTAACGAAACACAACGCTATCTACTGGATGGTTACCTAATCTACATAACCAAGTGTTGTGTCAATAAATTAACTCACACCGCCATCTATCAGAAAGTTATGGAACTTACAAATAATTTCAAATAATTGTCCCATAAAAACATTTAATTCGCAATAATAAATATTGAGGTCTAAAGTTGAAATAAAAATTATCTTATCTTTTAAGTTGGACAAAATTATACACAGTAAGCCAAATTTCATCAAAATCGGTTAAGTAGTTTCGGAGTTTACCTTCGGCGAACATTGTGACGCGATATTTTTGTATATAAAGATATTTTTAAATTTCCTACTAGTACACCAGATTTTTTTTGTTTTGTTTATTTCACTACATGCTTTTCTGCATTATAATTGATTTCGTAATGTTTATGAATATTCTCTGTTTTGTACCAGATAGAGGCTACACCTTTACATGTGACTGCATATTCAACTCAAATTTTTATTTTTTTGAGATGTCAGCCTAATCCACAGGACGATCGATGTATTTACGTAATGTAATAAATATACAAATAGTTCCAATATATTTATTTGAGGTAATACGCTTATTCAAATTAGGAGGCGGATATGGGTAACGCCGGCCGCTCCAGAACCATTAATTGGATATCCAATACCTCTGCCACAGATAACCCCAAGTGTTTGTTAGGTTTGTTGACTTTGGTGCCTCAATTCGTGGGGTGAGATTTATCTAGGTCTTGGAGGCAAATGCCAATGCCCACCTACTCCAGCCGGACTCTCTCGACCCATGGCTTTGCACCGAATGCGTTTGCATTCGTGCGTCCGTCACTCCTAGACACATTGATCTAAAGATTCCTACTACCCCTCTTACCTTTTTGAAGTAAAACTTCTTTGCGCACGCTTGACTTGGGGAGTAAGCTGGCGAATGCGTGACGAGAGCGTTACGATATGTGTGATCGGGCTAGGCGAACGACAATAAATTTTAATAAATATTTGTAGAAAATTAATATATCTATATACATGTATATATTTTATACATATAAACATATAGATGGTAAAGCGAAAAAAATGGTTTTCATGCCTCAACCTCCATTTTGATTAACTGGAGGTAAAAACTATCCTGAAATGCTGGTTTAATATTGTCAACATGGTCGTCATGTTGCGCCTTAAATTGATGTTATGACACAGGACAAACGCTGTATATATATTTTTTTCATGGCATTTCACCCCAAGGGAGTTTTCTAACCAACTGTATATTATAAAACACACAATACTCCTTCCGACTTGCCCTGTTTTCTAGCTTTTCGATTTAATCATAATTACCACTCTATAGCCACACCCTTCTTTCACCTAATTCTCAGTTCTATAAACGCGTCGGTTTATTTTCTTTCCCATTTTCCTCGAGCATTACGACTGAGAATATGTGAATTGGGGAATACCTTCTGTTTACGCTATTTTTTATAGATGGAGCTAAAGAAGTTTTACTTCAGTCGTGTGGTCACACTCGTTTTTTTTTCTTCCCAGAGTATCTTATCCTTTCATTTCAAATTTAAAAAGGGCTGTAAAAAATCTGATAAAAATATTATAAGTTTTGTTCAAATAAAATTCGTACACAGCGACTCGTTCTGTAAATTCTGCCTTTTTCAACTTCAAACTAGATGCGTGATAAGAAAGAGTACCAACGTCGATGACGTCAGTTCGATCTCTCGCTGGGACTAGTTTAGGTACTTTATCGCTTGTCTGAATTCTCCAAGCAAAAACTTCTAATTTTTTTAAATTATGACACTTAAATTCAAAGTAATAGTTCTAAGAGAAAATTTGATAAGAGTTACAGATTCTGATAGTCACAACCGAAAAAGAACATATTTGACGACCTCCGTGATAAAGGGGTAAGGCTCTCTAAAGAGGTCCAAATCCCGGTGTGCGCAAGTAAACTTTATTTGATTGTCTTTTGTTATTTAAAATTTTTTTAACATCTAAAAAAATATAAGTTATATTTACAGCACGTTCTAGAATGGAAGATAATCTCAGTATCACCCCAGTGTGAGACCACCATTCAGTATTAAAACGTTTCTTGAAATGGCTTTACCAGTATTTGGTGACCAGATCTGAATAGCCAGGTACTTTCCTCATTCCCAAATCCTTTCCCTCCCATTTCCTTCAGCCTCACAAAATACCCCATTTAGGGAGTCCATACTCACTGGACCTAGACGGTTGGATGCTATATATATATAAATTTTTTTATCGAATCTGTTACCACTACAAACAGAACAATTGCATTCGGTTAAGTTGGATAAGTTAACCCAAAAAACTTATACTTAAACAATGCTCAGATACATTACATTAAATTTGAAACTGTTTTCAAAGGTTATTTTTCTTACATTACTTTAAACAGAACAATCGCGTTCGTTTACCGGTTAATTGGTAACCCAAATAATAACAGTTTTTTGAAAGATTGAAAATAAATTATTATACAGACGAAACAAGTTTCAAATAAATAAAAAAACAAACATTCGAGTAAACTGTGTAGGTTAACCAAAAAACTAACAGTTAAAAAAAATCTTAGATAATAATTTAGGTAGATAAAATAAATTTTTGACTGCTATCATAAGAAGTATTATTACATACATTACTATACAACCGAGCAAACGCATTCGGGTGAGTTGCATGATCTCGGATATATAATCTCTCCGAAACCGCCGAGACATAATAAGCAAAAGTTTGATCTACCACTATTTGCGTTTTTTTTTTCTCCACTATGTAAGAGATGAAAAGTGATTGCAAAAAGAAAACGATTTGCGGGGTCAGGGACGGCCCCCCTCCGCGGGGATACTCTCACTCGGTATAAAACCTGTGCCCGCCCGACCATCAGCAACAAAGCGTACTCAGCCACGAGGAAGACACTACAGTCACACACTCAAGTTCCGCTGCTCAGAAGCTTAACGATGACTTCTATAATCACTGTGAGTAAACAAACAAACAAACAAACATACACTTGGAAAAGTACTAGCTAACATCTAATACATACTACCAAGTGCCAGTGGTTGGTCACGGTGATACCATCGGATATCACATCACGTGTGCCGGTAGAAAGCTCGCTATTGATCATTTAGCCATTTGCGGTTAAATAAGAATCGTCAAATAATAGTTATATCGCTTTCTTGCAAAGTTTTTTTTTTGTAACCGTGCCAAATTAAAACGATAAAACAGTAAGGATGCGTAGCATCGTCGTGTGTTAAATTTCTTCTCGCTAAAGCTCAGAATTTTTTTAAAACTAGGCATTACATCATCATACGTGTGTTTATTTTAATTAGTGTTGATTTTTTAATTCGTGTTTTCGCATTTAAGAGCCATCTTATTCGAGTCACAGCTTTTTTTCAGAGGTGCTGATACATTGTACTTTAATAAATTAAAAATGTAATAATATGTAATGCACATGTAAAGTTTGAATATATATGTCAATGTTACGTTAAAAATATTTTTTGTTGTCTAATTTATGTTATACATTATAATATATATTCACTTTGACATTAAACTTCTGAGTCAAAATTAAAATTATCTTTACTCACAAAAATATAATAATATTCTTGAGAAACTATTTTTATATATCAGTTTAAAGCATGAATCATTCAGTTTGTTGAACTTGACTTTTGGAAGTCTCATTGGATCTTGTGAAGTTTTTCTTTTGCTCTTTATAAAAATGCATTATAGCGATACTTTTATTTTATTTTTATGTATATATTTCATTTTTATCAAAATGCAAATATTTATTGCTCAATTTCAGTTTGCCTGTGCGGTGCTAGCGACATTAGCGGCTTGCGAAGCTACATTTGGTGGACATGAACAGTTAGTATTCACCATTACCTACCTTACCTTCACACACTCTGCAATCACTTTCATCCGCCCATTCCCTTTCATTCCAACTCTAGAATGCCCCGTCATCTCACGATGGTACAAGGCTCAATACATAATTCATTGTACTCTCTGTTATTATATATTGCTGTACCTATTCAATCAATAATCTATTGTATGCGATTGTAATTTGCCGAACTTAAGCGATGAAATATATTTTATATCTTGTATCTACTGTTAAAATAGTTGTTTAAATCTGCTTCATATTTTTAACCTTTTTCTCTTCTTTGCAGTGTTCACATCCGAGTTCATCTACCCGAAGAACATCATGATTTCCATCATCAGAAAGAAGTGATCATTCACGATCACGGTCATGATCATGGGCACGGACACGGAGGCGGCGGCGGCGGCGGCGGTGGCGGACATGGCGGCGGATACGAAATCCACGGAGGAGGCGGCGGCGGCGGCGGCGGCGGCGGAGACTTCGGCGCCCATCTGCACGGAGGACTGATCGACCACATCGGCGGCGGCGGCAGCATCGGCGGTGGATTTGGCGGCGGACATGGTGGAGATATTGGAGGCGGATACGGAGGCGGACATGGTGGAGATATCGGAGGCGGATTCGGAGGCGGCTTCGGAGGCGGTCACGGAGACATCGGAGGAGGATACGGTGGTGGACACGGCGGCGGAGACATCGGAGGCGGATTCAGCGGTGGATACAGCAGCGGAGGACATGGTGGTGACATCGGCGGTGGATATTCTGGAGGGGGAGGACATGGCGGAGGAGGCTCAATCGGAGGTTACAGCGCTTCATTCGGAGGTGGACATGGAGGATCCAGCGGAGGCGGTCATGGAGGATCCTTCGGAGGCTTCAGCGGTTCAATCGGAGGTGGACACGGAGGTGGCGGTTCTATCGGACACGATATCGGTGGATACTCCAGCGGATCTTCAGGCGGTCACGGTGGATACTCTTCAGGAGGAAGTTCAGGAGGTGGATACTCTAGCGGACACTCTTCCGGCGGATTCTCATCAGGCGGCCATGACAGCTACAGCGTAGGAGGCGGACATGGAGGTGGTGGAGGATTCTCATCTTCCGGCGGAATCGGAGGCGGATACTCAAGCGGTGGAGATCACGGATACTCATCAGGAGGAAGCAGCGGTGGATACTCTTCGGGAAGTAGTGACCATGGGTTCTCATCCAGCGGTGGTGGCGGCGGATACTCCTCCGGCGGCAGCAGTGAAGGGCACGGCTTCTCCTCCGGCGGCGGCGGCGGCGGGGGCGGCGGATACGACTACAGCGTGGGTGGCGGCACTGGATCCTCGCACGGCCTGGACTCCTACAGCGTGGGAGGCGGCCACGGGGGCGGGGGTGGGGGAGGTGGCCACTATAAGAAATAAGCTCCTTATTTCTTATCTTCATTTCACCTGTAAATACATCTTTTCACTCGAATGCATGGATAGATTGTTCAACCGAGAATTTATCAATAAGTGAGAAAATAAATAGAGATCAGATAAGAGAGTAATCATATCCATTGCACGACTGAACGACGTGAGTCGCAAGCTAAGTCAAATATTACCAAGTACCTACGAGAACGTGTACGAATATCATTTCCATCTTTCCACACTTTTCTTCTTCTGTACACTTCTTCCTAATCTTATTTTGTTATATTTTGTTGTTGTATTATATTATTGTATAATAAATTGTTAAAATATTTAAATTAAAATAATTGTTTTTATTACCATCCATTTTCTCACCAAGCAAGTTCGATTATGTATTAAATTTGCTTGACCACCAATCAATTTATTTTAAGTTTCTTATATTATTTTTTTATTGAGAGTTGTTAATATTATATTACATCAAAATCATTTTAAACAAAATTTCATCCAAAAGGTCGATTGAAAATGATTTTTAAAATCATCATTTTCATAAACAACAAGATACCTAGTGTTATTTACATATTCTCTAGAGTTTTCTCTAAAGTAAAAATGTTTATAAATTATTGACATGAGAATGGCAGAATTACAATTAAAAATTATTTTAATCGTGTCCAATTAACATACTATTCTATATTCTTAATTCCACAACACATACAAATTCATTTCCATATCCATTAGCACAATAATGTGTTAATAACTATAAATATATTTTTCATTAGCAGAACACGAACACACACCATTAAAACTATTTCTACTACATAAGTTGTCTTATTCCTTTTGGTTATTTTAGCCAGTTACTTTTACTAGTCCTATCCGGATACAATCCATTCACTTTCCTTTGAATTCTTGTTCCAACTACACACCTACCTATACAAAAACCAGGCACCTATCTCTGTAAGTACCGATACCAAATGCCAAGAGTTATTACTTATTACTATCTTGCTTTATTTTTAGTTATTCTAGTTTGTTATTACAGAGTTTCATATTTCTATTGTTCCTGCACATACAGTCGTTTTTTCTTACGTTCCAAAAATTGTTAGAAAAGTGCACTATTAGTTAAAACTATGGCATTTTAATTTCAATTTTTTCCAGTCAAACAACGCTGTGTTTCCATTTTCGTGGTGAGTCATTATTGCCTAATTGGACGCACGTGTATCTTCTGTCTTTGTTGCTACGAGCGAACAGGCAAGACTTGTAATACAAAGAAAGTGTTTTCATTGACTGGTTTAATTTAATTACTTCTTCTCGTATAAAGTGCGATTTGCAATTAGACAGGTTACCCAAAGATAATAAAAAGTTAATTGAGCTCTTACTGACATAACTTACACGTAGAGGTAATGACACAAACGTATATAACTATTTGCAATTATTAACCTGTTAACTAACTCAGTTTAGTTAAATTACGCACTCCGCAGCTTATATGATGTTCCGGGGTTTTCAGATCAAAATCCAGAAACTCTACTCATAAAAAACGAGTGTGCTTTAGACCACACGACTGAAGTAAAACTTCTTTAACTACATCTATATAAATGTATGTATATTTTTATATGTATAATTTATATATACATGTAGAATAATTTTCTCGGTTTACCCGCGTAACGTAGTCCTTAGAAGGTCTTTTTAACTCCTGATGCTTCGGACAGATCTCACTGTCCATCTTCAGAGGCCGTATGTCTTGAGTTTTGTTTTAAACTGATAGCTTGCGCATGTCTGTTCAGTCCAGAAGTCAAGACTGAATATGGACAGTGAGATGTGTCCGAAACGTCAGGAGTTAAAAAGTCCTTCTAAGGACTACGTTACGCGGGTAAACCGAGAAAATTATTCTACATCTTACACCCGTGAAAACCTTAATCATAACATATATATATATATATACATGTATATACATATAAATATATTAATTTTCTACAAATATTTATTTCAATTTATTATTGTTCGCCTCGCCTGATAACACTTTTCGTAACGCTCTCTTCACGCATTCGCCAGCTTACTCCCCAAGTCAAGCGTTTTACTCCAAAAATGTACAAATTACATTACGCCGGAACTCCACTTTCACGCATTTTAACTGCTTCAACATATTTCATATTATTTACAGTTAGATGTTTAAGTGCAAATTCTTATTTATTTACACTGCCATAAATAAAATTCTACTTGTCTAAAAAAAGTTCATTTCTCTCAATCGACACCTGCTGTCCGACACCTACCTGAGCTCGGTGCATCGGCGCGCCTTCGGTGTTTCAGTGCAGAGTACAAAGTATGAGTTGGACGTTGAGTTATGTGTCTACTTTGGATCGGGGTTAACAAGCAAAATAATAAATAACGACAGTTTTCACAAATTTATTTAATACCTGTGCAGAGTGTGCAGTCTTGTGATTTATTCTAAAGTTAAATATAAATATATTATAGAACATTAGTAACCAAATAGCAGCATTATAATGTCCGTACATTCTTACTCTGAACTGGTTTTGTCAGATTTCTCTTTGCCGTTTTTTTTCTCATTTGATTTGCAAATTCCGGGAATCCCCGCTTGTGATTAAATAATTGTGTGTACGCTGGCATTACTTTGGCATTAATCAAAGTCAAATTCACATATTTAAACAATGCGTTTGATTACCATTTAACAATTCCTTCGATTACTTACTACGTTTAATGTTTCTTCTAGGTAGCTGTTAATTTTTCTCTACGGACGAATGCAGACGTGTGGTTGCCGTAGTCACCGCAGTCCGCAATGACACTGGCTAAAAATTTCCTAGCATCGTGTAAGCTGCTCTAGTTTATTTAAGTTTTATTCTAAGTCAGGCTAGTAAGGCAGGATCTTGCAAGGAGTGCTTGCCGACATACTAGCTTGCTACAAAAAAGTTTAAAAACTACAACTAATTGGTGGTAAATATATTTCAATAGTTATTGATAATAATTAAAAAGTATCAATGGATCACATTGCCACGATTTTAATTATACTTACTTACTATGCATTAAAGGTACTAAAAGACTTAAAGCATCTCTCATGAGTGAATTTTGTGCTTACTTACAGTTATATTCAGTAGTTTCCCACTTGCGCTACTAAGTTTCCGGACACCGTGTGTTTTTAATTATCTTCGTTTATCTATAATTAACACCCAATACAAACACTAAGGACCAGTTGTTTCGGAAAATTTCACGTTTGAATTTCCCTCAAATCGACATTCACCGAAAATTTGGGTTGTTTCAACCTCCGTCAGAAGAAATTTCATCGAAAATTCCATAGGACCAGTTGTTTCGGAATTCCCTTCAAATTTGAATTTCCTTCAAATCGTCATTCACCGAAAAATTGGGTTGTTTCAACTTCCGTCAGCAGTGAAAATACTATAGAAATGTGATGTGAATGTGATCAGCCGAGTCCGGACGGTTAGCGAAATAATGGGAGGCGCATGCGCAGACGTCAAAATTGTGATTCGGCGTGGAACACTTGAATAAAATTTTCAAATTTATCGAACGTTATTTGTTGCTATTTACTGCTGACGGAAGTTGAAACAACCCAATTTTTCGGTGAATGACGATTTGAAGGAAATTCAAATTTGAAGGAAATTCAAATTTGAAGGGAATTCCGAAACAACTGGTCCTATGGAATTTTCGATGAAATTTCTTCTGACGGAGGTTGAAACAACCCAATTTTTCGGTGAATTTCGATTTGAAGAAAATTCAAACGTGAAATTTTCCGAAACAACTGGTCCTTAAGGTGTAGAACACGGTAACCGGATAAATCAGAACAGTGACAAAAAGGGATATAATAATAGGTTGGTTTAAGTTAGATTAGCAACTGGAGCGATTTCGGTCTAAATTTGGACACTTTTATTTTTCTACATTAACCTACAAATATATAATAAATGGTGAATTATAGGTGGATTCATTAGCTTTAAACCGCAGTAAACAGTTTACATGTTTCCATATTAAAATTTTGAGAAATAATATTAATCGCTTGAACACCAATTGCCAGTGGTTAAGTTAGGTTAAAAAAGTTTTTGAAGTAAATATTACGCACGCTTGACTTGGGGGTAAGTTTGCGAATGTGTAACGGAAATTGAAATGCGTTGCGAGGCGAACGGGCACACTGTAGAAGCAAGAGAGAGCAGTGCGCGCGCACATTTTTTCTTACTCTCTTCCTCTCATAGCCATTGCATGAAATATTTCAGTCAGTATTTTGAAATACCAGTGACGCGCCAAACGAGTGGGGAGCGAAGTCGGATAATAAATTAAAAATAAATATTTATAGAAAATTAATATGTGTATAAACATGTATATATATCTCACACATAAAAATATATATGGACATACATATAGATGGAGCTAAAGAAGTATTTACTTCAGTCGTGTGTTCTAAAGCACGCTCTTTTTTTTTAAATTACTTTTCTTTTGTTTTTTTCACCATCCTATTTTGTCATGGAACCGTCGAACACATACCTACTTGCCAACATATACGTGCATATTACGACCAAACGCGTCTCACCAAAGCGTTTGCGTATAAAAACGCAGTCATGTGAGCAATATTTTCTGAAAGTTGTGCGTGGTCAAAAGCTCCAGCCGAAATGCATGAAAAAGAACTGGATGTAGTAATTATTTATGAATGAGAGTAGGTACTTTGTATTTAACCCAGAGCGGCGACCGCCTGTTTAACCACGCTCTTGATATTTACTTTCACTTATTGGACAAGGTTACAAGAAAATATTGAACAATTAACGTCCCCTCACCTTTGGAGAGATGCGAGACTTAATTATTAGTGTGGACTGAAAAAAACCCGACCTGGCCCCCTAGCACACTCGATCGATTAGGAGCAACTCGTTATCATTCCCTAGGACAACTGCAGATCGCTAACGTACAGACAACCGTTGATGTCGAATATATTAAGGATAGTCGTTGGGAACTGTCACTAATTCGTTGACGATCTGCAGTCATGCTAGGGAAAGATGAGATGTTGTCAAATATATTAAGGTGCAACTGCAAATCGCTAACGTACAAACAACAGTTGATGTCGAATATCTTAAGGATAGTCATTGGGAACTGTCACTATTTCGTTGACGATCTGCAGTCATGCTAGGGAAAGATGAGATGTTGTCAAATATATTAAGGTGCAACTGCAAATCGCTAACGTACAAACAACAGTTGATGTCGAATATCTTAAGGATAGTCATTGGGAACTGTCACTATTTCGTTGACGATCTGCAGTCATGTTAGGGAAAGATGAGATGTTGTCAAATATATTAAGGTGCAACCGCAGATCGCTAACGTACAAACAACAGTTGATGTCGAATATATAAGGATAGTCATTGTGAACTGTCAGTTATTCGTTGACGATCTGCAGTCATGCTAGGGAATGATGAGTAATTATTTTGTTGTTGATACAATCCTTATCGATCGAGTGTGCTAGGGGCCCTGAAATAGTTGTATGAGATTGCTCAAAATGATACAAAAAAAATCCTACCATCGATAGACTTAAAGATGTAGCATCGTGGCATGTAATGGTATTTTTTTTCTTGTTTAATATTATTACTTTTTCTTTGCTCTTTGGCGTCAGTCTTGACCAGTCCCTCTCTTATGAAAGTGACCCCATTGTTGAATTTGGCAGCCACCTCTGGTCCGGAGACCGAAAATACCTGAAAAATCCCTCGACTATGTTTTGTACATTCTCCTTTTTTAACAATCTTTAGATCTGACCTGGTTCTAACGGCATTTCAATGGAAGATTCTCCGGGGAACTAGTCATTGATTCCTTCGGCACCGGTGCGCAATCGGGAAACACGTCAAACGCCCGCCCGGAGGCATTGTACACATGAGAATGGGTGTATTTACGACTTGATCTCAACAGCTCGGTTTTGCTTTGGATTTACCGGTATCTGAATTTCCTCCCTCCTACAGCATGGATCTCTTCAAGACCCAGGCTCACACCTTCCTTTTCATAAAAATACCCTCCACAGATCACAGGCCCTGAGAAAAACTATTTTCCCCATTGCCTCCTTTGTGGTATAAATGTAAAAAATATATAATTATATATATATATATGTAAGCGAATCTGCTTCTCTTTCCTCAACAAGAATTTGATTTGTTAGTCGTGCCACGTTATTATCCAGCATAGGGATATTGTGATGGCAACCTTCTAATTATTCATACTCAACTCATTCGTGGGATATCGAAAGAAGGGTGAATGCAGGTAACTCCATTAATGGAGGATTGAACGCCGTTGGAGCCAACAAAAAGTTGTCCACAGAAGCGAAGTTAGCAGTCCACAATGGAGTACTGGTACCTACCCTGATGTATGGCAGTGAAGCGTGGAAATGGCAGAGAAAGGATGAAAGTAGACTAAATGCAGTAGAAATGAGATCCTTGAGGCGTATGTGTGGTAAAACCATGTATGATCGTGTGAGGAATGTGGAGATCCGAAAAGAATGCAAGGCTGATGTGAGCGTAGTAAGTAAGATTAAGAAAGGGACGCTTAGATGGTTTGGGCATGTTGAGCGAATGAATGAAGAAAGGAGTGTAAAGAGAATTTATGACGCAAATGTGAACGGTAGAAGAAGCCGAGGACGCCCAAGGAAGACGTGGCACGACCAAGTAAATCCATACTAACTACGGTAAGCAATCTATCAGTTATGAGGGGGGCAATTTATATAATTGCCTTCCAGTTGATATTAAAAACGAAAAAAGTGTAAATTTAAAAAAAAATTATTCATTTTTATTTACAAAAAACAATGTAGTGAAAATGAACAATATTGAAAGTGAATGAATAGTATTGTAATATATTGTATGATAATATGTTGTATGATAATATAATGTTATGCAAATTCTAGTTAAGTAAGTGAAAATGTTATTTTCTTTTTTTCTGGAATAAAAAAAAAAAAAAAAAAAAGATACTTGAGTCGGGCCATGTTAAGAGTCAGAATAATAGAAGAGTATGTACGAGAAGATGTATGAATGTGAATGAGGCAAGGAGTGTGTGCCAATACCGAGTTGTTTGGCGGTCCGTCCTCTCTGCCTACCCCTGCGGGGAAACGGCGTGATGGTTAGTTAGTTAGTTAGTTAACTCATTCGTCTTTACAGTGGCTCTTCGTCGTGTGGTGAAGAGGATATGAAGTTAATGGGCTAAAGGTGGCCCACCCCACCTGATTACCTCAATGTTGCTGGCAATACACTCACATTAATTACTTTCCATCAATTAATATAAGGAATTTCAGCGGTATCCGTTGGTCAAAAGAACAGTATCGTAAACAAAAAGCAATAATTATGGGAGATTGGTTTTCGATTCAGACCGCAATGTTTTTTGGGACAGCCATAAAATCATTTTTGAAATGTTAATTAATAAACTTAAATGAAAAAATTCAAAGCATTACAATATCTGCACAACATAAATTCGTATAATATATATTATATGGCCAAGTGTACAGACGTGCTAAGTACGTTTTGAGAATATTAGAGAAATTAATTTTGGAGGTATGTGATTATTTCAAATAAAAGCGAGTGGTCAAAGTATGACAAAAAAAAACGTATTTTCAATGAAAGTTACTAAAAAACCATTGAAAAGCAATAACACTTACACGTTGAACTCTTATTTTTAATTACCCAATAAAAAAAAAAATCAAATTAAAAATGATTGGTTTTAAATATTTTCACTTTCGAGTTTTTCTTTTCTTGAAGCAGTATAATTCCGCGGATACACATGCCAGTAAAAAGACAAGATTTTGGCGAGTATCTGGTATGTAGTCCAGTCAAGGAAGGAGGTGTAGAGTGCGTGAGCAGGTACCTAAGTGATTCCTTCAGAAACTTGTTCAGGGTGCAGGGAGTGAACATACCAAAAGTCCTGACCTCTAGGTGGTTAGCTAGAAGGGGGGGGGGGGAGGTCCCAATTTTCGACTTTCCACTTATATCTTTCTGAAAATAAATAAAAAATCATAAAATTATCTACAACTTTTATTCTATGCGTGATTTTCGAATTCTTAGCCGTTTGTGAGTTACACGCTCCACAAAAGTAAATATATTTTCATCAAAAAAAATTTCACATCGTCTAAAATATTCATCTGAGAAAAAAAAACATTTTAAAGACAAACGAAGAAAAACTTTATTTAAAATTGATTTCACCCCCTAGACGTCAGAACTTTGGTATGTTCATACCCTAAGCACCCTGACAAGTTTCTGAAGGAATCGCTTAGGTACCTGCTCACAAACTCTACTCCTCCTTTTGGACCATTCTTTAACTGGACTAATCTTAACTACTCGCGCGCTTGTACGCATGCTTGCTATATACAGGCACGCTGGCTCCCGAATGAGATAAGAAACTAAATCCCATTTTATTTTGGTAAAACGGTTAACCTGTATTCCGCAGGCACTGGTAGCTGCGATAGAGGATAATAATCATTTTAATCGCCCGTCGAGTCATTTTGATTGTGAAAATATCAACTTGAAAAAGGGCGACAAAACAGCGTACCTACGCACATTTTCTCTCTGCTAGCGACTGCTACTGGTATGCTTTTGAGCAAGTTACTAGTGAAAACTTAACTATAGAACCGTGGGTGTGGATAGTGAAGATGTTGTACGAACAGCGCTTATTTATCTATATGCAAAAACAGTATGAAACCAATTCATTACAAAAGCGGTAAAGAAACATATTTTAATTATTGCATTATAAATACATGTATATTTGGGCAAAAAATTTACACGTAGGTACACAGAGTTAAAGCATAAATAATATTTCAAGCTTAAATTCGTTGTAGGACATGTGGAAAATAAATGCGAGGCCGTTAATTAACCTAGTGAGCCTTCTCAGGGGCATCACCATTGGTAAGTTACTTCTGCACCTGGGAGAATCGAGTAAAATTTTCCGGGACATTAAATCCTATTTTAGTCAGTGTCTCGGAATGGTAATAAACCATTCATAAGCTTATAAGCCATCAGCAGTCCATCCCTTCTGGGACCAAGGTTGCAGATACTTACCATTCGGGAATAAAATTTATTGGAAACAGCCATGGGTAAAAATCTTACTCTACTAATTTGTACATCCGCTGGTCCACATACCTGTTTCATACATTCTCAAAATATTTGAAAAATACCATTTATTATCAATTTCCGTTGATTGTTGTGATCAGCCGATTAAATGGGCAAACCAAAATTTACCAAATTCAAAGAAAAAAACACTTTGGCAAGAAATTAGTCGAAATATTTTATAATATTTATTTATTTGTGTTTTGTTTTTAGTTTATTTTAGTTTTTGTTGTTAGGGTAGGCACAACTTATCAGCTATTACGGACTGCACGCCACTACCTACTTGTATTCTGACATAGTACAAAAATGTAGTTAATGGTTGCGTGTTTGCAGGGCGTCGACATATTATTCATAAATACAGTGTTTTCCTTTAACTCTTACATTTAAAGGTACATTGTTGCACAACACTCTCCAACAAAGTAGAACTTTTCTTTTTATCATTTTTTTTTCATCCTAAAACACTGCTTTGGAGACTGGCTCTATCAAAAACATTATTAATTTTTACGCACAACAATAAAATAATGAACTAGTTCCCCTCATATTATTGTGTTCTAAAAACCACACCAAACATATATTATTTGTTCGCCAAGGTTTGGAATCGAAACCCATAACATCAGATTCCAAATAAAATTAGTCGAACATTGTTAGACGGACCCACGCGTCAGTAAAACGGAATTAATTCAAAAACCTCAACACAAGCTTGTCCTAGTGTGGCTAAAAATTGGATTTTAAACTGTAATACCTAGCATGTAAAGAAACAATAAATAATTTAAAAAATACGAGTGTGCTTTAGACCACATGACTGAAGTAATTACTTATTTAGCTCCATCTATATGTATGTCCATATAGGCATAATGTTTATATGTATAAAATATATACATACATTTTTACAAATATTTATTTAAATTTATTATCATTCGCCTCGCCCGATCAAGCCGTGCGCATCGAATTTCGCTCCCCCCCCTTGTTTGGCGCGTCAATGGTATTTCAAAATACTGACTGAAATATTTCATGCACTGGCTATGAGAGGAAGAGAGAAAGAAAATGTGTGCGCGCACTGCTCTCTCTTGCTTCTACAGTGAGCCCGTTCGCCTCGCAACGCATTTCAATTTCCGTTACACATTCGCCAGCTTACCCCCAAGTCAAGCGTGCGTAAAGAAGTATTTACTTCAAAAAAAATTTTGATAAAGAAGTCTGCAGAGCGTTCAAAATTTCACTGCCGGAAATATATTTAAGGTCATTGGTTCTTGGACATGAACAATCGACAAATCTGAACCCAGGCAATAGCATCGTATAAAAACAAACGTACTAATATTACCAACAATGCAGAATGACTTCTCACAAGCAGTGAAAAAGCGTGAGACCGGTATAATGTATTGCTCCATTGAAGATAATTTACCTCTAATCAGATACGCACAATACAACATTTACAGCTACAAGATAAACAAACAGGGTGCTACTCCGCTGGATTCTGATAATACATATTCTATTAAATGAAAAAATAAACCTTTTGATATACGCTTTTATTAATTTAAAAAATGACGGCCAACCTAGCTTCTATAAACTTTAACTACTAGTTAATGTTAACTTTAACTAATCATTTTTACACACAGTCTTATTATATTTTAATAATATAATATAATATATTTTACCAAATTGTTGTCGTCATTGTCGCTATTACCCTCCCTCAATGCGCATTTCCAAAACCTATACCTGTTCAGACACGGCGGTGACTGAAATAGGATAAAGTTTGTTGTGCAAAATCAGTTTACAAAACCTATACCGGTTGAGACACCAACTCGCGTTGCTCTATCTATGTTGCGTCTTTAGTGACGGTAACAAACGTACGTAGATAGTAGCTTTTGTTGTTGCATTTGCTTTGTCATATATTAATTTTTGAAGTAAAACTTCTTTACGCACGCTTGACTCGGGGGGTAAGCTGGCGAATGCGTTACGAAAAGTGTAATGCGTTACGGGCGAGGCGTACGGGCTGTATCACACTATAGAAGCAAGAGAGAGCATTGCGCGCGCACTTTTTCTTTCTCTATTCCTCTCATAGCCAGTGCATGAAGATTATTCATAATTTCGTTCTTGAACAATTTTATAAATACTATAGGAGCAAGAGAGAGCAGTGCACGCGCACATTTTCTTTCTCTCTAGAAGTTTTACTTCAGTTGTGTGGTCTAAAGCACACTCGTTTTTTTATATTAATGTGTATATTTTATATTAAAGTCGTGTACAATACATAGCTTGCATTATATTCCCAATAGTTAATACACTAGTCTACATTATATACTTATTATTTCAGTCATGGTATCGCACTCCAATACAGAGGTAGTTGGTGAGGATATACCGCAAAACAAAATTTGTATTCCAGGGAATTTTTTAATCAACTAAAAACATAGAAACTTGGCAGGTACCTGTTGCGCAGCCAGAATCGATGTAAGGGGTTTGGCGGCTGAGTGACCAGTGACGACATGTGAAAATTTAAAAAAATATAGAAACAATAATAGCGAGTTGATAAAATACATTAAAAAAAAATATCACTGGAGGCCAAAATTACGTGTACATCTTTTACTCCAAATAATGCCAGAAATTACTGGTTAAAGTAAGTCAAGTACGTAGGTACCTTAACACACTGTATGAGTGCAGTTAAACCACTAATTATATTTCATAAAATTCTGGACTCTGGAATATTGCCAACAAAAGGAAAAGATTACTATTATTTGTTTAAAGACAAACCAACTAGCTGTATAAAGAGCTGCCTGTATAACCAATAAATTCTCAGAAAACACTTAATGCTTAATAGACACGTTGTTTAATTACAACTAATTAATGACCCTTTCTTTAATTGTTTAAGTAAAACATAAAACGGTGTAAAGTTATCCAATTGTAACACGGACTATAATTAATGAATTTAGTAGAATGCCTAGTCTAACATAGTGTAGGCTAAGTAACTAATTTCTTACTGAAATTTGATTACAGTTTAGCGCCTCCGCCCACTGAGGCAACTGAAAACTCTCAACTGCCAACTGTCTTTGTATGACAATGTTATGGCCCGCACACTACACAATCACTCAAACACCCGTTGTCAATGGTAACGCAAGCGGTGATTTGCAACGTGCACTGCTGATTGCCCTGGCCGGCCGTTGCTAGTTGCCAGCTGTGAGCTGATTGTTCTTCGTCTATGGTTAAACAAGCTTTTTGACCAATCAAGACGGAGAAAACAGCCGGTTTTAGTTGGTTTTCAGTTGCCTCGTCAGCGGAGCGCCTTACACTGTTAGCTACATTGTAAGTTAAGACGATATATATAATCCATCGTGAAAATGATGATGTATTGAATTAATCACCTTTTTTTTATTGAATTAATAACCTTCAATGCTAGTAAATTCACTTTGGGGCGTCATTTTTATTAAATAAAAACATATCACTTTGTAAAACATTCCCTTATTTAAAAAAAAAATATCAAAATGTTTCAAAACCAAAGATTTTTTCGTCAGGATGAAATTAAAATTCAAAATTGAATGTTGGTTTTGAAACATGTTAATAATTTTGATCAAATAAGTGGTGTTTTACAAAGTGGTATGTTTTCATTGAATTAATAACCGGTCAATGGCTGAGTTGGTCACATGTCGGGTTCCAGCACGGGTGTCATGAGTTCAATTCCTCAACGGGCTAAGTCCTCCATCACGTGACAAGCAATATTTCCGCTTAGTTAGTAGTTAGTTCCGTGATGTTAGTAGAAGGTTTTTAAATAATATTATAAGCCCATCAGAAACCCGGAATGTTAATTTTCTTTTCAAATAATTAATTAATCGCTTGGATCTAGATCGTCACAATATTTTTAAACATTCTAACTGAAGTGATTTTGACAAAAAATTTTCAATAGGTTTACTGTTCGGTATTCGAACCCATGAATTTTTATTTATTTATTTATTTATTGTTAATTTTCAACGCCCTGATGGGCTTTTACATAATAAGTATAAAATACAGTGATATATATGTGATACGATGTTTAAATAAAAAAATATAAACTTATAGCAATGAACATTATAAAAATGGTAGGTATAAAAGTAAGTAAAAAATATTATATTACTAGCTAACCCGGCAAACTTCGTACCGCCTCAGAATCAATAAATGTTGTGTTTAATTTATTAGCTGAAATAAATTAAGTTTTTATTAAGTTAAAATAAATACTCTAAGTTCTGAAAATGAAATTGAGTACGAAATGTTCGGCACACTAAACCATTGACAGTTCGAATTGATTCAAATTATGTCGACCAACGCACATTATTTAAAAAGCCGTTCCATAGAAAATTATGAAAAAATTAATTTTCTTCATAATTATTTTTTCCGTGTTTTTTCCGATGTGTTAATAGTTATTCTATTAATCAGGACGGAGACAAATCCAACAAATCAAAGATCATAAAAATCGGTTCAGCCGTTCTTGAGTTATAAATGGTGTAACTAACCCGACTTAAAAGTAAAAATAAATTAAACTGAAACCAGTTTTTAAATTGCAGATGGCATAAAAATAATAATATATAGTGTAAGTTAATATTAGAAATTTACAGATGAGTAATACAATAAAGAAAAACAAAAGAGAGTAACAAGTTTTTACATTATAGATAAATAGAAATAATACAAAATTATGTGCAATATTATAATATATGAATATTAGCTATACGATATATTATATATACCTATCGGAGTTAGCCGAGTTAGATGATGAAATTGCCTCTGAGGGTTGTGAAGGAAAATATGATGTTTGAAAATTAGGTACCTACCTAACAATTCACATAATTTACATACATTCCGAATCTAGAAGGTGATCTGCCACTGTCCCAAAATGAGAGTTGCATATATGACGGCGTCCGTGGCATAGGGGCAATTCTCTTGACTAATAACTACTAACTAATCCAAAGGTTGCGGGTTCAAAACCAGGTGTGCGCAAATAAATTTTGTTTGGTTAATTTGTTTTATATTTATGATTTAAGACCACCAGGATAACGTGACTTGAAATGGCTTTAGACTGTTTAATGACCAGATCTGAATAGGTACTTCCCCACCTTTCTCTACCCACCTTTCAGCCCCACTATACACCCCAATTGGGGATACCACAATCCACTTTTTTTTAAATTATGGTCTTCGGGGTTGAGACGAATCCGGAGATTAAGGCACAAATACCGGCGGGCCAAATAAATTTTATGTGGTTATTTTGTGATATTTCACAATTTATTAATATAGAATAACATATACTTTGCTTATTTATTTTAATTAATTTTCGGATATTGTGTATTAGATATTATTACGGTTAGATCTTAGCCAATGAGCGCTTTTATTATTACTGCGAGGATCCCGGGAAACAGCACGGTGACGGTAACGGCTCGCTGCATCGCAATTTTTTTAATACGAGTGATGGAGATGCAAAAAATAAATCATTTTCCTGTCTCTCCCTCACTCTTATTAAAGAAATGAGAAGGCGCGAGCCATTTCCGTCGCCGTGGGTTTCCACGGGTCGTCACGGTAATAATAAAAGCGCGTATTGGGTTAGGTATGGATTTATTCGGATAATACATGAAAATATTGTTTTATGAATAAAATTGTTTGAATATCATTGCGAGGAATTCATCCAAATAACCATTTGCATAACATTAAAATGGGACAAGCTGGTGACAGAACAATTTTCTATTTGTATTTTTAGGAGAATTGGAATCAAGGTTCATAGAAAATGCGTATAACAAGGTTTGCTCATATATGATCCTTTTTCGAAAAAAAAACTTGTCAGGCCGATTTCGAGATTTCGAATGCGTAACGCAGCTTGTAGTAAAACACTGCCACTTGTATTGCAGTCAATTCAAATCTCCGATGAGCTAACTTTGAATTGTAATGAAACGATTCCATGACAACTCAAAGAAGTGGCATTTCAACGTTCCTTTGATAAGTCATTATCAAAAGTGATGAAAATAAAAATAAAAAATAGCCAGATTATACTTGGTCGAAGCCATAACCCAATCTTACTTAACCTATTTAACCAAGTTGGTTTTTGAAGTAAATACTTCTTTACGCATGCTTGACTTGAGGGGTAAACTGGCGAATGTGTAACGAAAAGTGAAATCCGTTCGGAGGCGAACGGGCTCACTGTAGAAGCAAGAGAGAGCTGTGCGCGCGTACATTTTCTTTCTCTCTTCCTCTCATAGCCAGATGAAATATTTCAGTCAGTATTTTGAAATACCAGTGACGCGTCAAACGCGGGGGGAGCGGATGTCGATGCGAACGTATTGATCGGGCGAGGCAAATGATAATAAATTTAAATAAATATTTGTAGAAAATTAATATATGTATATACATGTTTATTATTTACCCATATAAACATATATATGGACATACATATAGATGGAGTTAAGAAAGTATTTACTTAAGCACACTCGCTTTTTTTTCATCACTCACGTGATTTTAATGGCTTTTCAAAGGAGTGATGAAGTTGTATGTAGTTGAGTTAGCATTAACTGAATGAAACACAATAAAACTTTGTGCGTACATCAGCTGAAAATAGTTTCTCACAGATCACCATAAGAAATAATATAGTCGTTGCCTTTCACTTTTAATATCACGCTGACACTTATCAAGGAAATCATTATTTTCTTTTAACCCAAGGCCAATCGATTCGAAATAGAAATAATTTTTCGATTGTAAATCTCTATATATTTTTAATTAGAATTGGCCTGATACATCAATTTTCCCACGTTTTCCCTGCGAACCTGAATAAATCATCGATGAGTTAATTTTTAATAGAGTAAATATCTACCCATCCAATTTTTTTATTCGGAAGGCAGTATGGGTACCGCCGCTCCGGGAACCATTTATTTAATAACCAATGCCCCTGCCATAGGTCACCCCAAGTGGCTACATTTGGTGACTTTAGTGACGTGAGTTTGTAGGGTGAGGTTTGTACAGGTCTTAGCGGCGAATGCGTTTTCCCACCTACTACGTGGCGAGCCAGATCGGGAGAAATTGGTTGAAGAGACATATCCTGAACCTATCCAGCCGGACTCTCTCGACCCATTTTGCTTTGCACCTGCTGGACACATTGACCCCAAGATTCCTATTCCTCACATATTTTTACTTCCCAGAACTTCCTCTCCTTCCTTTTCCTAAAAGACCCCCCACACAGCATTCCCAAAGATGTCAAAGGGTCTTAAGTTTTTTTTTCTCATGGCCTCCTGAGCTCGTACGGTCTTCATCGACGTTCGCCTTTTGAATGTTGTCGTCACGCACGATCTCTTGCTGTGACTAGTATATCAGCTCAGTTTTTTATTTATTTATTAACCTCATCCAAAAACATCATATCTCATTTTTTTATTTAAGACACAAACAGGATATTTATAGAACATTCTTGTGGTAATATAAAACCAAATATAAATATCGCTAGACTAATGTTATCGCTAGACTAATGTGTCTGCAGTAATCACACATGACAGATGAATATAATTCGAAAGAAAGCGCCGCCTATGATCAAGAGCTGAAGGATTGATAAAACCGGTAGCAAAACACGGTGAAATTGAATAGGTAAGTATGTAAGCTAGTTGTTCATAAAATTATGATGCTTGGAAGGAGCGAGTTTGGGTTTAGTGAACCGCGCAGCGTGCGTTCCCAGCACACCCATTATTTGCACATCAATAAAAATTAAATCCATCGTCACTTTCCCACCACTGTACATAAAATAAACTTCCGACTTATTCAAAAGTGACAAACTTGTACTAGTCATACTTTTTTATAATGGAATGTTAACATGCGTGCAATGCATTCGACACCTTAATGGTTTTTTTATTATGTGAATAACGCATAACATTCCCAATTACTCCCGCTGGAGTCGGTGAGACTATGGCATCCGCAAATCGGAATCGGGTCTCCAGTTTAAATATTCAATTTATTTGGATTTTATTTTAAAGCGGAAATATTTTAACCTTCTAAAAAAATATGTCCGAGGCCTAAGGGGTTAAAAGCTTTTAGCTATTTGCGCATACCTATAAAATAAATACCATTAATAGGTATGTCAAAGTTTAGAGAGGCGCCGCAGATGACATTGAACGTGATCTTCGCATGTTCTCGTGTGAACAAATTTTTTCCGTGTACATAGGAAGACGAAGCGACCGGGAGCAGTTGAGACTCTTCTTCGGGATTTGCATAAAAAATTATATTTGTCCAGTTGCATAATATTTCGATTAAAAGATCTAGCCCCCTAGCACACTCGGTCGATAACGATTGATAGGATAACTTTCGGTAACTTCTCATCGTTCCCTAGGACAACTGTAGATCGCTAACGTAAAGACAACAGTCGATGTCAAATGTATTATGGACACTTAGGTATTGCTTATGTACTTCCGCGAACAATGTGAACTGTCACGTCTTCGTTGGCGATTTGCAGTTATGCTAGGGAACGAGAAGTTACCGAAAGTTATCAATGCAATCCTTATCGATCGAGTGTGCTAGGGGCCCTGGTAACAAAATCACTGAATTCCGACATTTAAACAAAAATACAGTGCATTAATTTACAGTCTATAATTTATTTCTAGATAGTTTTATTAAAAAATGTTTATATCATAAATTTGGGTTTTTCACCATCCTGATAATATTTTTTTCAATTTACTGTTTATTTTGAGGGAGAGGTCGATTCAGACGGTTGCTGACGGTTTCACCTCTTCCTCGCATTCGATAAACGCTGGCGTCCCACAGGGATCGGTTCTGTCTCCGACTTTGTTTCTGTTGCACATCAATGACCTTTTGACATGTGCACCAATTCATTGTTACGCGGATGACAGTACAGTCCATGATAGCTTTTTGTTTGACAAGCCCCCAAAGGGTGCACAAATTCCAATGGCTCGGAGGGCTTTGAAGCAAAGAATGGACGCTTACCTCTATAATGTCTGGGATTTGCAATCAATAAGAAAACGGTTGACTTATTATGACGTTTATTGACACTCCGATACATTCCAGGTTATTCCCCAAGTGCCGCTTGTGGGCTACCAACATAACGATATAAATGACAAGAGAATACCAACATATCAATACATAACATCCTTTCCTCCTTTCATTTTTTTTTTAAACTTAATCACAATGACACAACTTAAACATAATCACTATGGCTAAACCTGACAGGGGGTTTCACCACTCTGCCAGACCTAGTAATAACATCATTTTTTGTGCTGGGTTCAGGTTCACTATCATGTTTATTTTCTTGGCTTCCCAAGTCGAACCATTTTTCGGGATTTTCATAATTAGATTTAAACTTTAAACAACTTTTTTTTATCTGATTAACATGAACCTTTTTTATTTCTCCTCCCATTAATTTAATTAAATATACCCATGGACTTAATTTTTGTACAATTATTCCCTGAACCCATTTCATCGGACTTTTAAGATGTCTTAAGTAGACTAAAACACTATCATTTTCCTTATACTCTTTTATGGCATTTTTCCTCGATTGTGTGACCTTTTGTGATTCCTTACTTTTATTTACATGATTTTCTTCTGACAAAATGTGTAGTGGTGTACGTGGCTCATACGAAAATATTTTAGCCATAGGAGACACACCCGTGACAGAAGTAGGAGTGGAACGATAAGTATACAAACAATCTATTAAACGTTGAGCTGGTGACAAATATTTAGAATTTTTTGAAAACATAAATTTAATTAAAATCTTTTTGAATGTTTGAACAGATCGTTCAGCTAATCCATTTGACTCAGGATTATAAGGTGGAGAAAATAATAATTTAATAGATTTTTCTTTACAAAAAATGGAAAATTCTTTACATGAAAACGGAGGACCGTTATCACAAACAATGGTTTTCGGAAACGCAAATCTGGAAAAAACTTCACCTAATTTTGATAACAAATCCGAATATTTAGTATTTTTCATATAAAAGCATTCTACCCACTTTGAATATGAATCGCAAACTAATAGGTATTTGGAACCTTTTAAATCAAAAAAATCCAAATGCACTCTTTCCCATGGACTTTCAGCAATAGGCCAATTATGACGTACATTTTTATTAGCATTTTGTACAGACTGACACATTTCACATCTAGAAATTATATCTTCAATATCTTGATTCATACCTAACCACCAAACATAAGAACGAGCTAGAATTTTTGATCTGACTATACCAGGATGACCATAATGTATTAGATTAAGGACTTTAGACTTTAGAGACTCTGGTATTACAATTCTGTCACCAAATAAAAGACATTTTCCTTTGACTGACAGTAAATTTCTGAACTTGAAATATTTCTTTATTTCTGGACTTGACAAGGTTTCAATCCAACCGATTGAAACATACTTAATGACTTTACATAATATTTCATCTTTTATAGAATGACTTTCAACTTCTGAAAATGGAATTAAGGGTGTTGACATGTATACAAAATTGCATTCCTCTATATTACATTGTTGTTCACTTGGCAACCGTGACATAACATCAGCTTGAGGAATTTTCAGTCCTTTTTTATAAACTAATTTATAATTGTACGCGGACAATATTATAGACCATCTTATAAGACGTGATGCTGCTAAAACCGGGACTTTTTTATTTTCGGCAAATAAAGACAACAATGGTGCATGATCAGTATATATCGTAAAAGGACGACCAATTAAATATTTATGAAATTTCTTGATTCCAAAGATAATCGCAAGGGCTTCTTTGTGCAATTGGCTATAATTTCTTTGAGCCGAATTTAACGTCGCAGACTCAAAAGCTATAGGAAATTCCTGATTCTTTACAACATGACTTAAGACACATCCGACACCATATGCACTGGAATCGACTGTAAGACACAATGGTTTTGACGGCTCAAATAAAACTAACAAAGTTTTATCAGACAAGAGAGACTTACTATTTATAAATGCTTTTTCGCATTCGTCAGACCAACACCATTTTACATTTTTTCTTAATAAATTATGGAGTGGTTCTAGCACAGTAGGACACATAGGAATAAAATTCCTATAAAAATTCAACATTGACAGATATGATTTTAGTTGAGTGACATTTTCTGGACACCCAGTAGACTTAATTTTTTCAACTTTTGACAAAGACGGACTTTTGCCTTGACCTGAGAAGGTAAAACCTAAAAATTCAAAAGAAGACACAAAAAATTCACTCTTTGACACATTAATTTTTATATTAAAGTCATTCAACTTTGACAAAACCTCATCCAAAATATTAGAACACTCTGTTTCATCTTTACCACCTACACAAATATCATCAATGTATGCAGCACAGTTTTTTATGCCCCTCAAGACTGTATCAATGACCATTTGAAATGTGGCCGGAGCCGATGACAACCCAAATGGTAAACGATTGTAAACATATAAACCATTACATGTATTAATTGTAAGTAATTCTTTACTAGAATCTGACACGGACAACTGTAAATATGCATTTGTTAAGTCTAATTTACAAAATACTTGACAACCTGAAAATTTATTAAAAATATCCTCTGGACATGGTATAGGATACTGATCAATTCTTAATTGTGGATTAACTGTAGATTTTAAATCTGCACATAAACGTATTTTTCCATTTTGTTTTGGTACACAGACTATCGGAGAAGACCAACTACTATATTTAACTTTAGAAATTATGCCTTCGCTTTCCAAACGATCTAGCTCTTCGCATACTTCTGCGCGAAGTGCATAAGGGACCTCATATGCTTTGTGAAAAACAGGAGTCGAATTATTTTTTAAACTTAAATTAACAGAAAACTCCTTAATTGGTAACTCATTATTCGTTTTTGAAAAAGAATTTAAATATTTTTGTGACAATTTTTCGACAATATTTGATTTATTTTTCCCACTAACAGACACTGAATTTACAGTATTATCATTATCAATATTTGACATGAAAGAATTTATAATAGTATTTTCCCAAGACGGATTCAACACACTTAACCAATTTCTACCAAGAATAGCATCAGACGATAGATTTTTAACAACCAACACTGGTAAATCCATGACAAAATTAGAATCAACATTAATATTTACTTTTGTCATAAAAAATCCAAAACAATATAAATTTTGACTATTTGCTGTAAACAAATTACCATAGAACTGACTTAATTTACAAGTTTTGAAAAATTTTATATACATTTTGTGACTTATTAAGGTCGATGAACTTCCTGTGTCAATCATAAAAGATATTTTTATACCGTTTAAAAACAAATCAATGTTCGCTGTTTCAGACACGGACATATTTAAAACATTTATATTATTCACACATTTTACATGATTAATAACCGATTTTTTACTAGAACAAAATTTTGACGTATGCCCGTACGTATTACACTTGTAACATTTCCACTTTCTTGACGGACATGACTCTGGTTGATGATTTAAAAAACACCTCTCGCATCTTTTTCTGGAACTTGAATGTGATGGAGATGACGGACGACTCGATGACCTTGAATTCCTTGGTCCGTGTTGACTTCTCCGAGATGGACTTAAACTTCCTTGACGTGACGTTTTCACTTTCAAAACTGAATGATCCTTTTTGTGCATTATTTCAGCTGAACTATTACTTACTGTCTCCATATTCTTGATAATTTTTTTTGCTTTTTCAAAAGTCAGTGACTCATCTTCAGATAGTAATCTTATAGTCATAGCTTCATTTTTTATACCGCACACCAATTTATCTCTCAAGGCTTCATCCAAAAATGCTCCGAAATTACACGATATAGACAGACTTTTTATTTCTGAAATGTATTCATCAATTCCTTCGGTAGACTGTTGTTGACGATTATAAAATTTGTATCTTTGGGCGATTGCACATGTTTTTTCTTCATATTTATTTTGTAGTGTTGTTACAACCTCGTTATAGGTTAACTCTTCAATGTTTTTCGGATGAACAGTTTCTTTTAAAATTTTATACTTCTCCGCACCGATAATCATACAAAGATATCCAATTTTTTCTTTGTCCGTGATATTAATAATTTTTAAATAAATATGAACTCGTTCCAAAAACATTGCGAAAGTTTCATAGTTCGCTTCGAATTGCGGCACGGGCAAGCTATTGTTAGACATTTTGAAACGGGTTGTTTTTTCAAAGACGAAATCACTGTTTTACACTGGACACATTTCACTCGTTTTTTATTTAACTTATCCGATTTATCTCGTCGCCAATTATAATGTCTGGGATTTGCAATCAATAAGAAAACGGTTGACTTATTATGACGTTTATTGACACTCCGATACATTCCAGGTTATTCCCCAAGTGCCGCTTGTGGGCTACCAACATAACGATATAAATGACAAGAGAATACCAACATATCAATACATAACAACCTCGAGAGTGTTTTCTCTTGGGGTAAGAATAATCTCGTCGAATTCAATGTATCAAAGACCCAATCATGTCTGATTACGTCTAAAAGGGATCAAAATGACTATTTAGTCTCCTTCAACGGTAGCATTCTTCCGAACAGGTCTTCCATTGATATGCTCGGTGTTACTCTAAGTGACCAGCTCAGATATGGGGGCTCCATCGAGGCCAGAGTTAAGTTGGCCTCTCAGAAGCTGGGCGTACTGTACAGGGCCCGCAGATACTTTAATAGTACACAACTGCTAACCCTGTACAAATCGCAAGTGCGCCCCACGGTTGAATTTGGCAGCCACCTCTGGTCTGGAGCCCCAAAGTACCTGAAAAACACCCTCGACTCTGTGCAGAAACGGGCGGTCCGTTTGATAGATTCTCCCGTCTTAACAAACGGATTGCAATCTTTAGAGCACAGGCGTCGGGTAGGAATGCTTTCCTTGTTCTACCGGTATTTCAATGGAAGATGCTCCGAGGAAATAGCCTCATTGATCCCCTCGGCACCGGTGCATAGTCGGGAAACACGCCAAACGCTCGCCCAACATATGTACACGGTTGACATTTGTCACATGAGAACGGGACGCTTCTACGACTCGTTCTTGTGTTCAACAGCTCGGCTGTGGAACGATTTGCCGGCCTCTGTGTTTCCTCCTTCCTCTAACATGGGTCTCTTCAAGACCCACGTTCACTCCTTCCTCTCCTCAAAAAGACCCTCCTCACAGCATCTTCAAAGATGACATAGGCCCTGAGGGAAATTATTTTCCTCAGGGCCTCCTGTGTGGAGTTAATGTTAAAAAAAAAAAAAAAAAATATTTATTAAGTCGGAAATTACTATTCGGTACTCAAACCTATGTATAGTGGCTATATATTATTGGATAAGTTGGCCGAGTTTTCTAACTATTACGAGTATTTTAGTTGTAGTATGGATAAAGTATCAGGAATATGGTGAAATAACCCCATATAATATTATTATCTAATTTTTATAAAAATGAACCGGTTGACGACATCTATGCATATTATTGTAAAGTTTTATGAGTTTTTGTACAACAATACTTTAAGTTGTTGATAACATTTTTCCACTGATAGTTTTCCAGTTTTGTACATAGAGTATCATCATCCACGGAATTGATTTCAATTTATTTCAAAATTGGAACTGATTGTGTGAAGAATTCACAAACTATGAAGTAGCTACCTTTGATATATATTTATTTAACAGTTTTTTTTTTCAATAATATTGTAATTTTCAAAATTTGACTCGACAATCCGGTACTGCGATAGTTATTAATAATAATTAAGGTGAATGTCAAAAAATTCATATTCTACCCTTAGATGGCGCGCGTATAGTATTTTTACTTAGAAATGCTAACTTAAATTTACTTAGAAAGGCTAACGAATTTAAGGAGAAAGGTTCTCTTGTTTAGAGAGTCGAATATTTTGTTACCGTGTTTAGTTAAGACACTTTTACAAATGTTTCATAATTTACTTATCACAGTAAACTGCAACGTGCACACGACGGGACCGGGAATTTCGGTTCATGTCTAAAACTGATCATATTATATGATGTGAATAAGCTTAAAATAATGACAAATAATGCCTGCATATGGAAGGTAATACGACAATTGGGTTTATACTCTTTTTCACTTCTATTTTTACATGTTTTAATAGCACAAGTTACCATTTTTGCCGTGTTATTTCGTAAAATGTACCGATAAGAGCTCGACGCTAGTCCGCACAGGAATGATGACGTCACATTTTCTAGATTTACGCGAACCTATACGCCAGCCCAGCTGGTTCCATGGAACCCAGAATTAAGGAGGGGGAAATAATACGCTTTTATCACTTAGGGCAGGTCTATACATATTCATATGTCTATGGTCTCGCCCATCTAATCGGTCCATGTCCAGGCATTATTTATTAGTTGTTCGAGAACAACTTTATTTTAGCTTGCCTACTGCCATCTGTGTGAACTAGCTCAAACCATTTTTGAAGGATATCACATTGTTTAGTGAAGAAACGAACCAAATGACTGACACTGCAAACAATTTACATAAATCCTCCGTCTAGATGGCGCTAATGCATGATCTTGCCTTTGAATAGTGCACCACACGCGTAGCCTGCAATAAATTACCGCCTTGAACTGTGTTGACCTTGTTCGGAGAAACACGGCACGTGTGACCTTTAGGGGTGGCTTTACCCGGTTCGCTGACAAAGTAAAAACTTCCGAGATGCGCGCGGTAGAATTTTAAACGAGTTTGTTAGAAATTACGTCATTGAATTATAATCTATTTATAGATTTTAGATTATCTTTTGGGAAGGTTGAAAATAAATAGGCAAAAGGTTTCATCAAATATCCATTACAAACTATATATATACTTTTAATTAAAAATTAAACCTGTACAAAAAGTTAGTGTTGTACAGGTTTAATTTAATTGTAATTAGAATTACATTTTTTATAAGACTGTAAATAATCTACAGGTTTTTTTAAGCTAGTAGGACTACGTGCAGAACCCCTAACCGAATTATTATTATTCCATCGGTCCGATAAAGAAAATAATAATAATTCGTCTGGTGGGTTTGCGATCCGATTTGCAGAGACCCTGCATGCATTCTTGCAAACAGTGCTTTAAATCGGATTACCTTTTAGATTACCGATTAGCGCTTTTTAATGTTAATTTCATGTCATCTAACACAAGTTTCCGGATATAATAAATGAACAATTTGATCATTTAAGTTCCAGAACAACACTCATAACCCATACCAGTTTTCAGCGCTGAAAACTTGCGTAAAACATAAGATTTTTCATTCAAATTGGACGAGGAGGACAATGGAGAATAATTATTAGGGCCAGCGTAAGCTGAGATTCAAGCGACGCAGCAAGTGCAGACTGTGCTGTTGCAAATTTTGTAATGTATGAAACAACGTATGCTGATAGGCCGACTTCGTTTCATACAAGTCCGTATATTACAAAATCTGCATCTGCACAGTCGGCACGTGCTGCGTCGCCTGAATCTCAGCTTACGCTGACCCTTATTGTCTAATGAGTATTATACTACATATTATATTATATTAAGTATTTAAAATCATTAAATCTTTTTAATTTAATCAAATTCGATTAATCAATTATTGGTTAGTCACCATTACCACTTTTTTAATGAAAATTGCGGAGTGGGAGGAGGGGGCATGTTCAAATCGTTTCAAATTGCGTCGTAATCAAGAACATATAGACTTCGCCTTTGTAGAGACTATGTTAACATTGTTGCATTTTTTATAAATTTGTATGTTGCATTTTTTGTAAAAGACGTATGGATTTCAAAAGTTTCCGAGAAATACAGTTGAACGAAAGGTTTAAGGAAACTCTGTGAGACTCGCGGGATATGAGCAGGACGGGCTTTACGGCGAAAAGTCGTGTAACCTCTCTTTGTACTTTAAATGAGAGCAGATTTGGGAGGCGGGTATGGGTACCGCCGCCCCGGGAACCATTTATTGGATAACTAACACCTCTGCCATAGGTCACCCCAAGTGGTTCGCTACGTTTGGTGACTTAGCAGGGGTGCCCGGGTTCACGGGGTTCATTGTCTAGGTCTTGGCGGCGGATGATCTAGACACACTGAACCCCAGATTCCTACCCAACCCTCATACCTTTTTCCTTCCCAGAACTTTCTTTCCTTCCTTTCCTTAAAAATACCCTCCACACCGCATTCCCAAAGGTGACATAGGCCCTGAGAGAAATTATTTTCCTCAGGGCCTCCTGTGTGGACCTAATGTAAAAAAAAAAAGATTATCTCAAGAAATGTATTCTATCCCTACCTACAGATTTTAAAGGAAGCTATTGTCGCCAGTGTACTTAAGATCTCTCGACTCTTCTTCCCTTCTCCTTCGACGCAGGCAAATGAAATGTACAATTAGTTGAACAAATGATTTTATCCCCTAAGGCCACTAATATATCTATATATATATATATATATTTTTTTTATTTTTATTTTACACAGTTGATAAACAACCCCATTTTGTTTCAGTTGTATAAAATTTAAAATATGATTATTAGTAAGTAGGTAAAGGTATAATCCGATACAAGTTGTTGAGTGTACCCATGTGCCCAAAGTGAGGGACTTTTTTCCTGACTTCTAGTAAAGTTGGTCAGAAGTTAAAAAAAAAAAATTATATCTTAACAAATCAATCATTTTTATTTGGTCTGCCTAGACTATTCGGTTTATCTATTCATTGTTTTCTTCATTATTGCTTTTTACCCAATTTGTACTCCCTTTGGATTGGGTTGGGTTTATGTGGTTTATTGAATAGCTTTTGGTTAGGTTGCGAGCAAACATAATGCCAACATTATTATTATGCAAGGTGCACGGGGTCTGCAAACAGGGCTTACAAGTTGAAGATTAATGTTCGTGCCTTTGATCATAAAATACTCGTATTAAAAAATGTTTCCTTTATTGAACTTTGTGAGGCAACAGGGGCGAAACGAATCATATTATTTTATAATAATTCAATTTTAGTTTCAATGCCTTCATTTATTAAAATGTTAATATACAATTTCATACAAAATAACATCACAGGTTAAGTAGCATATATATTTTTTATTTATTTAATTCATACATATGACAGATTTACAGATGATCATACGGTTCTTAAAAAGTAATTACGAAAAAGTAGTTTCTTTTTAACGAAACTACCCAATTCAATAGAGAAAACATTTCTCGGGTTTGAATTGGGGAGTAGTGCCATTTCAATATACATACATAAGGTAAAGAAGAAAAATAGATTTTTTTTTTTTATGAAGAAAGAAAATAAACAAACTTATTGTAACAAGTATAGACAATTTCATTGACTGACACAGCAGTTACTAAATTAGGTACACAGTCTAGATAAATAAAAGTAAGAATATACATATGGTAAAATAAAAATAATATTATTACATTTCAATTAATAGGTGGGTGGTAAGTACATGGGGTTGTTTCCAACAGTTAGGATAAAGGAGTCTTGGTAATATTGTAAGGCTAGCTTTACACTTGTGAATTTTTTCGTAAGTTTACGACTTCTGGCCAATGGGCACATTGGATTTTCAAAATGCAATATACCCATTGGCCAGAAGTCGCAAATTTACGAAAAAACTTACAAGTGTGCTAGACATAAATTAGCTCATATTCTCACCACTATCATTATAGCTCATTGTTTTAATGAAATTACATATTTATAGGTCGCGCAAACAGAGTTGAGGCAAAAAATGACTTGGTTAAATATATAACGTAGGTAGGAACTTTATCGCTGGTTTGTATTGAAATGATTATTTGGTAACACAACACATCAGCTCCAATATTAAAAATGTCACAGTTGTATGTTGTACAATGAAATTAATGTTGTTTAATTAACTTCTTGAACGATTGCGATGAAACTTTAGGGATTTGATGTACGCATGCTCGCGATGGTTATAGGATAGTGAGCTATGGCGTTATGAAATTATTTCCTATACTATTCATCCGATTGCGATGAAAATTTGTTCAGTTATGCTCGCGAGGGTTTCTTTATTGCGATATTCTATATTGTGTTCTATATTAGCAACGCCATAAGACGTCATAAGTTCAATTCCTTAACTGGTTAAGTCATCCCATGGTTTGTGATACAAAAGAAAGTGCCCCCTTTATAGCGCCTGCTCACATCAAGGCAAGAAAAACATACCTGTATTCAAGTAGTTTAGCGGCTACGCTAGGATTGTGTAACATGGTTTGTGATACAAAATTGAATGCATTACTTGAAAAAAAATAATTACTAAAAAAAAAGCTTTTTGTAGAAATAAAGCTTTTTTTAGAAAAAAAAAGTATCAGGAATACCAACATACCAAAGTGACAGTGATTACAAAATGGGCAAAATTTCACACGACGAAGCTAATTTTAATTTTTCGTAATTGAAATTTAAAATTAAATATTTTCCACTGCCCCCAATGCAAATAGTTGTCTTTTAATGTAATTAAGGTGAATCAAAAGAGTTGTTAAAAGTGCGTATTAACCGTTTTCATCTATATCCAATAATTACCAATAACTTCGTAAGATTTCCTAAGAGGCAAAAATTTCCTCTTAGCCTATGATTCTTTCTTTTAACTGGTTCATAAAAAAAGATTTTGTAAACAGATTTTTTTTTGTATGGTAGAAAGGTGTTTAACTTCCTTCACTTTCATTAGTAAGACGTTTAATCAAACTGGCAACTTTACTTTTAGACATTTATATAATATTAATAAAATGTATATATTTTTAATATATATATTTTTATATAAATACACAATTTAATATATATATTTTTTTTTTTTTTTTTTTTTCACATAATGAAACTTGTTAAAATATATTTTTGATCGAATCTAAGCCAGAACATTTTTTAACCTGAATGTTACTTGCTTTTACAAATTTCACAATGATTCATTCTAAAATATACTTTTGATCACTTTTTAGGTTTGTAGAATATACGCCAGAATATTCTTAAACTTTATTTTATATCCGTGATTATATATGGCTATAGATAGACCTAAATTTATAGCTATTCGAATTAAGAAATAACATGAAAATATTTTTAGTTGCATTAAAGCCACCTCTGTAACAGAACACAGTAGTTTCCTCCGTATGTAAATACTGCCATCGCCATCGTGTGTACTGTGTATCCATCCACGAGTTGAGGACTCACTCCGGGCGCAATCTAAATAAAGTCGCGTGACCTGTAGCCATAAAAGGGTTTAAATTTGAAGTCTGGCTCTAACAGAGGCGCAACAGCTAACCACTAAATGTCCCTTACAGTTGTAAAAAAACATTCATATAAGAAAACAGAATATTTTTTTTATTGTAGCTAGTAAACTCCACTTTATTTTCACGTTTTTTTTATTGCTTAAAAAAATTAAACAAAAAATTACGATTATTATGGCATTTTTATTTTATTTTTATGTTAACGAATAAATTTTCTACAGCGAGTCTAAGTTGCCCATTAATCCCGCCAATACAGCAATTGCGACGTGTGACGTCACAAGGGTCGCTCGTTCTTGAAAAATTTCCGACAGTTCTACTTTGTTTGTTTGATGACGCATTTTTTAATATTAAAATCAGAAAAATGATCTTTAAATATTCCATACATTCTCATGTTTTCCCTCTTTTGTGAAAAAACCCTATAGTAACGGGATTATCAAATAAATACACAATTTTATTTTTGTTTGTCTTTATTTTGGGTACAATTATTAGCAAGTTTGACACATACATTATCGTAGTTCAACAATATAATCTAATACAGTGAATTAAGCTTCAACAATAACTTTATGGGTTCTCTGAGGAACAGGTTATCCCAAAGGAAACCTAATTTAATTGTTCCCTGATCCCTTCATTTTACAAAAAGTGTTTCAGCGAGTATTTTCGCCCTCTGGGTTAGCTGAACTCCGAGGTCTCGTCTCTTGGGTCAGTCCTATCATGCAAGACTTGCACTGAAAAAAAGATGCTATCTGAAATATAATTTCGATATCAAACGGAAAATTAAACGAATTTGGAAAAATCTTCTTTAGTACTGAAATCTGGCACTGTTCTTCATATTTGATGTACCGCGTGCCACGAAGGTACACGATATGAATCACCGGCGATAATCTTTTTTGAGCCTGACACATTTTCAATTTCAGCTTGCACGTGTTATTTATAACTTACCACAAGTACCTACGTACTAGCACTTTCTCCCTTTGTCTTGCTTTACCTCGAAATCACGATGATATAATTTAATGCATTATAAACTCTTGGACATGTTCTCTTCAGTACTTGAATTTAAAGTTCGAGTAGGTTCATGCCATAGAATGAAGAATATAACCAGAAGCGCCTTGCGAACAAATTGAAAGGGAAACAAATGTGCCACTGACTTATTACCTTTTGTTTCTAGGCCATTTAATGTCTCGATTACATTTGTCTTCATTACATTTGCCTGAAATTGTATATCGCCATCCCATTTGAATTTCGTAATCGTGGCGAAACAGTTTTGTACGGAATTATAGGCCGGAATTAGGCTAATATTTTTTACATTATCTCCACACCCTGAAGAAGATATTCGGTCATGTCAGGAGGGTTTTTTTTTAAGGAAAGGAAGGAGAGGAAAATCTTTGAAGGAAAATGTATCAGGGGCGTGTATAAATCTGGAAATCATTGTGTCTAGAAGTGACATACGTACGAATCCACTGTGTAAAAGGGTCGAGAGCGTCCTGCTGGAGAGGTAAAAAGTTCTTCATCAACTAGTCTCTCCAAATCCAGAGTGGAAGGTACTCTTAGTATCGCCCTGGTGTAAGACCACCATTCAGAATTGAAACGTTGCTTGAAATGGCTTTAGCCGTGTTTAGTGACTAGATCTGAATAGCCAGGTACTTCCCCACCTTCCTCTTCCTCGACTCCTTTCCTTCCCCACTTACCTTCAGCATAATAACATACCCCAATTAGGGATGCCATACTCCCACTAGCTCCGGACGGGAGCAGTTGGGGACTCTTGTGAGATATTCACTATAATTTTTTTTTAAAGTACTCCGCCATACAGAAGGTTGGCAGATGCATCCGCCGCCAAGACATATATATCACCAAATGTGAACCCTGGCACCCCTCGTCACCAAACGTAGCTCATCTCAGGGGGTGTCCTACAGCATAAATGTTGCTTACCCAATAAATGGTTCCCGGGACGGAGGTACCCAAAACACGCCCCCATTATAATTCCATATAATAGGACCACGATAAACGCCCACTAGGCACTTCTTGACTGCTTGTGTATATTCTTTGTTCTATGGTTCATGCCATCACGTCGAGTTATGGATGGGTGGGCGGAGGATAAAACGCCGTATGTATTGTATCTGTTCTGTACTAATACATAACTACTTTCACCTCATTCATGCTTGATACGTGCTTGAAGACTTTGTCAGGTCCTGGTGTAAATTGTATGAACATTTTAATGAGTGAGATAATTCGCCATCCAGAAGCGGATATCTTACAATGAAATCGATTCAAAATGTTCACAAAATCGTTTGCCATAAAATTTACACAAAATTAAATAACACAATAACACAATCGCAAACGTAATACTTTTTAGTAATATGTTATTTATAATCGTGTGTCTTGATTGTTTGAATGCGGCTATTAGTGGACTATTAAACATAATAATTAGTGTTGTATATTGTAAGTTTGCTATTTAAATATTAAAGTTATTCACGGTCTAATGTCATATTTTATTATAATTTACATAAAAGACCTCTAAAGCAATGTCCGCTTCCACAAATTTACCAATTTATTGTCTATTTTATTTTTTGTCGCAGTTTTCTCTGAAGTATATAATAGGAACTATAAAAATATATTTTAACAATTTGATCGCGGTTTTTGAAAAGTTTCTTATCGACATTCGAAAATTGAAAATTGTTGCGATTTCATGTGATTTGCGCCGGATCGTTTCGTGTGCCCGAGTATTGTAATGGTGCATATGAACTGGTAGGTATTACCCGAATCGCCGTTTGTAGTTGCTTCGTTCTATTTTTTCATTATTCGTGGCTCGGCTCGCGTAGCAAGAGTGGTGTGGGGCGAGTCCCTAATGGCCCGTACGAACTAGGCTAGTGTTTTAGTCGAGTAAAGAGTATTTTAGTAACTAAACGTGTCCGAACACCATATATTCATTTAGTGGTTAGTAGTAACATTTTGATCGTAGTAGTAACTTCTCGACTAAAATACTCGCTTGGGGTGCTAGCATGGTCGATCCATATGAAGTTACCGACTGATTGTCGGTAACTTCTCATCGTTCCCTAGGACAACTGCAGATCGCAAACGAATAGGTGACAGTTACAATAGCGAATGGCATAAAATATTTAAAACAAAGTCACCAGAAATGACTTTAATATACACTTAAATTTGAAAACCAATGTCGCTAGTGACTTTGTATTTGGTTCTAGCCAATTTAGCACACGCTCTGTCTCTCTTAAATTTGCCTAATCGTACATCGTCATCGCATTTGAATTTCATAATGAGGGTGAAACACAGTTCTCCATTTGAAATATGCGGAGAACCTTCAGAAATTTTTTTGCTCAAGAAACATGCTCACACGTTCTTGCGTTCTTCTAAATTCTCTGCTAAAAGGACACCTAAAATAATTTCTATTCTGCGTCACGTTCATTCATTTCTCCTAAAGGAGTTTATTTTTCTTCAAACTGCTTTTTCCATTCAATATCAAAGTTATGTAACAATTTTTAAATCATAGTCATTGACACCAAGTTTGGTTGTTAGGCCTAGTTGTTTCGCAGCATTTAAAATGTAAAATTGTCATCAAATAGCCATGTTTTTTTTCCAATTTGATGACCTTGTCACATGTGAATTTCTGCGAAACAAATGGAACTTAGAATTGTACTGTGATATTTGCGTCAATAAAATAAACAGCAAATTATACATTATTTACAACCAATATTATTAAATATTGGATCCATTTTGATCAAACAAAATATACTGACATGAAAATATTAATTTAACTACAAGCAAAACAGTGTTTAAATGGCATGAAATTTCCCAAAATCAAACTTTCCGTAACAAAACTGGTTGGTGTTAGCCGAAAATTATAATTACGCAGGTTCATACCTGTCAAATAATAATAATTGTTTTATTTATTTGAAATATTGATTTAAATACGAATGTTGCTGCATAAAACACTTTTCACATAAAATATTTATATTTTTTGGACTACGTATATGTTTAGTTATCATAAAGTAATGGACATGCGAGCTCTGTTTGTTAAAGCATTAATAGGAAAACAGAACCTCGTTTGTCTATAATGCATTCAGACAGGGTGAGCGATCTCAGGTCGTAGAAAGAATAGAGAACAGATAATGCAGAAATAAAAACACAGCAAACTGCCTTCACCGGTTTAAAATGCAAAGTAAGGCAATAAAGAAGTACTCACAGCCAGAGAATTACTAAATAAAACCTGAGATACATAGCAATGCCCGCTCGAGAAAGGCGTGTTTTCGTTACAAGTGTATCTCAGAGTTGATATGAAACATAGAAACATGATATCTATCGAAAGAAAAGTTAGGTTATATTGTAATATTGCTGGCGCGGAGCTGGCTCTTGCAGAAGACTCCAGAGAGTCTACAGGCCAGGAAATAAAGCGATCTAAGAATACTACAAAGGAACACAAAAGGAAAATGCTTTCTGAATGAAATAAAGTAATACGATGTCAGAAGTATGAACGGATTTTTCAGTTGTTGGAATATAAATAATAAGAAGTTGTGAGTACCTACCAGATCTTAGTACTTTAATAATACGTAGATATTTTGCACAAATTTTCATTCGTTAGTACCATAATTGTTTGGCCTCCTGTACAGACTGAGTAGTAAATCTGCATTGAATGGTTTTTAATTATGACAACCAAGGACGGTTGACTCACAGAATTTGAACATTTCATCAAATTTTAAATCTAATTATCAAGCTCTGTGAAAGATATATTTCAAGTCTGTGAAGTAACTGGCCCTTTTTGATACAATAAGAGAACTTTAATAGATCTTTCATAGAACTTGAAAAATTATTTTAAAATTTAATGAATTGTTCTAATTCTGTGAAACAACTGGCCCAAAGAAAATAAAATAAAAATAGATAAATCATCCTTTTTGGCGATTCTTTAATTAATTAATAACGCGATTATTAAAAGATATAATTATTAATATCTTGCGTGGTGGTATGCGCGTACATGTCTTGTTAGCAATGCCGATGCCGGTAGGTTAATACTCTTCAAACCGGACAAGATCATTCTCGGCGAATGCCAATGTTCTGCAGAGCAAAATGGAATTTCTCCCGGCGCGCAATACCCACGTAACTAAATAATTTACGTACCCGCCATGAAAACGCACTCGATACCAGTATGAAACAAGAGTGCGGCCGCAGCTTTATCATCTTGACCATGTAAATCAGCGATGCACAACCTTTTAAATGTTATTTCCGCACAATAGACTCAACTCTCCGGAGCCAGTGTTACCATGCTATCCCCTTTTTGGGGCATGTTGTGATTCTGAAAGTGGTGGGGTTAGGAGGTGAGCGAGAGAAAGATTGGATTAGGAAAAATTAGATTAAGAATGTTTACTGAAATCAGAACAAAATTAATTTTATTAAATAATACTAGGAGACTTTGCTACATTTTTTAATAAGCCAACTCAATTTATTATTGATTTGGCTTCGCGTTTGGGTACCACTCAGTCCCCATCTTCAATTCCTCGGCTGGCTAAGTCCTCCATAACGGCAGAAGCAACATTTTCCGCTTACTGTGGTGGTAGTAGGCGATTTAAAAATATTGTCAGGTTATTCATAACCCAGGAATGATTGTCTGTCTTTAAACAAAAAATTAAAGTTATTTAGATAATTATAGTACAATTATATTCTTTAGCTCATGTTGTAAAAAATAAATACAAAATACATTCTCCCCGGGATGAAGGGTAGAGGGAGGGATTGCAGAGGAGACAAAATAGCGATAGGGAAAAACAGGGGTAAATTTGGAAAATCCTCCTTTCAGTTGTGAGAATTGTACGTCATTAATTTAGTTTAGCAACCGGGCGGGGGAGGAGGGAGGGGGAGGTGAATCAAGGAGATGGGGGGGGTAACGAAGGAGGGAAGCGGGAGAGTTGACGAGGAAAGGGACATAGACAAGGAAAATTAAAAACTGTTTATTTCACATTAATCCATCATCTACTTTCTTTAGACCTATATGTTTTGGATTCTGCCTACAAACTAATACAGAACAACTATATTTGCAACTGATTTTAAAAGTTATATTTGAAAAAAGTCGAAAAAAGTTATATTTGAAAAAATCCAATATTTATAAGTAACTAGGCATGCTTAGCAATGCCACTTAAGAAAGAACGTGTTTGGTTTTTAATTCTGTTTATTGACGTGCTTATGGATTCACGGGAATATTTTTTCTGCTATCTCCTACCGCTACTAAGTCTCCTTTGCAATCCCTCCCTCTCTCGTCTTCCACTCTCCTTTACCCCTCCCCTGCCAGTCCTTTCAAATGGGTCCCCTTTCCCCCCTCCCCTTTCCCAGATTTCCCACACCCCCCGCCTTCCCATAAAGTTTTTAAACAAATTTCAAAACGCCAGAGCTCACCATTATATATAGAAACCTTCGCGGGTGTGCGCACAATAACCCACCGAAGTTCCAAACCAATCGATGAATGATTTAGGAACGCATAAGGGACATACAAAGAAACATTCACTTTTATTTATTAAGATTATTGTCATATAAGGCATTTATTGTCTCGAATTAAAAACACTTCTCTTTTTAACAATGATTTTGCAGAAAGAACACACCAAAATCCTATACAATACTAGAATTGGCCCTGGTCTGAACTTTGTGGCAATTCAAACAAAAAAGGGTACAAATAAAATTTATTTTTTAATTGTATCGTATATT